>JBBBDQ010000860.1:2540000-2987500 GCA_037127315.1 Ascarosepion bandense | reverse complement strand
TGGTTAGATGATCCTCACAACCTCCCAACCACTTTGGTACTGGATGCATTTTACTGTCATACCCAGGTTCAACGTTGAGAGAGGCAGTAAAAATGGCTTCACTGAGAGATTAATTGTTAATCGAGATTGGAGAAAACTTACGGTTAGAACAGGGAAGATTATGTCTTATTGCGTTGATTTGCTTATTTATCTGATGTTGCAAGTAAGTTATATGTGACTATTACTTAGCGCGAAAGCCTCTTGCTACTCACAATATAAACAATAGTAATCTATTCCTTGACCTGTTGCAACTACGTAGATGTGTACTTCAACTAATATGATATTGTTATTTAAAACTTATTGTTTGGCATCCGTGTTTGAACCTCAACATTTCTTATTTTATTGAAAAAAATTCAAAACAGATTATCTTCTAACGAAAAGCAAGATAAATAGAATCCGGCGACGAAAACAAAAAATATCTTCAAAGAGAAATGAAATTCGTGCCAACATTACAAGTGTTTCCTATATTTGAAGCGTGCATTTTGATTATCATGGCTAATTAAACATTGGTTGTTCAAAAATTACACTGGCTTTTTCTTTGGAATTACAAAGACGTCAATGAAAGTTCGGTAATTATTTCAAACCTATGATAAGCTTTTTATCTTCAAACTAGATTTCACAAAATTTATTCTATTCATTTTACAATTCAAAAGCCTGAATTTGTTTAATATGTGTAAAAGTGATTATTCATGTCTCTTCATTTTTTCAACTCTCTCAGTCTGTCTCTGGCTCTCTCTTTCTCTGTCACTCTCTGTATCTCCCTCTCTCTCTCTCTCTCTCTCTCTCTCTCACTCACATAAAAATTGCTATCGTCATTAGATTTATATCAATTAATTCTAGTTAGTTAAAAGATAACACCCGATTTTTTTAACACCCTGGGGTTATCTGTATCTACGTTTTACTCGAGTCCTTACTGCAAATCTTTCATAAATTTGTCTGCCGAACTTGTGGTGTCTTTTCGGCAGTTTTTGAGACCTTCCCTACCCGTTAGCATCAACTTAATATTCGTGAATTTTTCAGTGTGTGATCATCGTCTAAGATTCTTTCCAGCTGAACTGTGTTGTAATAGCTCTCCCCCTGTATGGCATCGAAGGCATGCAATTTCATTACTGATAGAGAAGAAAGTTTTAACAATAGAGATATGGTCTTACAGACGGAGGCTATAGTGAGATTATCTCAATTGTCTGTCAAAGAACTTCGTTTAACTCCATATGCCGTTATATAAACAAGTAACTCTTTTTGTAACTTTTATTTTTTACTTAAGCATTAGCATTCGTTAGAGTAAGTCAAGTCTCATATTAAACCTGAATAAGATAGGTTATGTCTGAGATGGAACAATAGAGAAAGCTCATGTGAGAACAGTAGAGACAAGTTATGTGTCACAATTAACGTACTAGAGATAGGTGATGTCTTCCTTTGAACACAAGAAATAGGTTATGTATCACATTAAACACATTAGAAATAGGTCAGGCCTCACATTGAACACAATAGAGATATGTTGTGTAACACAGAACACAATAGAGATAGGTCATATCTCACTTAGTATACAATAGATATAGGTCATATCTCACATTGAGCTCAGTTAAATAGGTAATATTTCACACTTAACACAGTAGAGACTGGACATGCCTGACATTCAACAGAATAAATTTGGAGCTGCTCTGTTACGTTACTGGCAAATTCATGCTGTTGATTTGTATCAGTCTTTCTTGAAAGAGGCTGATTTTTATATTTCTTAACTTTATCGGGATCTAAACATTTTGCGATTTCTGCAATGAATTTTTTATGAGATCTGCATCGCTGAATGGTTTACCATTTTCCAAGCAAATATGCAACTTTATAGCTTGCTTCTGTAGCATTATTTCCTGAATATAATGCAGAACGCAATAATTGCTTCGGCTTTTACTTTCCGGCCTTTAGTCTCAACAGTGTAACACTTCGAGCTTCACTCTCTATTTTAGCATATTTAGTGTTTTTTGCAATAGCATAATGTTGATGCGCTTTGTATATCTTAACTGCAATTTCAAAAAGCAAGCAAGCCATTTTGCCACAGTTAAACACTAAAGAATTTAAAGAATTTCAATTCCCATTCTTCATTAAAAGCCCTATTTTTTAAAATTGTAAGTAAAATCAATAGATAAAAAATTTCATTCTGCAAAGATGAATGAACAAATATTAGAAAAACGATAAATAAATATCATCAAAAGGATAGATATTAGCAAAAAGATAAAAACTATTAGCAAAATAATAAATATATATTCGGAAAAATATCAATAAGCATTATCAAAAACAAATAATTATTAGCAAAAAGATAAATGAATATTAGACAAAGAATAAATATTAACAAAAATTCATGAATATTAAAAAAAGATCAATAAATATTAACAGAAGTATAAATAAAAATTAGCAAATGGATAAATAAATATTAGAAAAAGAATAAATATTAGCAAAAAGATCAATAAATATTAGCAGAAGTATAAATAAAAATTAGCAAAAAGATAAATAAATATTAGCAAAAGAATCAATAAATATTAGCCAAATGACAAATAAATATTAACAAAACGATTCATAAATATTATCAAATAGATATGTAAATATTAGCAAAAGTATAATTAAATATTAGCAATGGATTAAATATTACCAAAAAATCAATAAGTATTACCAAAAGAACAAATAAATATTAGTTAAAGACAAATAAATATTGGCAAAAGGATAAGTAAATACTAGCAAAAATTTCAATAATTATTAGCAAAAGATAAAAAATGTTAGCAAAAGGACAAATTAATATTAGTAAAAAGACAAATAAATATTAGCAAAAAACAAATAAATATTAGCAAAAAGATCACTAAATATTAGCAGAAGTATAAATAAAAATTAGCAAAAAGATCAATAAATATTAGCAAAAGAATCAATAATTATTAACCAAATGACAAATAAATATTAGCAAAAAGATAAATAAATATTAAATAGATTGGTAAATATTAGCGAAAGGATAAATATTAGCAAAAGAATAAATATTAGCAAAAGATCATTAAATATTAGCAAGAAAACAAATAAATATTAGTGAAAAGACAAATAAATATGGGCAAATGCATAAATAATTATTAGGAAAAAGATCAATAAATATTAGCAAGAAGATAAAAAAGTATTAGTAAAAGAACAAATGAATATTAGCAAAAAGACAATTAAATATTAGCAAAAAGATCAATAAATATTTGGAAAAGGACAAATAAATATAAAGAAAAGGATGCATAAATATTAGCAAAAAGATAAATAGATATTAACAAAAGGGCAAATAAATATCAGCAAAAAGATATATACGTAATAGCAAAAACATAACTTAATGTTAGCATAAGGATAAATAAACATTAGCAAAAAAAGAACTAAGCATATACATGTATTGCTTTCATCTAAAATCATGCTATTTATCTGCATCATAGATCAGTATACATAATCAAAATTATTAAAGTTACTAGAAGCATTTAAAATATGCATGAATCGGCATTATTAAAGCAGTGAAAGTTGTATTATAGTATGAAATGAGAAAGAATATTTTTATGTTGGAAAGTGATTTTTTGATGGCTTGCCCAGTGTAATATATTTGTGGTAACCTGGTTTAGATGATATCTAACACTTCAGCTCTGACGCCAAAATTTTAAAATTTACTGACACCCGCTCCATCATTTTTAAAGTTCCGACTCTGTCTCCCAGCGTCAGCCAGTATGATAGTAATGAGTGATATCAGTGAGTTAAGTGCCATACGTGATACACACTTAGGCGATCATGTCTTGAAAGAGACATGACTGACTGGGCAGAAGATTATTCCGCAGTAAGTTGCCATTGCTTTCTGCGGTAGACAGGTTGCCGGCCAAGGCTATAGAATCCAAACTGTCCTATTATGTAACCCATAACTGAAGGGAATAGACGGATTAATACATTTTCCAAGGGTATTTGCGCGTAAGTGAATGCAAGGAATTCAACTGGAATTCTAACTCAGCTACCCGATTTCTCGTCCGAGCCGATATCCACTGCGCCACAACGCACGTCCAATGAGTGATATACCTTACTGAAATTGAACTGTACTTATTGATATTCATAGACGTTAAAAGACGGATTTTAATCTAAATTTGAATGAATATACCTATGCCTTTGTTAATCTCTTATTATTGATTATAATATGATCAATAACTGATTATTGGTAACAATATACAGTTAGCCATACATTTTATCACATCAAATTTATCCTTTGTGGACTATATATTTTTAATATTTCAGTGGAAATTCCAAAGAAAAAATAATGTTCAAAAATATTAAAAAAACGGTTCGTTGTTGATTGAGGTGTTGTGAGATTAGTATTTGAAAGGTAACAGATGAAACAGTCAATGTTGAAAATATTTAATTACTCAGGTTGGGAAGTAGTAAGCAGGCTTGTTGCAAAATGGAACATAATTATATCAAGGAGCGTTTGTCGCTGGTATAAAGCAGGGGTTGGCAACCTTTTGCTGACTATGTGCTAAGGGTTTAAAATCATTCAGTATGTCAACAGCATACGTTTTTTTTATACAAATCAAGGTCAATATGCCTGACATACAAAGCATTTTATGCAGTAATATATACAATATGAGTTGAATATATGGATCGGAATCCGACAAGATGACTAGAATAAATAAAGAACAAGTGGGAAAGATTAAAGACACTTTTTTCCTACTTGTTCTTTATCTACTCCTTTCATACAACAATATGTAAACCCCATTAATAAAAATAAAGACTTTTTTTAAATGTGTATTATTATTGTTACGAGCCTTGCCCTTTTGTTACCTTAGCCAATTGCTCAATATACACACTTTGTTACTTTGAGTTTTACATGACATTTAAATGTTCAGGTGTTAGTTAATTTCGTTGTGCACTTAAAACTGGGAGATGAAATTTGATCAGTTGAAGTAGTTTAACAAAAATCCTAAAGAAGAGCAAAAAACATTTTCTTTAAATAGATGACAGAGCTGTGGAAGAATGTACAACAACTGAGAATAGCAGCAGTCTTTTCTAAAATTTCATCTTCCAGAGGCTTTCTTAGATCAACAAGTCGTGCCATTGGAAATTGCGTAGCGTGCGACGTGTGGCACGCGTGCTATAGATTTACGACGCCTCGTGTAAATGGTCAGTATTCCATTTTCAAAATATAACAGCAGTACTTCGTTCGGGTGTAGTTCTTCCTATGTAATAGAAGTTTTTCTTTGTAAGTTGAGTCGTAAAATAAATTTGTCAACAATGATCTAAAACTTACATTTGCATTCTTCTATTTCCAGGTATATTCTTTTTACTGTCTTCTCCCTGTTTTTAGCAATTTGTATCTTTTTATATGCCATCTTATTTTCACGCTCCAGATCGTGAATATTTTTCTTTTCTTTTTCTGTACTTCTCCAAAAGCGATGCTTCTCACTGGTTGACTATTTATTTATAACATAGTTTTGAGAATTTCTTTCTTTCTTTGTCTACTTTCCTTAAGACGAGGTCTCTTGTGGGTTAAATATTTACTTTAAACCTAGTCGCGAATTTCTTTTCTTGAATTGGTGATTTTGCTAGACAAGCTAGTGAAGTTTTATTTCAAATTTTTCTCTCTACAATTGACATACTTACGGTATGTAAAGTGTATCTACAAACACAAATAGAAAATGGTTTGTATTTTGTAGTTTTTTTCTAACGATTTTTTTCATATTTTATGAACCTTTTTTTCATATCTTACGATTTTTAAATGTTTTTCTTACTTTTTTTACATTGTATTGGTGGTGGGTGCTGAAGTTGATATATTGGCCGGTGAATCTTGGCTTGCGGTATACGGATGTCTAGAACTCTCTTTCTGTTTGAGATAATAGTACATCCAGAAAGGATAATTTGTTGTACTTCTCTTCTATACTGGACTATGGTAAACAAATAGAATAGAACAGTTTAGTTAAAGGGAGATTATTCATTTCTACTAGTAGTGACATCGCACATGGATTGAGACTTATATACACTAGTGATCGTAATAAAGGGTTCGATGCATTATTTCTAGCACCTGAAGAAGGCCGAAGCTTAGAATTGCTGAAACGCCGTAAGCATGGTAGCAAAGATGAGGACATTTCAGTTGCTTCAAGTTTTTCCTTCAACTTTGATGATATTGTCCAGCATTCACTGCCATATTGAACAACATGTAAACATGTCTATTAGAATGCCGTCTGGTCTTGCTGCTTTGTTCCTATTTAGTTTGGCTATTACGTCCTTCATTTCAGATTTTAATATTTTTGGTTCGTCAGGTGCTCTAGATGAGGAAAATAGTCCGAATAATATACATAGTGTAAATACTACTTCATATCAGAATTATAGACAAATGCTGAAGGATCGGTACGGAAGCGTTACACTAGAAATATGGAGACAAATAGAAAAGTGCTATCTGAAGCTGGCACGAATATCAAACCACGTGGCATTTCTACACCGATGCAGGTAATTATGATGTATCCATGCAGGTATGGCACCAAGACTAGCCATCAATTAAAAAAGATCCCATCTGTTCGCAAATAAAACGGGACACGCACTGGTCCGAGAACGTATCCAGCACAGCCGATGGATAAACAATACAATCTTCCATATTCTCAAGGTCTTTCCCGGCATGTTCACTGATAAAGAACGGAAAAGGATCAAGTACGAGCTAGATAAATTCCTCAGACATGAATTAGAGGCAGTTAAAATCTTCCAAGTACAGAAACTAAATAGACTAAAAGATTTGAAGGTGATACATGAATTCCATCAATTCCGTGTGAAAGCAATCGACAACATGTCATTATCATTATGAGTGCCTCTAATGAGTCAGTGCTGAACAAGAGTTTCAACTTTGCAACGTCCATTAGGCGGATACCATCATTACCTGTATCGTGGAAATAGCCTTGAACATTCCTCAGGATCAGACAAATGAACTAAGATGGAAAGTGAGACATACATTGGAGAAAGCTAAGCCACCCATACCAAACATCACAAAAGAAGAGGGGTTAGCAATCAGGACAATACAGTGTAATGAGAACATCATCATACCACTAGCTGACATAGGCAATGCAACTGTATTGATGGACAAAACAAAACGCACAGAGAAAGAAGACCACATTAGAAGCGGTAGCTAGAGCAAGGTAAAGGAAGATCCCATGTTGAAATCTTAAAAAAAAACAAAGATCACTTGCAGCCTGAGACATACAGGCCTTGTTTTAACGCTACAAAATATAGGGTCTAACTAAAATTCACAAGGACGGTATTCCGCTCGAGCTGATTGTTAGCAACCATGACTCGGAGTGTCACCCTTTGAGTCGCTTTCTTGTAGATAAAATTGACCCACTGATAGGAATGTCACCATCATATGTTCGAAACTCTACCCAGTTCGTGCAAGTTATCAAAGATAGTATCATCTTATGCAACTAGATAGTGAGCCTGATGTGGTGAGTCTGCTCTTTAAGGTACCTACGGTGGAAGCACTATCGGTATTCAGAACCAGATTGGCCCCGGAGCAATCCCTAGGAGAACGTACAAGTATTCCACTAGACAATCTGATGAAGATGCTGAGTTTCTGCATATAACAAGCTTCGGAAAGAGATCAGACATATATCGAGAGAATGAAGGCTTAGCAATCACTAGCTAACTTATACATGGAATATATTGACATAATGGCATTAAAATCCACTGGTCTAAAACCAACTCTAGGGCCAAGATACGTTGATGACACCTTCTAATTCTGAATACATCTGGAAGATGTTTAGACACTACTGGACCATGTTAACTCATCGATAAAGTTCACTATAAAAAAGAGAACGACAACAAAAAACATTTCTAGTTGCACTAATATCTCGAACAGAGAGAGGGTTCAGGACATCCGGTAAGCAAAGATTCACCGTCAGTACAACAACTTCAACTCCCACCATCCATATCATGTAAAGATAGGGAGCGTCCTCTGCCTGCAATATCGTTCAAATATCATAAGCAGTGATCTTGAGACCTACGAACAGGTGACGTTGAGTATCAGCATTATTCTACAACGTAGCAATTATCCAGGTTACTTGAGAACAGCTCCAACGTACGTGGAAGGGAGTGTGCAAGATGATAACAACTCCCAGAAAACAGCCTCTGTCTGTCTACCCGATGTGAAATGGTTATCGGAGAAAATACAACAAATGTTTGGTCCATATAAGATCAGGATAACCCGGTTCTATACTTCTCAGGTACCACTCCCAAGTAAAACCCTCAACATTACTAAGGACTGTGGAAAGAAATATAAAAGAGAAACATGATCCCTCTTTAAGGTAGGTCTATAAGAACATCTCAAGGATTGAAGATGGGATAATAGATAAAGAATGCCCCTGGTAAGTACGTAAAATTAATGAACCAGCGCATATGCTAAGTTACAAAAATATCTTAAGTAGACCAAGCAAAGAAATAAATACAATATGTGCTAGAGAAAATCATTATCGGAAAAAAAATTGCAACACGAGCTCTGGTAAAAAAATGATAGAGAAAATGATTAGCGTTAAAAGATTGCAGTATGAACGCTGATAAAAAGTACCATGATCAACACTCATTCCGTTTGTATTAAATAAGTTAGTTGTAATTTTGACACGAGTTGCTCTGGATAATGACGAAGAAACACTCGTTTTATTTTTAACGAAACACGATCAGGAATTCATTTACACGTTTGAAGTCTCAGTAGCTTGTTTGAGGACAACTAATCAAACATTTTTCGTAGTTTCAATGAATTGTCAAAAAGAGAAAATGTTCATATTAAATCATCGAACAGTAATATTCCAGAATGTTTAAAACAAATTGAGAGAATTCCGTTCTCATATAAAAGTCAGACGGTTGTATTAAACAAAAGAAAGATATAATTTAAGGTACTTAGCTTAGGTGTTGAATAGAGTTTGAAATTCCCCTGTTCTCATTTGAGGCTGATAATGTATCAGCTTGTAATTTAACATATCTGTCATTCAGACGCGTGGGAATCTTCCTTTCTCTTTCTCTTTCTCTTTCTCTTTTCTTATTGATTAGATTTGCTCTGCTGTTTTTATATAAAAAACGATTTGACATCGGCTCGTCACTTTTTCTCAGTTTGTTACCCGCGCCCTTTCTATTGGCCAAAGTAAATTTTCATATAGGTTTAGTAAATTTTGCTTTGGTATTTTCTCCAGCCCGGAACCAATATTTTTTCTATTAGTCAAAACATATTTCGCAGAGACTCGCGAATTCGAAAACAGTGAAGAAAAGATAGTTATTCTTATTTGATATTCGTCACGGAACCGAATCTTAAGCGAATGTTTACAAGAACACCAGAAAGTTAACGTTCTGTAATTTACACACTGAATATGATTTAGCCACCATCTGCCTTCCTCTTCTTATTCATTTATTAGAAAAACACAACTTTACTAGAATACATTGATTAGGAAGGATATTGGCTTGATCCTCGAGTTGAATTGCCTGTAACAAATAACTAGCTTCAATCGTTAAAAACAAAACGGCACAAAAAATTGATTATTTTCAGAATAAATTCAATTTGTTTTTAATTAAGCTTTGTTTAATCGGAATAACGTGAATTTCTTTATTTAAAGTAATCAATATCAGTGATTGATTTAGATGTGTTCCGAAAGTCTGGATTGATTGGAAAGACTTTAATTTGTTTGTAGCTGCCGGAATTACAGAGATAGAAAAAAGAAAAACTTCATTGTTTAAAATATTAGTAGCACAACTTTGTGATTTCTTCCTTTGGAATCTTCCAAACTGTCTTAAAACAAGTGACAGCAAGTTCACTTCGAACGCAATCCGTGTCCAGAAGTAGTACTGCGTATGATGGTAAATTACTGGCAACATGACTTCTGCTTGGGAGATTGGAGCTTTTGAGGAGTGCGAAACCACCTCTTAATTATTGTTGCTTCCAGGTACACCCGGACCCGGTGTGGTAGCACATGTTGGTACCCCAGCTATGGACAAATAGTGAACCGCTAAACACTATGAAAGTATAAAAATCCATTATTATTTTTGAAAAATCAAGCAATATATTTTCGTATTGTAAAATTACAAACGGTACCTATTTTAAGTAAAATGATCAACAAAACATTTTTTAACAAAATGGCAATACATTTTATCTCTTATTGAAGTTATACGATTGCGTTTAAAATATATTTAGAATTAAATAACCCATAGCGTTTTATATGTCACTAAACCAAAGAACCCCCAGCCAAAAAAAAAAAAAAGCAACTACAAGAATGTGTTAGATTGTAAAAAATAATATCATTGACTATTCATTCGATTGTAATTCTTAAATCCGGCGAGAAAGTTTATTCCGGACAACAGATATATTTGTGCCATTCAATAAAGTATAACCGAATGTGTATAGTTCTTTATTGAGATGTAAATCATTCATTGTGGTGCAGTAGATATCGACTCGGAACCGGGGATCTGCGTTCGAATTTCAGTTGAATTCTTTGCATTCACTTGCACACAAATACCCTTGGGAAAAGTATTAATCCGTCTCTTACCTCCAATCACGGGTTACATAATAGAACAGATTGGGTTCAATAGCCTTGGCTGTCAATCAGTCTACTGCAGAAAGCAATGGCAACCTACTGCGGGATAATCTTCTGCCAAGTCAGGCATGTCTCTTTCGAGACATGATCGGCCAAAGCGTGTAAAACGTATGGCACACAACTGACTGAAATAATTCGATGAACGTTTCAGAGTCATTCAATTGCACACTATCATTTTTGTTTTCGTATTAGGGTACTTCGTCATGATGTAATGGTAAGCCTACTTTTTTTCTTAAAAAAGTAACGACTGAATAGTGAGTTTGATCTTCGTAAGGTGCTCCAAAGAATCGGCCCTGTGTCATATCTAATCTCTGCATGGAAATCATTTTAGCGAACCTCGGTGTATTGTAGTGGTTAGCAAGATTGTCTTGCTAAAACAATTACAACTTAGTAATAAATTGTCACTGAGTGCCCTATAATTTCGGTATTGCTTCATCTAATCTACGCTTAGAAAATCATTTTCTTTTTCGTGTTCTTGTTACTAGTTGTAGTAGTATTCTCTATTGAGCGACTTCTTTTTTTTCATGATTATATTATTTTTCAATGTTGCCCTTTTTTTCATACATACTACCTTTTTTTTTCTTTGTCTTAATGAACCTTCTTCTAAATCTTTTTTCTTCTTCGTTCATGACATTCTGCTCCTTCGATATTGTCTATTCTTCTTCGTTCGTATTATCTTTTCCTATCTCTTTTTTTACTGAAATGTTTCTTCTTTTTTCTATTATTCTTTCAGTTTTTACATTAAAGACTCCATAATTAATTCACAAATATTTCTTCTTCTATCCTACTTCAACTTCTCTCTTTTCTTCCCTATTCTCTCTTCTTCTCCATCCATACAGCCAATTCTCTTCTTCTATCCTACAGCACATTCTTCTCCTTCTCCTCCTTCTCCTTTCTTGACGTTAATTTTATTCATCTCTTTTATATCTTTTTCTACTTTTTCTCTTCTACAGCAAATTTCTCTATCTTACGATACATTTTCCTCTCTTTTTTCTTTTATTACATTTTTTCATTGTCGCTATTGGCCCCTATTGGTTCCTCTTATTTGTCCCAGTTACACTTGTCTCTATTTTTTTATCCAACTGAACATAATCCTTCTTATACTTTTTCTTATTTTTTCTTCTTTGCTGATTTTTCTTCATTCATATTGGCACTTTATATTAATCGCTACAATATATTTTCCAAATCTTGTACCTTACAACACTTTCTTCTTCTTCTTCTTCTTCTTCTTCTTCTTCTTCTTCTTCTTCTTCATCTTCTTCTTATTCTTCTTCTTCTTCTTCTTCTTCATCATCATCTTCTTCTTCTTCATCTTCTTCTTCTTCTTCTTCATCATCTTCTTCTTCTTCTTCTTCATCTTCTTCTTCTTCTTCATCTTCTTCATCTTCTTCTTGTTCTTCTTCTTCATCTTCTTCTTCTTCTTCTTCTTCTTCATCTTCTTCTTCATCTTCTTCTTTTTCTTCTTCTTCTTCATCTTCTTCTTCATCTTCTTCTTCTTCTTCTTCTTCATTCTTCTTCTTCTTCTTCTTCATCTTCTTCTTCTTCTTCTTCTTCACTTCTCTCATATTGTCTCTTTTTTCATCTCTATTATATCATGTTATATTTCTATCCAACTACACGTTTTCTTGTTTTTTTCTTCAATGACTTTACTGCTTTAATTATTCATCCTAACTACACTTTTTCGATTTCTATCCTACTGAATATCATCCGTCTAAATCTTCTTCTTCTTTTTTCTTCTTCATTCGTAATTTTTCTTCATCTCCCTTGTTATCGCTTCTTATGACATGTTCTACATCTTCTATCCTAAAAAATTATATCTTCTTCATTTCTTCTGACTTTTTCTTTTTGACTGTTCGTTTTTTATTGACTATTATTTATTCGCTATACATCATTTTCGACATTCATTTTCTACATCATTTTTTTACAATTTCTATTCAACAGCACATTCTTCCTCTTTTTCTTCTTCTGCTTCTTCTTCTTTTTCTTTTTCTTTCTCTTTTTCTTCTTCTTCTTCTTCTTTCTTCTTGATTTTTCTTCTTTCCTAATGTCGTTTTTTTCTTGTTGTTATTTTGGATTGTCTTTTTCTTTCATGACATTTTACTTATCCATGATGTCTTTTCATCTTCCCCATTGTCACGTCTTATACATTTCTTCTGCCTCTTTCTTTAGTTCTTTTATTCTACTGCACGATATATTTTCATTTTCTGCTTCTTCATTTGCTTTACTTCTTCTTCTTTCAAAAGTTTTCTTCTTCGTTTTCCCAATAGCCGTTTCCGCTTCATACCTTCTATCTCTTTTTCTCTTTCTTGTAACAAGCTGAAATTTCTTCTTCTTCTTCTTATTCTTTTTTAACATTTTTTCTTCGTTATTTCATTTATCACAACTACCAATTTTCTTCTTCGGTTTTTATCACATTCTTCTTCTTCTAATAATTATTCTTCTATTTTATTTCCCCCATTTTAATTCATCATTTCTACCACTTTTACTTTTATTCATCTTTTATGCTACAGCACATTCTTCTTTTTCTTCTCCGCTATCACCTTCTTATTTTCCTTCATGAAATTTTTCATTCTTCTCTGTTCTTATACATCTCCACTCCCTCTAATTCTACTACTACTATCCTACTACTCATTTATATTTGTATTTTTCTTATTACTGTCCTTCTTTTTCTCTCCTATTAATTATTCATCTTCATCGCTACTACCGCTTTCTTCTATCCTACCGCACATCATTCATTACTTTCTACTTCTTTTTTCTCTGAATGAATTTCTTCTTTTTTTTTTTATGTGCGTTGTGGTACAGTGGATATCGGCTCGGAACGAGAAACCGGGGAGCCGAGTTCAAATACCAGCTGAATCCATTGTATTCACTTACGCGCAAATACCCTTGGGAAAGGTATTAGTCCGTCTATTCCTTCCAGTTATGGGTTAAATAACAGGACAGATTGGGTTCTATAGCCTTGGTCGGCAACCAGTCTACCGCAGAAAGCAATGGCAACCTACTGAGGGATAATCTTCTGCCCAGTCAGTCATGTCTCTTTCGAGACATGATCTCCCAAGCGTGTATCACGTATGGCACCTAAACTGACTGACCTCTTTTTTCTTGACTTTCTTTTTGTACTTCTTCACCTTGTACTTCTTTTTTCTTCTTCGTTTTTTTTTCATGTATTTTTACATTTGTCCAAGTGACTCTTCTTCATTCTTTTTTATTATCTTACTACTACTTCTATCCTACAGCACAATTTTTATTCTTCGCCTATTTCTTCCCTATTGCCATTTCTTATCTACCGCTTATCCTCAACATGTTTCCTACAGAAAAACAAAAATTTATTTCTTCTTCTTCTGTTCCTGGGCATGACAGTAAACGGCATCCGGCAGCCAGGCTTCCGATTGAGAGGTTTTGAGGAGCACGGAACCACCACTT
This sequence comes from Ascarosepion bandense, assembly GCA_037127315.1. NCBI lineage: Eukaryota > Metazoa > Mollusca > Cephalopoda > Sepiida > Sepiidae > Ascarosepion > Ascarosepion bandense. The sequence continues at coordinate 2,973,449 of JBBBDQ010000860.1, read as the reverse complement.
AATTGCTGTTGTTCCTAGGTCCACCCTGACCCGGAGTGGTGGCACCTGTTAATCCTCTAAAAGTGGCGGTCAAATTCTATAAAAGTAGAAAAATACACTTTTATAGAACTTTATACATAAAAATATACTTTTATAGAAAAATAAACAACTTTGAAGGTAAAATATTACCAACAATACATTATTGAAGAAAAAATATTACCATAATACATTTTTGAAGGAAAAAATTGTTCTTAACAAAACACTTTTGAATACAAAAAATTCAGTTTTCTAAAATAAAAAAGAATAAAACAAAAAAATTAATTAAAATCTAACTAACTGAACCTTCTCACGATAACCGAAGTTTAAAAATACCTTAAGACGCCACCATTTTGGCATTAAATAACCCACAGAGGTGTTTATATACCGTTAAATAAAACTAAAAAAACTCAATTCTTCTTCTTCTTCTACATTTTGATTTTTCTTCTTTCATGACTTTTTATCTTCTGTCCTATTGACTTTTTTATTCATATCTATCTCTTTTTATACTTCTAACCTATAACACCTTCTTCTTCTTCTTCTTCTTCTTTTTCTTCTTCTTCTTCTTTATTTTAATTTCTCATTCATCCCTACTACATATCTTTTACTTCTTTTATCCTACAGCAAATTTAACTACTATTACTTCTTTCTTTAATATTCTTTTTCCCTCGCCTTTTTTCATGACTTTTAAACCAATTCCCTATCATTATTCCTTTTATTATTCCTCCGTAATAACTTATCTTCTGCTTCTTATATCTTACAGCTCGTTCTTCTTATTCTTCCTTTCTAGCACATTTTCGACTTCTTCATCACAAGCTTCTTCTTTTACGTTCATAAATTTTCTTCCACCTGCCTATTGCCTCTTCTTTAAACATCCTTACTGACTCTGTTGAATATTCGTGAGGCGATATTTTCGAGAATCATGACATTTTTGACAATGAAGCGTACTTACGCTTGGTGAAACATTTTAAAATTTGAGAGAAATTTGTTGAAAAAGGTCAGCTAGGTGTGCAAAAAGGAAAAACATTCTCGCATTTGGATTTTTATTTTGTTTAGTGAGGTCAGAGGTTTGTGTCCTACATTCAATTTTGTACCGGAATATAGCTTTCAATGGTATGGAATTGACGACATGGTGACAGAAAATTTTGAGTTATAATTTTTTTTTTATTTTGAATCACTGAAGCGTTCGGTTGAGTAATATCAGGGTCTCCCCTATGGGCGGTGCTGACAATTCTGATCAAAGAATCTTCTAACCCAACACATATCACCAAAGATGTCTTTGTATGAAAAATAAAATAAAATATATTTTATATTTTATTTACATTTGGACACGGTCTTAGTGTTTTAGACGGAGTCCTTATTTGTAGTTTGTATTTATTGTTGCTGACGATGATGACGAATGGACAAATAAAATGAAGAAGGAGATTATTAAATGATTATGTGAAAGTGATGTTTGTGAAGAAGTCTTGTTCAGTGGTCCCCGAAAAAGTGATTTATGATCTGAAATGTTTAATTGTTGCCCCGAATGTGTTAAGGATTGTGAAGTTTAAGCATCGCCCGAGAAGTTTTGATCAGTATCGTCGTCGTAGTAGTAGTAGTGAAGACCACCGAATTTATGAAGTTTAATGTTCGTCAACAGTCTAACAACATTATGCAACATCCGCCGTTCTTTTGATCAAGGCTCATTGGTTCAGTACTGTGATTGAAGAATTATTGTCATCGTCAAACGCGATACATTACACCTCTTTGTGTACTTCTTCTTTCCAACAGTATATTCTTCTTTTTCTTCTTCTTTCATGAGTTCTCTTTTTTATTATTGCCTCTTTTTTCATCCCTACTTCTTATGTTTCTTTTCATTTTTTTCACGCTAACTAAAGAAGTAATAGATATCTACGCAGAATTATTATAGTAGGGACGGCGTTCTTTTGAAGGGCAGTTGTATATTGTTGAAGATTAACGGAATTTGGCCTCGTTGTAGATAGCCCACTATAAGTCATAAAAAGATTATAAAATCAAGAAAAGCAAATTGAGTTGAGAAATGACATTTTATATATACCAATATCAATTAAGGATTTTACAGTTAAAGAAATCCTTTAAATATAGGTCCAACGGACGTTAAAATGATAATGGCAATAAAATGCTGAAAAGAGAATTAATACTTAGGTATGTGGGAGCGTTGTAAGTAAGGAATGTCTTTAACGTATCCGCTCCTTAAGACGGTAAGTAGTTTTGTGACAGCGAAGAAGGAAAAGAGAGGTAAGGGCGACGAGCATAGTAAACCGCTTGACTTGGTCAAGGGAGCTACTAATTACTCTCTCACTCTAGAGTCAGTCTACGTCGGTCTTTCTGTCTGGCGATGCTTTCTGTATCGGCTTTTAATTTCGACTTTTTGGATCGTAGCAGATCATTTGGGAATTCACACTTGTATTTAATTCTGTGTTTCCCATTGACTGATAAATACAATTCGCGTAGGCTCGCGAACTGCAATTTAATATTTAATTATATTTTAGTTTTCAACCGGAACATCTGCGTCAATCGGGCTGCAAATTGACTAGTTTTGGTCATTTAATTTTTGGTCGTGAGAGTGAAAACCTCCGGTCCACCGCTTTGCTCGGTCGGTATCACCACATTATAATGAGATTATTATTCTACTATAATTCTGTTTTTTCTTTGTTTCTTATTTATTTTACAGGTACGTTAGTCCGAACATTGCTTCAAATAAACAACAGGACATTCTTTTTTTATCGTGATGATATACAAAATAAAATATATTTTAAATGTGCTGTCTAGTTTTAAAGAAAAAAAAGAAGAAAAATGTGGGAGGAGGTGATAAGTGAAATGGAAAAAGTTTGTCAGTTTTTAATATTTCCATTTGTATCATCCTACATCTTTAAATGATGTCCTGCATTCTTATAATTCCTATTTCCATATTTAGTTAAAGTTCTTCACCTCAAATATTTAGCGAGGCAATAGGATTATTCCGATGGGCATTTTATGATCATGGAACTTGCACACAGCTTATTTCGTCATTAATATAAGAAATAATATTAATTGGAAAAATCTAATAGAAAAATTATGAAATGATCATGGATAATTCTAGTTTTCCACAGATCGATGCTATTTTTACTGAAATTTACTACTACTACTACTACAACTATGATTATTGTTGTTACTTTTTTCTAGTGAGCAGTCATTACTTGCAGGGTCCCAACGAGAAAACTAAGGAGAGAAATGGCATCAAAACATTCTTCACTAAGCATATTTGAAGAAAAATTAATAATAAACAAATAATAGAAAACTATGAGCAGCCAGCTTTTGCATCGGTAAAGTATTTCGTAAGGCGTGAGTTTTACTTGAGAGCACATAGTTTTGTATTTATTTAAGGGTACATATATATTTCATATGTAACAATTTTGACAATTCGATTTCAAGGTCCTTGTATTTTGATAGTTTTTTGAAGATCTTCAAAGATACATTACACTTTACAGGGAGTGTCTTATAAAAAAAATAAATTTTGTTTCGTCCGTCTCTGGTTCAGGATGTCTGTGTTTTAGCTTTGATTGTTCTGTCCATGTATATTTCATAGTCTCATGAAATTGTTACAAGTACAATCTCTATTATTATTATGTTGTCATTTTTATCATATTTTCACTTCTGCTATGGTCGCACTACCTACCAAGTCTGCAGGAAGACCTAAGGCAGGTCGTGGTGTGTTGCTATGGCTCCATTTCATGTTTTTCTATCTCCTCAAACATCCATAGCGTTATGTAGACAAAGTTCTTTTTAGTGTGTGTGTGCTGTACTTAACAAGACATTTTTTGTATATCTCTTCAGCTGGGATTTGCAAGGATTCTTTTAATGTGTTGTTTTGTTTCATTTTTTATCAATCCAAGCGCACCTAATATCACTGGCATGTTTCTTGTTTTCAATTTCCCCATTTTTTCTCTTTCAATTTCCAGTACATTATATTTTGACAGTTGTTATGTTACATCCGCTGGACATGCCATATCAATTATTAGGCAAGTTTTTTCTTTTTGGTTTTAACAATAATGTTCAGCCTATTTGTTTCATTTTATCTGTCCGTGTATATTGTGTAAACCCATAGAATGGTGACATCTTCTATTTCTGTAACCGTTGCTGGGTGATGTTCATACCAGTGTTTGTTTATATATTTTCCATAGTGTTTTCACACATTGTCCAATGTAAATATTGGCTCACTCTATCGTGTCAATTTTACATTAGATGATACGGTCTATTGTGTCTTGGTGTTTATTACAGAACCTGCATTTTGGATCCACATTATTATGTATACTATTTGTCTGAAGGTTCTTAGTGGACAGACTTTGGTCTTGCGCTGCGAGAATAAAACCTTCAGTCTCAGACTTTAATCCAGATGCACGTAACCATCGATGCGTATTAACTTTATCAACATTGGATTTATTGGCACGTTCTGGATATTGGCCATACAGAGGTTTGTCTTGCCAGCGTTGTTTCGTCTGTTCAAGAGCTTTATATTTGGCTTTCTTTTTCATATTTTTTGTTGCAATAGTTGGCTCTTGGCTTCTGTTTTGCTTTTCTACAGAATCTACTATATGTAAATCTTGCTTGAATTTACTGCCATCTTTCATTATTATTATTATTATTATTATTATTATTATTATTATTATTATTATTATTCTGTCATTTTTCATCATATTTCCATTTCTGCTATGGTTGTGCTACCTACCAAGTCTGCGGGAAGACCTGAGGCAGGTCGTGGTGTGTTGTTATGGCTCCATTTCATGTTTTTTCTATCTCCTCTAACGTCCATAGAGTTACATAGACAAAGTTCTTTTTAGTGTGTGGGCTGTACTTAACAAGACAATGTTTTGTATATCTCTTAAGCTGAGGTTTCCAGGGATTCTTTCATTGTGTTGTTTTGTTCCATTTTTTTTTATCATTCCAAGAAAAGCTACTATCACTGGCACGATTCTTTTTTCAATTTCCACATTTTTTCTATTTTAATTTCCAGTTTATATTTTGATAGTTTTCGAATTCCTTGCTATATTACAATCTGCTGGACAAGCTATATCAATTAATAGGCAAGTTTTTTCTTCCTGGCTTTTAACAATAATGTCCGGCCTATTTGCTTCAATTTTTCTCTCCGTGTATATGGTGTAATCCCATAGAATGGTGACATCTTCTATTTCTGTAACCGGTGCTGGGTGATGTTTATACAAGTGTTTGTTTACAGATTTTCCATAGTGTTTGCACATTGTCCAATATAAATATTGCCCCACTCTATCGTAAAGTTTTTTATATTCATTTGGGGCAGGTACATAACTACGTGAGATTAGATGGTCTATTGTTTCTTGGTCTTTATCACACAACCTGCATTTTGGATCCACGTTATTAGTATAATATTTACCTGAAAGTGTCTAGTGAAAAGATTTTGGTCTTGCGCTGCAAGAATAAAGCGTTCAGTCTCAGACTTTAATCCAGATGAAAGTAACCATCGATGAGTATTAACTTTAATTGGATTTATTGGCACGTTCTGGATATTGGCCATGAAAAGGTTTGTCTTGCAAGTGTTGTTTCATCTGTTCATATTTTTTTGCCGCAATAGTTGGTTCTTGGTTTCTTCTTCTTCTTCTTTTTCTTCTTCTTCTTCTTATTCTTATTACTATAACTCAGTTCTTAAGCATTTAAGATAGTCGATTTATCGACACGTTAGATACGAGTTTTTCTTATTACTGTTATTATTATTATTATTAATATTATTGTTATTAATATTTTAATCATTTCACACCATGCCAGATGATGATGAAACAAAGGCACAAGGTGCTACTAAGAGTGAACGAGAATGTGAAGACTTTAGAGAGAACCGAAAACCCGATTCCACACTGGAAACAAAGTATAAACTTTTTCAAATGATTGGCGAGAAGTAAGAACCGGACGGTTTTTATTATTATTAATATTCGTAGAATTTTCTCAGCTGAAAACATTTATGTAATAACATGTGAACACGTCTCCCCACCACCACGTGATCGTGACAATCTCCTCATTATCCAAATTAATTTTAGTAATGATATTATCCCGATACATTCATTGAAACTCTTACATCGCACGATTCATTCTTCAATTATGCACTATTCTTAATTGGTTCTGACATTGTATGAGAATCTGGATTAATTAGAAATATTTCTAGTTATTCGAACCTATCGAAATTCTTCAAATAGGCAGAAATATTCAAAATCTTACACCGACGACTCAAAAGTAACAGGTTCTTACATCCGTGAATTGAATTAAAGGGATGTCTCATCGATTGCACTAGTGTACAGACGATTCTGTGAATACGTTTTTGTATGCCATCTTGATCATTATACACTGCTTACAGCTGTTGCACATTCCGGCTATCTTCAGGTGATATTAGTTCGAAATTTCAACAGAACTATTTATTTAGTATACGGATGTATATTGCTCTAACTCCACGGCCCCAAGGACGCATAGACAAGTAGATAAAATCATTGATTGAGTGATCTAAAAATGACCTGACACAAAGAGCTGTAAGTTCAATACCAACCACAGCAGAGGCAACAAATTCCTAGAAACTTGTGTTCATGAGAAGAATTAGATGAAACTGCGATATTTAAAGACATGTCACATGGGATTGGAAGAATCTACCCTGTGGACTGTATAAAGAGTTCGGTTAGAAATTACTTCATATATCACCTGAAGAAGGACGAAACATACAACAACAGCAAAGTCGTGAATATGACAATAAAGATGAGGATAACAGTCCGAATAATGTAAATAGTGAAAAATAGTCCTCAACGTGTCTCAAATATACTACTAGGCTCTAGTCAAGCTAACGCCATTTTCGAAACTTCCTAAATGCACTTCTAAAGAATCCTCGTCATTTTGTACCCGAAGACACTATGCATAATCAACCAATGATACACTAGCCTTATAGGACTACACAGTGTCTATTAATGGATGTAACATTACATAGATCAGATCAAATAAGAAAGTATTCGTTAATTTTTTAGCTGGGTACGCTAGCTGACATAACCCGTCGTATATGAATACTCTCAGATATATTATGAAACTACCACCAGATTGCATGGTGCCATGTTGACAACTAAAATCCATTGGTTTGCTTAAGTCAGCACCAGAAACTAATCGCACTATGAATCCGAAATAACTGGAATAGTTACTTAAAAAAGTGCCTCTCATTCTGGGTTCAATTTACTGTCGTGATGTCACGCGTAGAGACCACATGTGTCTTCGTCACTGATGCTAAATAACATTGAATAGATAAGCTACCTAAGCTTTAATAACTGGTAATATAGATCAGTATGTGCGATCAGTAAACTTAAGATAAAATTTACAATGTAGATGTAGTTTCGCCCAACATAGCAAGTTGTTACAAAACCAAAATCGTTAGTACATATAAATTTATATGGCAGCTAAAACAGCGAACAACAGAGTTTTATAACAATACGAACTTTAACATTTTTCTTTTGTGGGAAAGAGGGGTTAATCTATGAAACAAAATCAAATAATCTGTAAGTATACGTAATATACGCTTGGACTACCATGTCTCAAAAGTGACATGACTGATTTGGCGGAAAATATTTCCGCAATATGGTTCCATTGATCTCTGCAATAGAGTGGTTGCTAACCAATGCTATAGAACCCAATCAATGCTGCTATTTAACTCATGGCTGGGGAAGAAGAGACGGATTAATACCTCTCCCATGGGTATTTGCGCATAAGTGAATAAAACAAATTTAACTGGGATTCGAACTTGCCTCTGCTATTTCTCATTCTAAGTCGATAGCCACAGCACTACAAATAGTCAGTCTAATAGTTACTTAAATGCCATACGTGAAACACGCGTGGCTGATCACGTCTCGAAAGATATATGAGTAACTAGGCAGAAGATGTTCTCACAATAGGTTGCCATCATATTTTGTGTTAGAGTGGTTGCTAACCACGGCTATAGAACCCCATCACTCCTGGTATTCAACTTATAGCCGATGAGAAGAAACGGATTAATACCTTTCGCAAAGTTACTTCCGGGTTTGGGTAATTCAACTGGAAATTGAACTCGGCTCTCTGATTTCTCGTTCATCAAATCAAAGGAAAATGTAATATAAAAAATAAGTGGTTACAAACAGGAATGTTTTAAAATCTTCAACTCTATGGAAGTGCTGTGTAGTGTAATAAATAAGGCTTCAGAAAGCGAATTTCGAATTTCAGACAAGTTCGTTTTATTCACTTACAATATATTTGAGAAAGTTATAAATCAACTTCACTACCCAGCTATAAGAGAGTAGCAGGAAATTATTTGCGCTTTGGCTTTGGTTATTAAACTAGGCTACCGTAGAAAGTAATCGCAGCCTTCTGTGGGAATATCTTCTGTCTAGCCACTCATGTATCGAAAGAGACATGATCGCCGATAATTGCATTACGTATGGTGCTACCTAAAGTTTAACGTCATTTCTCACTGCGTTATCCTGTTCTATCTGAAATTTCTTCTGCTTTGTTTTCATTTCTTCTTCTCTGTTTCCCTCTTCTGTTGCCTCGTGGGCTTACGGCCTATCACGTTGAATACACCGGTTCTCGCTCGATCACCGAAGTTAAGCAACGTTGAGCCTGGTAAGTACTTAGATGGGTGACCGCTTGGGAATATTAGGTGCTGTAAGCGTATAGTGACGGATGTGCGTTGTGGTGCAGTGGATATCGGCTCGGAAAGAGAAATCGGTGAGCCGAGTTCGAATTCCAGTCGAATACCCTCCATTCACTTAAGTACGGGTACCCTTAGGAAAGGTATTAATCCGTCCCTTCCCTCCAGTTATGGGTTAAAGAACAAGGGTAGGACTTGGGAACCCTGCTCTTAAAAACAAATCCCAATGAATCTTGATATTCGAAAAAGAAAAATGTTGTAAAAATAAAATAACCTTACCCCAAAATTATTGGTTATGGCCTTCAATGATCCTATAAGGATTGATATGTCGTTAGACCTGGAAACAAACAAACTGTTGCCTCGTTTTCTCCTTCTCAATTTTGTAATATTTTCCTTGCAGTTTCCCATTCATTTTTATCATTAGTTTTTTTAAGCATATTTTTTTTTCATTTTTCTTTTCTTTCCTTTTTCTTTTCTTTCATTTTACTTCTGCTACTCAATCTTTTTCTATACCTTCATATCCTGTTTTGCATTGATTTTCTTTAATTTCATTGATACTTTATCATATTCATTCTTCTTCTTCTTTTCTTCTTCTTCTTCTTCTTCCTCTTCATTTTCTTCTTCATTTCTTCTTTTTCTTTTTTCTTCTTTCTTCATTTTCTTATTTTTTATTCTTTCGTTCTTCTTTTTCTTTTTCTTCTTTTTTCTTTTTCTTCTATTTTTTCTTCTTTTTCTTCTTTTTCCTTTTCTTTTTCTTTCTTATATTCCTTTCCATAGTGTTCATCATTCGTGTTTTTCCCGCCTTTAATTTATGTTTAACATGATTTTATTTTCATTTGTATACTTTTTCATCATCTTTAAGGCAATATTTTTCTATTCTTTTTCATGGTGTGTTTTATTCGTTTTTCCTGTCATTTATTTCTTCTTAACATAATATTTCTTCATGTTTGTTCACATCTTCTTTATCCCCCTCATTCTTCTTCTTCTTCTTCTTCTTCTTCTTCTTCTTCTTCTTCTTCTTCTTCTTCTTCTTCTTCTTCTTCTCTACTTTACCTGCGCTCGCCTTACTACATTATTCTTTTTGCTTCCTTTATTCCTTTACATTTTTCATTATTTTGACAAATTTCCTACATTTCTTTTGTTTTTCTTTTCCTTTCCACTCTTGTTTCGTCCCCGTTCCGTCCGTACTGTCATCTCTCGTCGCATCTCCCGGTTATTTCCTCTCCTCATCTTTTTGTCTTCATTTTCTTGTCTTTGTCTTCATTTTGATAATCACTAATTATTTTATTTACTTTGCATTTGCTATCTCATTTCTGGTAGTCACATCTTGCGAATCTCCTTCTATTTTTTGACCCTGTATTTTATTATACGATAACGCTCACACACTCAGAGACACACACCCTACGTTGTCGGCACTGCCTAGTTTACCACTTATCTCTTCTGTGCGAAATCAAGTGTTGGAATCGTCTCCAATTTAATGGTACAATTAACGTCAACTTTTATTTTTATTTTACCCAAGTCTGTATTTTTTAAAATTCAGATGAGATACGTACCACTATGTAGAACGAATTCTAAATCCAATCTATTATAATTTCATTAACGTTGCAGTGTGAAATCAACAGGCGCAATCTAGAAGTAATCTTTCGCCCCCAGTCATTAGTAAAAATGCACACTTATATATCAGAAGTTCGTAAGAGCATTCTATCGAAATTAACATGGTCAGCTTGTTCAGAGCAATCGTATAATAACGATATGTATTTTATTTAAAATCAGATTATATATCGGCGAAAAATAATTTCGAAAGCAACATATATACATTGATAAGACATTGTATAAAGATAAATGACGTATGTTGAACCAGTAATTACATGTTTTTTCTTTAATCATTTCACCCCGAGCAAGGCGGAAATGCCACTGATGTGCAGGGGGCTACATAAATGTAAAAAGATTAATTAGAAAAGAGCGAGGAGTACACACTAGTTAGAAATGAGCAATAGAAAGCTGAGAAAGCAGGTGCGATGACAGGTACATAGGTAGAGAGAAAGGGAAGGTTATACGGGGGTGGGGAGAGAGCTAGAGTTCAGTGGTTAGTAGATGAGTATTGACATTGCATTTAAATTTCTGGAGGTTGTAGCCTTCAGGAAAGCAAGAATACGGGAGCGAGTTCCACAGGCGGGAAGTGCGAGAGAAGAAGCTGCAGGAGTAGAATTGTCGTCTGCATTTGGCTAACCTGATTGTGAATGGGAGGGACCCAGTTGCCAGTCTGGTTGCACGAGTAAACACCTGTTGAGGAGGCACCAGTGACTTAAGTTCGTCCGAACAGAGGCCATGAAAGTATTTATAGAACAGACAAAGGGTGACCACATTTCGACAGTGGGGAAGTGACTGCAGTCGAGCCACCAGATCAGTACCTATCACATTACAGTCTCTCCTTTGGAGCCTGTCAAGAACACTGAGGAGAACGGCAGGGGCGCCCGACCATAAATGGCAGCAGTACTCCATGCACGGACGGATGGTTGACTTGTATATATGCAGGATGGATTCAGACGGAAAAAACATCCTGGATCGACATAGTGACCCAACCTTCTTAGCAGTGATTTTGCTATGGATTCAATATAGTGGTTCCATTAGAGGTCTGAGGACAGGGTAAGTCTGAGGAGGCGTAGTGTATCGCTCTCCGGGAGAATCGCTTGGTCCATGCTTATGGGAGGCAGGAGAGGTTGCCTTTGATGGTTGACAAACAACAGCTTGGTCTTAGACGAATTGAAGTTGACAATCCACCTTTTGCCCCAGTTCACCACAAAGTGTAGATCCCGTTCAAGGTCAGCAGCGAGATTATGTCTGACAGGTTTCTTACTGGAGCGGGAGTATATTGTAGTGTCATCTGCGTAGATGCCTACTTGGGACTTGATCTCATCTGGGAGGTCGTTGATGAAAATAAGGAAAAGCGTCGGGCCCAGTATAGAGCCCTGTGGGACACCAACATTCGTGCTGTAGGATGAAGAGGCACGCCCATTCAAAACGACATTCATTTTTCGGATATTTAGAAAAGATTGGATTAGGTCAAGCAGGCGACCGGTAATACCGTAACCCCGTAGTTTGCATAGGAGGCCAGAGTGCCAAACCCTGTCGAAAGCCTTGGAGATGTCCAGAGCAAGCGCACGAGCCTCGTCAGACTCATCAAGGGCCTGTAGCATGTACTCCGTTACGGCTGTTAGCAGGTCGGCCGTGGACCTGGCAAAGCGGAAGCCATATTGCCTGTCAGAGAAGAGTATGTAATAAGTTTCATGATCAGACCGATATTATATCACCGATTTCTAATATATATATATATATATATATATATAAAACGAAATGTTACGAAAAGTTACAAAATGATATTAAGTGCCATATCTATTTAAATTCATTTCTTAAAACATTATTTTTAATGAATAATTTTTCTTTGAGTGCCTAGCATGTTTTTATATAATTAAAATTATATATATATAGACACATCAACCGACCCTAATATTCGAAGATTCGAACCTGTAACACTTATATGCCCGGGAGTAACAAATAGTGTAACAAAATCGAATCAAGCCGTAAATATACACGTTTAACCAAAAAAAAAAAAAAAAATATATATATATAGGCTTCTATATGGATGACAATATATTATGCTCTCATTACGATTGATCTCTTGAGAGGGAAATTTCAAAAACAGTTACCACTTCTGCGATTTATGCGTTCCTCCTCAGTAGGGAATTGAGTTCTCCCGGTGTCTTCCGTGTGTATACACTGGATATATGTAACATGATAAAATTTCATCCTGTCTCATTCTATAGCTTAGGGAATAGGGAGTCCGACTGACGCTAAATCGGCCGATTCACGGTCCGTCTGGATATCTAATCACACTGATGAGCTGTGATACACCGCAACAGACTTGTATGTATATGACAAATATATAGTGTGGTTATTTTTCATGTCATCTTAGGAATTCTTTTCAGGACATAAATTCTATAGAAATTGTTCAAATGTTTTTTTTTTGTTGTTTTTTTTTTACCGAGTGATTTCGGTTATAATTGAAGCCATTTTCTAGAATGAAATTTATTTCACTTGTGACTGAATACGTTAAGATAGACATAGATTTTTTTTTAAAAGTTTGGATTTGGTTTATCAACGAGATTGTGTAAATTATTAATTAAGTTTGAGGCCAAATTAAAATTCTTGGTACGTACGAAATATGGATGCACAACTGAACGAAATATAAATAATACTGTTAATCTTTCATTTCATGAACTGACTGAGCGTGAATCTTTTGGTTTTGCTCATAATTTCGACTTTTCTATTCCTCCTTCTATGCTCCATAAGGAGACGATCTTTTCTGAATTTGTGGTGCTGTTCGCTCAATTGACAAGACTTTCTAATCTTTCTTCGGTTGCGGACGGTAATCTAAAAAAACAGTTGAATAACTGTGCACAACTGTTTCTAGTTTTTCAGTGGCTTCAGCTGAATCAAAATAGAAAGCTGAAAACTCACGAGTTATTAAATCCCTGAAAAACAAACATGATTCATTGATCTCCAGACAGAATAAAAGTGCTGGGGTGTTTCTTGTAGATTGTTCGAAGGACTAGGCTAAATGTTGTTGATTTTTGAAGACACATCTAAATCTGTAAATCTCTGGTCTGTTGATACATATAAAGCTACTACCTCAAGTGAATAAAATTTCAGAAACAACACTTAAGGTGGGTAAAAAGTAGGGTTCATTTTTGAAAATTTCAGATGAAATTTGTCCGTCCAGATCAATTTGACCCCGTGTATATGGTCTAACAAAAATCCATAAGGATGTGCTACCATTAAAACCCATTTTCTCAATGATAGGGTCAGCCCCACACAAGGTTGCCAAATGGCTTTCTCTACTGTTGGAACCTTTGTTGCAACACATAATTGAATTTTGTATATAGGATTCGTTTTCATTTGTTAATAGTATCCAAAAGTTCATGCATTCTTTTGATGTTTGTTCATTATTTATTTGTGTCCCTTTGTCGGCGATAATTAATACTTGCTGTGATTTAATTTATCGCAGTTCCTTGTCTCCCCTAGTATTTGCCACATCGTCTGCTGTGTTTAGTTTTGATAATATCATATATCTACAGATTGACGGATTGGCTATGGGCTTTTCTTTGGGTCCAGCACTGGCTAAATTTTTTGTGGGCTTTCATGAAGAGAAAATAGTTTGTGGTACACTTCGCCCTTTGTATTTTCAATACATTGATGATACTTCATTTAATAACAAAGGTTGAGGCTTATCAGTTTCTCTCTTTTCTTAATATTATTCATCCAGCACTGAGGTTCGCGGTTGGGAAAGAGTCTAAACCTCAACATGCTTTTCGGATGTTCTGCCAATAATTTTTTCTTCACTCAGTATATAGGACACCTACATTTACGGGTTATATACGCTTTGAGATTCCCTTTGTCTGAGGAATTGTAAGACAAACCTAATAAAAACCGTAATTCATAGGGCGTTAATGATTTGTTCGAAGGATTTTCTGAATGATGAAATTGGTTTTGTTGTGGAGACCTTATGCTGTGTTGGGTATCAACTCAATACTGTTCATTCCTTAATCCGCAACAAGAATTCAGAAAGGTCAAATCGATTATCTTTAAAAATACCCTTTTTTATCTAAGAATTCCCTGGATTGAAGCTGACTATGAAAGTTTAACAAGACAGATTTCATCTAGTGTTCGTGCTTGTTATTTATCGAGCCGAGGTTCGAGTAGTTTTTCACACTCGGCCTATTTATTGTTCTAGTCTCCCAATTCATCAAGTAAATTATGTGATTTAAGAATATAATTGTGGTTGGGGTAACAACTGCATAGAGAGAACAAATCAGCGCCTGGATATGAGGATTATACAGAACGTCCCAACTATGATCAGGAATCATACGTTGGCTTCTAAGGAACCTGTCCCGAATATGGCTCCTCTATATATGAGCATTGTTTAAATAACAGAAAGTGTACTGGTGAGTTTAGGGTCAAGTGATTCAAAGTTGTTTCTCAGTCACATTTATTATTTCATTTAAGTGTGCTAGAGTCTCTATATATGCGGTCTCGTAAACCATCTCTCTGTAAACAGCGTGAATGTTTGCTGGGACTTGCTATAATTAAACTCTAGAAATACTTTCATTTTTATATTATTTTTTTCTTTCACTTCCCGTCTTTTCATTCATTCTATGATTTATTTTAATCTAAGTTTATCTCCCGATGAGGTCTGAAGAGTGGAAGCGAAACATGTCACTACGTGTTTGACATGTCTATTAGTCAGCCACTTAAGTGCCGTACGTGAAAGAGACTTTGGTCGAACATATCACGAAAGAGACATGACTGACTGGGCAGAAGATTATCCCGCAGTAGGTTGATATTGCGGTAGACTGGTTGCCAGTTAAGGCTATAGAACCCAGTCTGTCCTATTATTTGACCCGTATCTGGAGAAAAGAGAGAGATTAATACCTTACGCTAGGGTATTTGAGCGTAAGTGAATGCAAGGAAGTCAACTAGAATTCAAACTCTGCTACCCAATTTGTCGTTCCGAGTCGATATCCACTGCACCACAGCAAACATCCAGTAGTATTTAGATTTATACTTTCTTATCTATAGTCAAGTTCAGTACCTACAAAAATATATTTTATAATATATATATATTAAAGTAATCTTTCAAAATTAAAAAATGCTGAATGAACATTTCAACATGAAATCCCTAAAAGAGAATTCATGTCTCCTCAGCAGCAACGTTCCATCTCAAAATGAAGAAAGTTAAGATTAAGAAGGAGACAAAAATAAATAACGGTTAAGATTTGAGAAATATATGTAAAAAAAAAAAATTCTTTCAAAGGTCCGTCTATTTTTGGTTTTTTCTTTGTAAGTGAAGAGATGGGAGATTGGTGTGTCTATCCTAAAAGACGGAAAGAGTTAAGGAAATGGGAGGTCGTTAAATTGGGAATTGGGTTAAACAAAACAGAATCAAAAGGGAAGTGGCGGAATATAAAGAATGTATAAAGAAAAAGGTTTTAAGGCAGGAGAAAAAGGAAGGAAGGAAAGGATGGAATATCAGATATCAAATAGAAAACGCTCGATGCGTGTCAAATACGTTTAACTATAAATGTTTAAAAGGGTTAGAAATTTGGAAACTTATTTGAAAGGGTATATTTAGGGGAAAATCATAATAAATAAATAAAATAAATTAAATAAAATGAAATTAAAATTAAGATTTAAAAAAAAATTTAAGTTTATCTAATTAAAGATATTTTTAAGTATATACGAACTAGATAACAATTAAAGAAAATTATAAATTATTAAAAGATATATGCTAACAAAGGAGAAAGGGGTTTAGTAAAAGGAATCCATGTTTTATAAAGATAGACAATTAAATGGGACTGAGAGCGGAAGGTAAGGTGGTTAAATTACTTTTTACAGTTAAAATTAAAAATAAAAATAATTTATCAAAAATTCTTAAATTTATATTTATATCCTAAAATTAAAAATTATGAATTTGAAATTTGAAATTTAAGTATTCAAAAAATTAGCTTTATGGTGGCACTTACTAATAAATTTCCTTCTAAGATTCAGGAGCAGGTGCTGGTGAGGATATTTCAATATTAAATTTTTTTTCAAGTACACACAGACAGCACCTATCACGAAACTTCCTCGGAATACGGGCTGAACCTATTAGTTTCCAGGTAATTACAGAATCCAGCCCTACCCTCTTTCATTTTCCAGAATATCCCTGAAAAGGATGTTTGGTATTTTTGGCCCGGGTTTGAAAAAGAATAACTCTGGTTATAAAGTCTCTGCTTAAAAGTTCCAGCGGACATACCAATATAGGTTCGGTACTTATTTTTTTGTTTGATGGAGAAATGCGGGCTTCATAAATCACCTGGGTAGATTTACATTTGCCCTCCACCGGGCAGACGTCCACAGAGCTACAGCTGCATTCGTTCAAAATTCCGGATCCAGAATCAGTATTGCGTAAATTCATTAGAATATTTCTATTATGGGAATGAATGAGGTTGTCTATACTAGGGGTACAAGAATAGCTGATTTTAAGGGTGTACATATTAAAATTTTCCGTAAAGGATTACTGTTATTAAAATCTTTGTCTATTAATTTGAGAAAATAATTACCAATATTGATTTTAGTTAATTTACACTAAGTGGGGTTAAACCAAATTATATTTCTTTTTCTACAGTTTCTTTTATTTCTAGTTTTGGATGATTCGGGGTCTATTGTAGGTTTATTATATGTTAATTTTTTTATATCCGCTTTTTTGAAGGGCCTTATTGTAAATATCTTTACTTGCGTTGAAAGTTTTAATGTTGGATGATAATTGGTTGATTCTATTATTCATTATATTGGGTATCTGTTTTATAATATTTTTGGGGTGGTTAGATAGTTTTAAGCTACGCTTTATTTGCAGATTGAAGTGCTCAGTATCAGGGATAGAGCACATGTAAATATAAAATATACAAGTGTACATTGAAGTCAACACCCAGAGACGACAGTATGTCTGTGAACTACGGAATCGTCATGGCTTGATTAATAATCGTTGAGCATGAAACAGACTAGTGCCTCTGGGTGGTGACTTTTATGTCTATTTGGAAAGTGAGATAAACTATAAGAATCAATATGATTTTTTCTCCCTTATTCCTTATTGCACACATTCTGAGAATTTTTGATAATCGGTATATTAGACAGTGAAATTGCTTGACTTGGGGGAAAGGCGTTTGATGCACTTGAAAATAAGATATATATATTTGGAAAAAAATAAAACTGTTCTGATTTTAGTTTAAAAAAATAAATCAGTTTTAATCAAAAAATCAATCCTTCACTTCCTTGCCATAATCCATCAAAACATTGATTTTTTACTGAAGAAATTTACGTGGTAGTAAGAGAAAATCGATAAAAATCGATTAGTATAAAAATGTTTGCGCAGCAAGACAGCACCCAATCACGATGCTCTGCGCGATCGAAGGCAAACATTGGAAAGAGTAAAAACCTCATCTGACAGGATTTTTATTGTGCATTCAATCATTCTTGTCATCAGAATTCATCTCAACGGAGAGGAAAAATTCACTTAACGAAGTATGACTCTTATTACACCGAAAACAATTTAAATACCGAAAATAAAATAATCGCATGCATTAGCAACATATAATTCACACACCTGTCAATACTCACTAAATCAAATAGCTATACAGTACGAATTCCAAACGTTTGTCGCTCTCTAGATCTATCTACATATATATTAGTCATCCATATACAAGTTGTTTCGCTGGAACACAGCTCATCAGACTGTAAGATTTCTACTTGTTTCCAGCCGGGATCTAAAATCGACCGATCTGGTGTCGGTCGGACTACCTACTCCCTAAGCCATAAGCTCATGGAATGAAGTTGTGGAAATTTTAGCGTTTTATATTTAGCATTATATATATACATATATATATATATATATATTGCGTTATACATACATACATTATACCCTAAAAGTCTGCCTCCTTCTACCGAGCGCCCATAGCTTAGAAGTATAATCACCGACTGACGCCGATTCGGTCGGGTTTCAATCTTGGGTTAAAAAAGCAATCGGATGTCAAACACAGCGAAACAGATCTGTCTGCGGATGACAATATATATCTATATATATATATAGTCATCCGTAGACAGATCTGTTTCGATGTATCACAGCTCCTCAGTACGGTTAGACTTCGATTGCTTTTTAATCCAGGATTGAAACCCGACCGAATTGGCATCAGTCGGTGATTCTAAGTCAGGCCTATGCGCTACATACACACACACACACACACACACACACACACACACACACACATACATATATATATATATATATATATATATATATATATATATATATATATATATATATGAAAGAGAAAGAGAGAGATAAATGTAAAAGAACAAAATATCCTTTTTATCGGTCCACACTGAACATTGGATAAAAATATTGACTGTATGATAGTTATTTAAAGGTGTACAAAATTAAATTATCAGTTACACACCTATTTATCTATTTCTCTCTCTCTCACTCTCTCTCTCGCTCTCTCTCTCTCTCTCTCTCTCTCTCTCTCTTTTTATATATATATAGTATTTTTAAAAGTAATGCAGTTTTTGCTTAATTTTAAACTTTTCATGCTTAATTGATCATTTGCTTTTCTTTTTAACTTGGCAGAAATGTCTCTGATTTTGGATTTTTTTGTTTCTGTCTTTCGTTTTCCTCCCCGGCTGTTAGATTCTTTATTTCTCTCTTTCTTTTTCCTCCTCGGCTGTTTGACTCTATTTATCTTTCTGTCCCTTCGGCCTACGGGTCATATACTAGCTATTCAGCTGACTCTCCACCCTCGCTTACTTATAACTTGGTTAGGCCAAAAAGTTAAAGAGAATTGTATTTTTTTACCTTCCTAGCAGAAGCCATGTGTTTGGGATGGATGCAATTTTTTTTTAAATATTCTGAAAGTAACTTTCTTTTTTTTTTTAATTTTTTCCTTAATTTTAAACTTTTCATGTTTAATTGAACGTTTGGTTTTCTTTTAAGCTTGGCAGAAATTTATTTGGTTGATAGACTTTAACTTAGACTTTAAGTTAAAACTTAGCAATTCTTAGTAATACCAAAGCTTGACACCCATAAGCCGAGCGGTGGTGATAGAATCCCGGTGATTGTCCTTAAGAAATGTGCCCCTGAACTCTCCTCTATCCTTTCTAAACTCTATAACTACTGCTTTTCTGCTTCCTGTTTTCCTGCATTCTGGCAATCCTCTTCTGTCGTTCCTGTATTCATAAACTCTGTTGAACACTCGGACCTATCCATCTATCGCCCTATCAGCCTTTTACCAATTTTCGGGAAAGTGTTCGAGACCATTATTAATGCTGAAATAGTTCAACATCTTACTGCCCATAATCTATTCTCTGACGGGCAGTATGGCTTCCGCTTCGCCAGATGCACGGCCCACATGCTAACGACCATTACGGTGTACATGTCCCAGGTCCACGAGGAGTCCGGCGAGACTCGTGCTGTTGCTCTGGACATCTCCATGGCTTTTGACAGGGTTTGGGATGCTGGCTTTCTATGCAAGATACGGAGTTACGGTATACCGGACGATTGCATGATCTGATCCAATCTTTCCTACATAACCGCATAATGAATGTCGTCCTGAATGGGCATGCCTCCACACCCTGCTGTACTAACGCTGGTTTCCCTCAGGGCTCTATCCTAGGCCCGAGGCTCTTCCCTATTTTCATAAATGACCTCCCAGACGAGATCAAGTGCCAAGTAGGTATCTACGCATATGACACCACAATTTACTCCCGCATCAGTAAGAAACCCGGCGTGACGGACAAACATAATCTTACTGCCGATCTGAGAGGGTTTCTCACTCTGTGGTGAAATGGGGCAAGAAGTGGCTTGTAAAGTTTAATGCGTCTAAGACCAAGCTGCTGTCTGTCACTCATCACAGGCAACCTCTCCTGTCTCCCATAAGCATGGACCAAGTGAGCGCAATATTCTGCGACTCCTCGGCCTTACCCTCTCTTCTGATCTCAATTGGAACCACTACATTGGGTCAATAGCTAAATCCACAGCTAGGAAGGTTGGGTCACTATGTCGGGCCAGGATGTTCCCCGCCCGAATCCATCCTGCATATATACTAATCAACCATTCGTCCGTGCATGGAGTATTGCTGTCATATATGCTCAGACGCCCCTGTTGTTCATCTCAATGTTCTTGACAGGCTCCAAAGTAGAATCAGTAATGGGATAGGTACCGATTTGGCGGCTATACTCCAGCCAATTTCCCATCGATGGGATGTGTCTTCCCTTTGTTTGTTCCATAAATACCTACATGGCTACTGCTCCAACGAACATAAGTTACTGGTGCCTTTGTAACAGTTGTTTACTCATGCAACCAGACTGGCAATTCGGCCTCACCCATGCACAGTTAGATCCACCAAATAAAGACGACAATTCTACTCTTGCAGCCTCGTTTTTCGCATTTCCGGCTTGTGATAACTTTGCTCATGCAAACTCGGAAAGTTATCACATGCCCACAAATTTCTAAAATCATCAGTCCATGAATAAGAGGAGAAAGAACGTATACTCTTCCACAGGGCATATATTGCGGGAAATACTCTCTCTGAATATGACAAAAATTATATAAAAGACATGGTCTTTTACAGCAACAAGAAACACGTTCAAAAATTACAAACTAAACTTAAAAAAACTAATTAACAATAGCAAGTGGTCCAGGATCGGCAAAAAAGATTTAGTTAATAATTTATCCAAATTCCATCTATTGGATACGCAACAAGAGACCCTAAACTTCCGTCAGAACTTTGCCATCGGATGAGCAAAATATGATATGACAGATTTTATCACCAAAAACCATCAAAGCAACTATTTAGATTTCAACAAATGGTATATCCAAGCTATACTCACAGATACATACAAAAAACAAACGACATCTCAATTCCACGCATAACAGCCTTGAAGAAATTAAAAAAATAACAAAGATAATCACATATCTTCTACTGACAAAGGTGGAGAAATCATAATCATGGACGAACACATGTACCAACAAAAAATGAAAGACCTCATTGATGATGATAACATATACGAGAAAGTTAACAAAACCAGCATCACAAAAGGAACACAAAAATTTATATACAATATCAAGAAATTATTAAAAATAGAAGACTCCTCCTGGCTAAAGCTTTTCACATACTATCCAAAAACACCGACACTATACGGTCTCCCAAAAACACATTAGCGGATCTAAAAATAACCAAAATCAAAATGATGAACAAGCAGGTGTATACAGAATAAATTGCCGGGATTGTTCCTCCATGTACATTGGAGAAACAGTTAGAAATCTAAGAAAACGTATATATGAACACAAAAGTGACATCACTAATAATAATCTAACAAATGCATTAGTGATTCACAGAAATAAATTCAACCACAATTTCGATTTTAAAAATGCCACACTAATAAAAAGAGTAAGCAATTTATTCAGAAGAAAAGTTCTCGAGAGCGCCGTCATCCAGTACTACCAAAACATCAATTTGCACCCCGAATTTTTCCCAATCTCACCTTTAATTATGAAAATTTTACTAAAACAGTCTGACATACATAATAAACGTTTCAAAGAAAACGGTTGAATTCACTTCATTTTAACATCTCGTGATTTTGCACTACACATGAAGGAATTCTAAAACAGACTAACACACGAAATAAACAGTTTTCAAAGAAAACGGTCAAATTCACTTCATTTTAATTTCTCGTGACTTTGCACTACACATGAAGAAATTCTAAAAACTAAAATATTCTCTTAATCTTTTGAAATGATTTGTGAGCATCTTTGTGGTTGCCAACACTGTTTGTTTATAGATACGTAAAGCTCATTTCGTTTTTTTGCCTTGATAAAGTCCATCACAGGACGAAACGCGTAGGCGATTTAAAATACAGTTTTCCTCTTGTCTTTATTTTATTTAACCATCCTGTCTTTAATCTCAGATCATAACTGAATATATATATATATATATATATATATATATATATATATATAATGAATAAAAATACCAAGGGGTACAGACGACTGGGAACCTCTTTTTATTTGAACAAGCGCAAAATTTTTTCTAACAGTTAGTTACTAGTGAAATTCGTTATAGTTGTTACTACTGTCACAAGTCCTCAACTGATGTGGTTCTTTCAGCTGCTGCAATTATTTATTTGTTATTCTGTATCATCTGTTCCCCAATTTTAGAAAGCGGTTGTTTTCAGATGACTGTGTATATATTTCTAAACGGGTGTGGTGCTATTAATGAAATCCATATGAAGTTTCTTTCGGACGAGTGATCTGAAGGCGAATTGGCATTGCAAAGGACGCGTTCCAGAATCTGAGTAAAGTATTAAAACCCAGGAAACTTTCACTCGAAACAAAAAAGAGAGTACTGGATTGGTATGTGATGTTAGTTCTTCAACTTGACAGTGAATGTTGGACAATATCATCGAAGGGGAACGAAAAACATGAAGCATCTGAAATGTGGTTCTAAAGAAGTATGCTGCGGATATCATGGATTGAACCTGTGATCAATGATGAGGTTTTGGAAAGAATGAAAACGAAAAGGAAATTAATATTGAGCATCAGGACGAGACAACTGAAGTTCCTGGGACATGCAATGGGGAAGGAGGTCTTGAAGAAACTGGTCCTCACAGGCCAGATAGAGCAAAAAAAAAAAAAAGAGACAGAGGAAAGCAGCGGATAACATATTTGAAGGGCTTGAGCAGATGGATGACAGGATGGGGTGTTGCGATATGTTACAGGAGAAACCGTGATAACAGCCACCTGTGATAGGGAGACGTGGAAGGCTATGATTGCCTACGGCCTGAAAGGAAATACGCACATAGAAAAAGACGAAGATAGATATTTGACTCGTCTCATCACCCGGATATGATGTGTTAAAACGTTGAGTTTAGTGTCAGTAATCCGAACGCGTACGCTTGGACTATGATCTAAAATTGCCCAACTTCTGCAATTGTCGCTTGCACTGGCCTCGGTGGTAACCTCTAACCCATCCCTTTATTGTAATAAGGTGGTTCATTTTCAGGCATGTGTTTATCTGTACCGGACACTTTTGAGTTTATTTTTGTAAGAAGCGTATCTCTCCTACACACAGATCCAACTGAGCCGCATTCCGAACAGAGACTCATCTAATAGATGATGACACCTACCTGCCAGGCAAGGTAAGCATAATTACTCGATTGGACGAGTATAGGTCGAAACAAGACTCGAGTTTTCCGGTTAATGTCTTGATGCTTTACAAATTCATGGTGTTGCAAGAAAGTAATTATAACGCAGCTTATTCTATGTACAACTTCATTATCTCCAAGTGGGGAATAAAAATCAATTAGTGCCATACGTGATACACACTTGGGCGATCATGTCTCGAAAGAGACTTGACTGACTGTGCAGAAGATTATCTCGCAGTAGGTTGCCATTACTTTTGCAGTAGACTGGTTGCTAACTAATGCTATAAAATCTAATATGTTCTATTATTTAACCCATAACTGGAAGAAAGAAACGGATTAATACCTTTCCTAAGGATTTTTGTGCGTAAATGAATGCAACTAATTTAACCAGAATTCATACTCGGCTCCCCGATTTCTCCTTCCAAGCCGATATCCACTGCACCACGTCATCTTAGATGTCTGTTCTTTTCTTGCTCTCTTTAATTATTTGTGTTTTTTTTTTTACCTGAAATTATCTCACACTCAGTAACCCCTTGCATCCTAGTGCATTTATAGATTTATTCAAATTTGATAATAAAAAGAAAAATATTTACCTTCGTTGTTCTCTAGATTCCTTTGCCTTTCATTCATTCAATTTCTGGATGTGTCAAATTGTTCAAAGGCCTCTTTTCTGGTCATTAACCTAAGTAATCCCATTATATTTTTACTAATTTTACTTATGAGTGCTATTTTTTGACAATTCTAAGTTCTTCACCTTGAGTTATTCTTTTGGCGATAAACATATATTCTATTTACACTATTTACATCGTTCGGACATTTAGTCGATCTACTAGACTAGCGGCTATGTACCACCCTTTTACATTGAAACCAATCAAACATAACCCTCACTTCTACTCTGCAAGCTTCTTTGTTCGCACTTCCTGCCTGTGGAATTCTTTTTCTGTATACTTGCTTTCCTGACAGCTACAGTCTCCAAAAATACAACCCTTGTATCATGTTCTCCTCCCTTTCCACTCTACTCTCATGCAGCCCTTTTCACACCTTTTCTTACTCATTCTCTGACTCCTCGGTAATTGATTAGAAAAACATTTGTCCTCATAGCTATTACCATATTCCTGATGTTTGGCCGTTGTACACTCAGGACTTCCTCGGGGATTATACATTGGAATTTCAGAATGAAATCGTTCAATACTTGCTTTCCTGACAGCTACAGTCTCCAAAAATACAACCCTTGTATCATGTTCTTCTCCCTTTCCACTCTACTCTCATGCAGCCCTTTTCACACCTTTTCTTACTCATTCTCTGACTCCTCTGACTCTCTTTCTCCCCTCTTATGTAACCCCTTGCGCACCAGTGGCAGTTCTGTCTTGTTTGGGGTGAAATGATTAGAAAAACATTTGTCCTCATAGCTATTACCATATTCCTGATGTTTGGCCGTTGTACACTCAGGACTTCCTCGGGGATTATACATTGGAATTTCAGAATGAAATCGTTCAATACTTGCTTTCCTGACAGCTACAGTCTCCAAAAATACAACCCTTGTATCATGTTCTTCTCCCTTTCCACTCTACTCTCATGCAGCCCTTTTCACACCTTTTCTTACTCATTCTCTGACTCCTCGGTAATTGTACACTCTTTCTCCCCTCTTATGTAACCCCTTGCGCACCAGTGGCAGTTCTGTCTTGTTTGGGGTGAAATGATTAGAAAAACATTTGTCCTCATGGCTATTACCATATTCCTGATGTTTGGCCGTTGTACACTCAGGACTTCCTCGGGGATTATACATTGGAATTTCAGAATGAAATCGTTCAATTGTTATATTCTGTCTTTCTGCTCATATTTCCATTCTTTTCGATCCTGTTTCTGTTTTATAATTATTTCACACAAAATAAATCTGCTTGTCTTAGTGGTTTATTGTTTTGCTTGGGGCTAATTCGATTAACAAATGTACAGTTGTTATCAAATGCAACAGCCTAGAATTTGAAGGTATCAAAATCAATCTATCAAATTCTGGAAATTATTTTAACAAATGACAGTTTAGTAGAGTAGCTAGCACCCCTTCAGCACTCTAACCGATGAATTTGCTCATAGTTTGAAAGAGTCTACGTGTATGTAATTAAAGGATTGTTTTTAATAAGTTACGACACGAAGATTAATATTCGGACTGATTTACTTCGACGGCTATTTACTATTTAGACCCACTTCTGTTTTCTTCGTAAGTTTTGTCCTGTTAGTAATTTATTGTTCTGTATTCTTGTATTAGCACCAGATACGGTGCTGAAAAAATAGATTACACACTCATTCTTCTTTGTGTATCATTCACCTCGATATCACAACAGCATGTGAAAGTAAAATCCAAAGGGCAACTGATGCAATGCAAAAGCTAAGTAACGTATTAAGAAACGGGATCATTTCATTAGAGACTAAGAAACATTTTGTAAGTATTACGTAACATAAATGGTTTTTGATATGGCCCCTATTATTGCATACTTTATTCAGAAGAGGACTGAGGCAGCAGAAAAGTGGTCCGAGTTACAGATGCCGCGAATAAAGAGCATGTGGGCAACGGGTAACTTTTAAGGAAAATACAAACAAAAAAGACGCGTTTACTTATAATAGGATGAAGCAGTTGAACCTTCTGGACGAAATATTGAAGTAGAATGCGTTCTTGGCATGGTAGCTACGGATCTCAGTGTCGTACTGTCCGTCCTATCAAAACACTTCTTAGGAATTTAAATTTTTGCACTTGCTTGACTTTAGTATCCCCGATCTATACTCGGCATTTTGGGCTTCTCTTTTTGCAGATAACCATGCATTCCATTTTCTTGAAGTTTTTGTTTAATCCTTTTATTTCTCTTTCCCTTGATACTTTCAGTAGACGGTAATGCGTTTTCCTTGGCATTTCTGCTATCAGCACTGCATCATCTGCATATTTTACATTGATAAGATTGTTTCCGCCAGTGACGATTCCTGTCATGACTTCTAGTTCTCTCAGAGTTGTTTCTCTGTACAGGTTGAATAGGTTCGTAGAGAAGTCACATCCTTTTTTGACACCTCTTTTTGTTTTTTACTAGCAGTATAACCCGGCGTTGCTCGGGTGTAATAAAAGCTTTAAAACTAATCCATGGTCCTGGAGCTCAGACTCTTTGGACGTTGGCATGAAAGACTAAAAAGCAATAGTTGTTTTCAGTTAAAGCGAAACCGTAGACTGAAAGAAAAATGAATGGATGTGAGTCAAATTTTGATTTCCTGGTATCGATATAAAATTTTCTGCACTATTTTAAGAACTGCAACCTTAAAACTTCTGAATATCGTTTGTCTTTGTCTATGAATGTATCAAATTTGATTAAAATCGGACCACTGCTTCTATAACACGATTTTTTCGATTATCGATTTTCGATATTTATCGGGGGTACCTCTTAACAAAATCTAGCTAGGAACACTCGCAGACGTTTATAGTACAATTGTGTAAATTTTCAAGATAATCTGTTCAGCCGTTTCGGAGTCTATAGGTAACAGATACACACACAGAGACACACGCACAGAGACAAAGTTCCATTTATAAATAAGTTTAGGTTAGATAACTTCTGAATTAATTTCCGATCCTTAAACAGGCCGTTTGTTGCCAGTACAGGATCTTGATTATTTTAATGTCTGTCCCGAATATGTCTAGGTTGCCGGGTATCTCCATAAAGTCTTTGTTGCGTATTTTGTTGAACGCCTTTGCTTAGTCAATAAAACACAGGTACACCTGGATTTTAACTGTTTTTTGATAAAATTCCCAGCATAAATATCGCGTTGGGTAATCTCCTCAAAGAAGGAGAAACTTGAAATAACAGAAATGTGATTCTATGGAAGAATCTCGAGATTAACATGGACAGAATATGTGAGAAACGCAAAGACTTCGGAGAAGATTCAAACGAAAAGTAAATTTATACACAATTTCAGGAAGAGAAAGTTGAAGTTTCTGCGCCTCGTAATGAGGAGAGAATCTAATAATCAGGAGACGGACAGGGGCACCTCCAAGTATTGTAATGGCTTACAAACTAGTTTCGCTTGATCACGATTGTTTAAAATTGAGTAGTGAGTTTGATCCTCACTGGGTGTTCCAAAATTTCAGCGTCGTGCCACATCTAAGCTGTGCTTAGAAAATCACCTCACTGGACAGACACAGGGAAAGAGAGACAGGGGAATACAACGCGAGATATACTTGATGGGCTGGAGCAAGTAGATTGCAGATCAGGTGATTGGGAGATAAAAGGTGTTAAGAGTGACAAGCGAAAGGAGCAATGGAGGTTCATGATCGTCCACATTCTAAAAAGATACAACAAACAAAGAAGCAGTGAATTAAGTGTTATAAAAGATCGCATTCACACAAAGCATTGATGACAGGGTGGAAAAGTGTTAAGCAGATAATACCACACCTAAAGAGATTGAGTAGATGGCCAGCTGGACAGAGTTTAGTAGGAATAGCAAAAAGAAATAAAGTTACTAAACGTTAGAGGACATTGTGCAGAGCTAGGAACTGTACGGAGTACATAACACTTGTGTTATATAAACACGGTAAGATCAGCTTCGTCGAAAACGGATTTTCGTTTCAGTAATAAATGAGAGTTTATGAATAGAAAAATACTTCTTTGGTCATCATATTCATAACACGAATCGACATTAATATTCGATAATTAGAAGAATTTGGTCGAGAAATCGCATCTATTATTAATTCAATAGTGCACTAAAATAATTTGTTGGGTGATTGGGCCAGGCAATTACTACCAACGAGATTTGTATTTTAACCTTAATCGCCATTTTCTTGTTTACTTGTTGCTTACTTTTGTTGTTGTTGTTGTTGTTGTTGTTGTTGCTCTTCCTTCCATAAGTTTTTCTTTTGTCTGCTTTTAGCTTTATTATTATTTTCCTTTCTTTATTCGCTTTTGGAATCCGTTCTTCTTAGCTTTATTCATTCTTGACTTTTTTATTTCTTTTCTTGTCATCCTTTCTTCATTCCTGTGTTGTTTTTACATTCTATTTTATTCGTCACTTAACTCGTTCTCTCTTGTCTTATTTCTTTCTGTATGTCCTTTTGTCATATCCGATTCATTTAAGTTCTTTCAAAATTGCTCCATTCTTTTATGCTTTCTCTTTTCTTTCTTTCTTTATTTCTTTCTTTTCTTCTTATTTTCTTTCTTTTATATAATTAGTTATTTCTGTTCATCTTTTATCCCTTTTTAATTTCTTTCTTTTATCATTCTTTCTTTTCAGTTGCGGTCAGATTTGAATGTTTTCTTTCTTTCTATCATTATTTATTTTCATTTTAGTTCTTTTTAAAAATATTACTTCTTGTTTTTCATTTATATTTATTTACTTATTTCTATTTTTCTCTGATTTCTTTTTAATTTCTTTCTTTTTATCTTTCTTTCATTCGGCATATCTTTTTCATCTTAGACTCCATTTGAATTCCTTCTTTCTTTCTTTCTTTCTTTCTTTCTTTCTTTCTTTCTTTATATTAGTATAGCTTTTTTGGTGTATGTGTATACATGGTTCATTTTAAAGTTATATTAAAGCTGTCATTTTTAACTTTTTAATTATTTATTTCTCATCAATCATTCTTTCTTTCCTTTTTTGTATATCATTCTCCCTTACTTCTATCTATTTTGGTCTGTAAATGCATCATTAATAACATCTAATGTCCTTTCAATACTCTGTCTGTCTCTACCGATATATCGATTCAACTAAGAAACATAGTTATATACAGAGACAGTCTTTCATTGTTTTTTGTTCTTTCTTCTTTTCTTCTTTTCTTTCTTTCTTTCTTTCTTTCTTTCTTTTTTCTTTCTGTCAGTGCATCCTTATATATATATATATATATATATATATATATATAAACATAATACAGACATTGGTTTCTCTCTGGTGTCTTTCTTTATGATTGATATAATCAGTCATTGCTTTTTGGCTATTGTATGTGATACTGAAACTTGTAACACTCGATGCCTTATATGCCAACTAAAAGTCGGAGAAACTAAAATAAAAAAAGTAAAATATTCAAATACCTGGGAAGAATTTTGACAGGGGATGAAAGTTGAAGCATGTAGATACAAAGACGCATTGGCAATGCCAAAGATACAATTAAGAAGCTAACCAGAATCGTGAAAGACAGGAAGATCTCATTAGAAACAAAGGAAAGTGGTCTGGATTTCTATATGATATCTGTCCTTCTGTATTAAAGTGAATGCTAGACGATCTCATCAAGGATGGAGGAAAGGCTTGAAGCAGCAAATATATGATTTACAGAAGGATACTTAGGATTTCATAGACGGAGCACATGTCCAATGATGAGGTGTTGAAAATGATACAAACGAGAAGAAAATTTAAACTAAATATCAGGAAAAAACAAATGAGGTTACAAGAATACGTAATGAGGAAAGGGATCCGAGAAAACTTAATAATCACAGGTCGGATAAAGAGAAGGAGAGACCGGGGAAGGCAGCGCGAGGCGTTTTTGTTAGATCTGTGTAAATCGATGGCGAAGTGGGGCTTAAAGATAACGATATAAAATATTGACAAGAGGCAGAGCCCAGTAGGACACGGCATATGAAGAAAAAGAACTCTCGGTTCATATCTTAAGTTGAAATATTCTCTTTTATTTGAATATTCATGCCGGATTCACTACAATATTAAAGGAATAACAAAAAATATAGCTGTGTTTACATATGGATAAAAGTTGGATGAAAATTCAATGGAACGTTAAATGAATAAGATATTTGTGAAAAGTGAAATATGTCATGTGATGCCGATGAAAAATCGATATCTGAAAAAATATTTTATATCACATGAACACAGCCAATAAAATAAATATGTTCTGATAATTTCATACACAGCGGAAATAGGTAGTTTTCATATTATAAACAAATAAAAATGAAAGAATTTAACAGTAATATTGGAATCATCTGTATCCTTATAAGGAAACGTTTGCCATTCACTGACCTAAGAGAGAGCTTTAATCTGAGCAGAAATCTATAAAATCTTTTTTTAAAAGTGCTTTCTGGTAAAAGGGGTTTCTTAAAATTATTTAGTCTAACGCTATTTCTAGTATTGATAAAATGTTCGTCTTAGACTTGTGGTAATAGTTGGGTGTAAATCAATAATCCTGATTATATCTATCGGTTTAGGGTTGTTTTTTCTTTTTTTGAAAATTACGTCTATTCTGTTATTTTGTAACTTTCTTTGTATTTCTGTAACGCTATTTTACGTGACCCGACGAAGTAGGTTCTTATGAGGACATACAGAATGCAAATACTTGATAACATTTCTAAACATTGATCTAAGAAAATGCTTGCATATAGATTATACCTTCATGAAAGAGCAGAGCACCATTTATGACATTCAGTAGAAAGTATATATATTTTCGTTTCACTAACAGTATATCAAGTACTTATATTGCCATTCAATACCGAAATTTAATTTTCTTAGAAGATTGAGTATTGTTTTCTTTTTCTGTTCCTGGTAGGTGTTTTTTTATTTTTTAATGTATTGCGGATATTTTTTCTATGAAAATGCATTTGTATATTTTTTAACCCACTTGAAGGTTCATGATTTTATTTTAGCTGCTATGATCCCGGGCCACTTAAATTAAACGGGGGTTCCCACTCCTCAAACCCTCCACGGATGTATTTTATTCTTACAACCACATCGAGGTATTGTTAGTAATTATACTATAAATCTGAAACTGCTATCATTTAACCATCACAGAAAATCGCGCCTACCTACCATTAGCATGAATCAGGCTGGTCTCCTTAAAAGCAAAACACCACGCCTCCCCGTGTTAACTCTCACAACAGACCTCAACTAGAATGACTATAAATAATCTATAGTTAAATCCGCTGCTAAGAAAGTCGATTCTTTGTGTGGGGCCTGGAAGTTTTACCCATCTGAAACCATCCTGCACATATATAAATCTACCATCCGCCCGTGCATTGAATACTGCTGCCATATCTGGTTAGCTGCTCCTGCTATCCAACTAGGGATCCTTGACAAAATCCAACGGAGGATCTGTAATGTGATCGATCCCGACTTGTCAGCTCAGATACAGTCACTTTTTCACCGGCACAATATGGCTTGTCTGTGTCTCTTCTACAAATATTTTTACGTCTTATGCTCCGATAAACTTAGCTCCCTGGTACCCACTATATGTGAATTTTCTCGAGCCACAAAATCAGCAACTACTGTGGAATCAATAAAATGTAAACGCTATTTCTAATCTATCAGCTTCTTATGTCGTACTTGCTGCCTGTGGAATTCCCTTCCGTTTACTTGCTACATTCTACAAGAATTTAAATGTAAAGTCAATAGTCATCTCATCTCTCACTAGCATCCCCTTTTTTGTCATGCTCCTTTCTCCATCGACTTCACTCTCATCAGTATTCTCATCCTTCTCTTACCCACTTCCTGACACTCTCTATAACCTGTCACTCTTTTTCATAACTTTCCTTCTATGTAACCCCTTGCGCAACAGTGGCAGGAAAGTGCCATACTTGGGGCGATACGATTATAAAAATGTATTTTTGGTAATTTTCAAACAAAAATGTATTGAGGTTATTTTTCCTATAAAATACATTTTCATACATTCAAAGTGTTTTGTTTGTATTTCACCATTTTCTATAGCAAGAATCATAACAGATGCTAACACCACGAGTCATGGTGGTCATGTGTACAAAATAAATTCAGAGGTGATTCCACTCTCCTCACAATCTCGAATCACCCAATCAGATGTCTTGCTGCCGGGGGAAGTTTAACTTCATAACTAAGACTAGTGCATATTTTAGAAATCTATTAACAAACAACTTTAATGCTTTTAAAAGTCAGCGCTAAAATCCTCTTCTGGATGTTGAAAGTGGGAACTGGGAGATTATATTTAATTTGGAAGACAGTGAATATACGTGGGGGTCGGTAATCATTTATCCATTTTTGTTTTAAACTTTTAAATATTATTCATCACTGGCCACAAAACGAAACGTCTAAATTTATCTAAAGCTGTGCTGTAGCAACTTTTCTAAATTGCATTTTTAACTTCTTATAAGACTGAATTTGTTTTCAAATGTGTTGATAAGCTACTTATTAAATAAAGAAACCCCCTGAAAATCAAAAAACGATAAGATATATGATTAGATCTAAGCAGCATGTAACCTAGCGTAAGATAATTATCTAGTAAGCACCAAAGTCAACCATTGCAATGAAAGCATTGAGGTAAGTTATCAAATGAACCTGCAATAAGTGCCTTAGCCAGTATGCACCGAAGTCAACCATCGCATTAAAAACCACTGAATGAAGCTATCTAATGAACCTTGAATAGAAATATTAGCCAGAATGCAACTAAGTAAATCTTTGCGTAAGATATCAAATGAACCTAAAATAAGAGCTTTAGCCAGTATGAACCAAAGTTAGCCATCGCATTGAAAACATTGCAAAAACTATCGAATGAACGTAGAAAAATTATTTCAGCCAGTAACCACCAAAGTCAACGATCGCATTAACATTCATTGAAATAAGCTATCAAATGAACATATAATAAGAACCTTAGTTAATAGGCACCAAAGTCAGCTATCGCATTGTAAACCTTGAGATAAGGTATCAAATGAACCTAGATTACGTAACCAAAGACAAACATCACATTCAAAACATTGAGATAAGCTATTAAATGAACCTAAGATAAGAACCTTATCCAGTAAGCAACAAAAAACAACGTTCGCATTAAAAATCATTGAAATAAGCTATCAAATAAACGTAGAATAAAAACTTTAATGTAGAATAAAAGTCTTAGCCAGTAAGAACCAAAGCCAACCAACGCATTAAAAAAATTAGATAAGCTATCAAATGAACCTAGGATAATAACCTTAGCCAGTATGCAATAGTCAACATTCGCTGTGAAAACATTGAGATAAACCATCAACTCAAGTAAAAAAGAGAATTAGCCAGGAAGCATTAAAGGCTATCATCGCCTTAAAAATCATTGAAATAATCTATCAAATGTACCTAGGATAAGTGCCTTAACCAGTATACACCAACATCAACCATTTCTTTGAAAACATTGAGATAAACTATCAAATGAACCAGAATAACGACATTGCACAGTAAGCAGCAAATACAGACATCACATTAGAAATCATTAATTAAATTATAAAATGAATGTAGAATTAGAGCCTAACCCTAACCCTAACTCAGTAGGCAACAAAGTTAATCATCGCCTTGAAAACATTAATATTAACTAATAAATGTACCTAGAAAAAGCCTTTGCCAGTATACAAAGTCAATCATCACAATGAAGACATTGAGTCATGCTATCAAATGAACACAGAAAAAATCATTGAGACACGAAACTTATGTATAATATTCGAAATTTAATTTGAAATGGGTCCTCAAGAAGAAAACTACGCCCAAATTTGCTGCTGATTAAAAGAATCATAAGGAAACCCTGCTGTAGTTTTTCGGTCGATTTTTTTAATATCATTTTGTGATGCTGGAAATCTATCATTTGTGTTCCGTTTCATATTATCTTATACTACAGTTAATTCCTTTATTAATTTGTTAAAGATAGAAAAAATATACACACAGCGGCATGACCGTAAGTATTTCCCGAAAATATTAAGGTTTTATCATTTACCCAAACGTAGGGCTGTATATTGAACCGCTAATTGTTTGTCAAAAATAGAAAAGGTAAACATATCCCGGTAGGACCATGTCTTCTTCGAATTTTCTTAAAGCTTCAGCTTTTGTGCAGACCTAAGATAGCGTTAAAGATATTGGAATTTTTCATCGGAGGCCACAATTTGAATAACATAAGATACGCAGACGATATAGTGCTGATTGCAGACACGGAAAAGAGACTACAAGACCTCCTCCAGAAGGTAGCTGAAGAGAGTGACAAAAAAGACTACAAATAAACTGCAAGAAAACCAAATCCATGGTCATCAGCAAAAACAGCAATCCAAAATGCCAAATACAGGTGAGAGATATTTAAATCAAGAAGATACAAAAATTTAAATACTTGGGAATTGTTTTAACAGAAAACGGAAAGTACGACAGAGAGATCCGAAGGCAAATTGGCATGGCGAAGGACGCGTTTCATAAGCTGAATAATGTATTATGAGACAGTAAACTTTCACTAGAAACAAAGAAGAGAGTACCAGATTGCTATATGATGTGATTTCTTCAATATGGCAGTGAATGTTGGACAATATCAACAAAGATGAAGGAAAACCTTGAAGCAGCTAAAATGTGGTCATACAGAAGGATACTACGGATATTATAGACCGAGCATGTGAGCAATTATGAGGTTTTGGAAAGAATGGATGTGAAAAGGAAATTAATATTGTGGATAAAGAATAAACAACTGAAGTTCGTGGAACATGAAATGATGAAGGTTGGCTTGGAGAACCTGATACTAACAGGCCAGATAGAGGGGAAAAGAAACAGGGGAAAGCAGTGGATAAGGTATTTGAAGGGCTTGAGCAGGTAGATAACAGAATAGGGTTTGCCTGCTGTAACAAAAAAAAAAGTGCTAACAGCCACCAGGGAAAAGGAGATGTGGAAAGCCATGATCGCCTACGTCCTGAAGGAACAAGGCACATAGAAGAAGATCAAATAAACATTGAATAAGAGCCATAGCGAGTATGCATCAAAATCAACGATCGCATTAAAATATTGAGATCAGTTCTCAAATGAACAAAGAATAACAGTTCTAACCAGTATGCATAAAAGTGAACCATCGCATTAAAAACATTGAGATATCTATCAAATGAATCTATAAAAGATTATTTGTTTTGGCTGAGGAATTTCCGAAAGACTTTATTCATATGCGATGCTATTGATGTTCTACAGGAAGCGATTGCAATAAACTTTCCTATGGAAAATTGAATGTAAATGAGGAAAGATAGGTAGTCAGTTAGTAGGAATTAATAGGACGATATACAGGTGAAGAGGCTCATCCCTTGTTTCCTGTTTTGGATGCGGTTTCCGGTTTTCTCTTTTCCAATCTTTTCACTCTTTTCCTTTATTTTTATTTTTTTTTCAATTGGAGTAGATAGACTAAACTATCGCCCGGTTCACACTCCACCCACATCTATTGAACAGGTGAAGAGGCTCATCCCTTGTTTCCTGTTTAGGATGCGGTTTCTGCTTTTCTCTTTTCCAATCTTTTCACTCTTTTCCTTTATTTTTATTTTTTTTCAATTGGAGTAGATAGACTAAACTATCGCCCGGTTCACACTCCACTCACATCTATTGAACAGGTGAAGAGGCTCATCCCTTGTTTCCTGTTTAGGATGCGGTTTCTGCTTTTCTCTTTTCCAATCTTTTCACTCTTTTCCTTTATTTTTATTTTTTTTCAATTGGAGTAGATAGACTAAACTATCGCCCGGTTCACACTCCACCCACATCTATTGAACAGG
Source organism: Ascarosepion bandense (assembly GCA_037127315.1). Classification (NCBI taxonomy): domain Eukaryota; kingdom Metazoa; phylum Mollusca; class Cephalopoda; order Sepiida; family Sepiidae; genus Ascarosepion; species Ascarosepion bandense. The sequence continues at coordinate 2,937,530 of JBBBDQ010000860.1, read as the reverse complement.
TGAAGAGGCTCATCCCTTGTTTCCTGTTTAGGATGCGGTTTCCGGTTTTCTCTTTTCCAATCTTTTCACTCATTTCCTTTATTTTTATTTTTTTTCAATTGGAGTAGATAGACTAAACTATCGCCCGGTTCACACTCCACCCACATCTATTGAACAGGTGAAGAGGCTCATCCCTTGTTTCCTGTTTAGGATGTGGTTTCCGGCTTTCTCTTTTCCATTCTTTTTACCCTTACGTAGCCCCCTGCGCATCAGTGGCGTTACCGCCTTGCTTGGGGTGATATGATTAAAAAATTAAAAAAAAAAAACTTACCTTATTCCGATGTGCCTTCAGTTTTGTTAATCGTCTCAACCAAAACAAGGTAATAATGTGGCTAGGATGCAGGCCATTGAAAAAAGCGAATGAGAACGAGAAGGCTCACCTATCCTCACTTCAGGTGAAAAGACAATAAAAGAACAGATATCAGAAAAAACAAAACAGACGATCGTGATTTATATCACATTTACTATTTTGAAGATTGTATTTGAAAGTGAAAGAAGAATGGAAAAACATTTCCACGGATGAGAAGTACAAGAAAATAAGTTATTAAAATAAAACTGAAAGTTGCATCTATCTAGCTCAACAGTAAAATTGTAATAGTTGGCATTCTAGGAGCCCGCATAAATCCATGCATTCGAGGCACCAAGGAGGATAGCTCATCACAACAGTTGCAATTAAAATATTTGTATTAAATACAGAGGAAAGGTCGCTTAGAAAATCATTGAAGTCAAGATTCCGGGTTAAAATCGATTACATTACAGACGCTTATATATATATATATATATATATATATATATATGTTGTGAAACGTTACCCACGTAACTATGGACTCTTCCTACCCGTATATTAACTGAGAGTTAATCACTCTCCTGGTTTCAGTTCAGCTCATCACAGTTTGTCTGTCTGTCAGTCATTAGTAAGCCAAGCTTATATTTACTCTTTTCTCTTGCATCTATTTTTGACTAAATATATGTTGTTAACCTTACCACAGTGTTCCGAGTTATCATATCGTGGTCCCATTACCGGTCCACATCAATATAAAGGACTGTTGTCCTGATCCTTATTGTAATATTCACAACATTTCGGCTGTTGTACGCTCCGACCTTCTTCAGGTTATTAAAATTTTGAGCTGAACAATTTATTTCGATCACTTGGGTAAATTCTTTTTCTTCCATGAGTCATGCCACTTCCGGATATTTTGGTTACTTCTGTTTACCACAACTCGGATTTTTTTATTCGCCACTTTTTTTTCGAGTGGGTAAAAGCGTTAACTGAATACAGTGAGTTGACCCAATACCTGACGACAGTATTAGTGAACAAAAAATTAAGTTTTTTTGTTTTTTTTTACAAGAAGCATACTTAACAAATCGTTCAATATTATCACTTCACTGGATGCGACTTGAAAACATTGACCCAAAAAAGTGCAAATACTTTTCTCTCGGAGTTTAGCATCTGCTATGCACTTCTTTGTAAGGATTAAATGAAACACTATTGGAGAAGGGGTTAACATTTACAAGTAATTCCTTGCCCCAGTTAAACCCAGATTGTTGGTTTTCACGAAAGGACTTTACAGTTTTATTTTTCAGATCTCGAGGTCTTGTTACCCGGACAAAAATAAATAGTTGTGTCCTCTGTACATATATGTAGTTGAAAATTTATGACATCAAGAAGGTCATTGATGTCTTAGATTAGAGCTCTATGAGACACTTGCTTTAATATGAATAAAGTAACAGTGTATCTGTTTAACAAGACTGTAATTACACGGTTTGATAGAAACGATTGGATTAAGGGAACTATTCGTAAATAGAAATACCGTAGATATTCAACTTGTAGAAGATAAGAGCATTTCGAACCCTGGCGAAAGTCTTTCAGATATGTAGAGCCACTGTTTTCCTGTTCTTTTCCATAGCTTGATAGGTAAATTTAGTGATACCCGTTAAAACATCGGCGGTAGACCTAGAAAAACGAATGACAGAGTCTATCCCGACAGAGGCCGTATGAAATAAGATGTTTAACCAATTCGACTTGATTAGATCCTCTAGTACTTTGGCAGAAGAATTGGGAGACTGATAGGGTGATAATTTTAAGAGTTACAAGGTTTCCTACTGTTCTTAAAAATGAATTACATAGAAAGGATTCTAACAAGTTGGAAAAGAAGAAGTAGGGAAACATTTATTGAGAACTTTTGATGAAACAGGAGAAAGTTCAGGAGGTCATTTCTTTAGGTCAATTGCAGAGATACCGCCGAATCGGCAATCCTTGTGTGGATCTACTTTAGAAATGAATGCAGAAACCACGTATAGTATTATTTCGAATTATGATATCTGTTATCAGATATCACTCAGTAGTTGTGCTTAAATTCATAGATATATCTTAGTTGTGTTGAGAGTGCTGTTGGAAAATCATTTCAGAGCAATGTACTCTGCTTTGCCTAGAGTAGATCGCAACACTTGTATCTGATACACCGTTATTCACAAATATTAGTTCAGCTTTATTCGACGCAAAAGGAATTTCTACAAAAATCTACTTAGCATATTGACTGCAAAATAATTTTTATGGTTTTGCGACTATGATCTTCTTACTGGTCTTTCTAGTTCAAAATAAATGTTGGGAGAAATTTTAATCTATGGAGTAAGATGCGAATACTTAAGTGTGGCGTAATGGTCATCAGGCTTATTTCACTAGGTTAATTACAAGTAAATAGTGAGTTCGATCCTCACTGAGTGCATCATACTAATAGATTATCACATTGTTTCTTCTGAATGTAGGTCCTATCGACGACTGAAGCAATCGTGGCAATAATAATGAATTGGGATTAGGACCTTCGGTATACATAATGAAGTTTTTTGTATTATACAAATATGTCTATATGCAATATTTTATCTTGACATGTAAGTATATGGCAAGTTCAGGGTATGACATTAAAATACCTTCGACAGTAAAGCAGCTGGTCTAGAGAATAGAGATTTTGAAAACCTATAAATTGATGTTCTTCCCAGGTACACAGAGATCTTTAATGGTAACACCTGTTAGTGCCCTAAGTATGAGACAAGTGAAACCCAAAACAAAAACAAAAGTTTATGAAAGTATAGAGTAAAAATACTAGCAATATATATTTATATAAAAACCTTTTACCAAAAATTCTTGTTGATAGTAAAAGTCCTAATAATATATAAATACAAAGAAATTGTAATTATTTAACACAATCCATTAAAAATACAAACATCATAGAAACTTTCGTGGCATTAATCTATATAACATCCTGCAATCTCTTAAATATTAATCTATCCCAAAATAATTTCAAAATGCTTCAATATAAATCACACGTAACTCCGTCTCTAGTAATTATGTACGGAAATAATTAACTGAACATGCATAAAAGCATGTATATGCATAAAAGCTGAGTATTTTGTCTCATGTATTCATTTATTACTTCCAAACTCGCAAGAATATAAAATTTCGGCATTAAATGACCCATAAAAAGTTTATATGCCGTTAAACAGACAAATCGATCAATAAAACCTATGGGAAATACTCTGTATTGCAAATCACATACTATTTTTAAAATTTGAATTATAATTTGATGTATAATTTATAGTTTTAATTATAAAGTCTTTCAAATAATAATTATTACATTTAATTATCAATATTTAATCATGCAAGTAGGTTTGGGGCAAAAGACCGCATATATTCTCTGTTTCTTCCTATTTTCATGTTGAGAACACTCAAGGTAAATTGACAGAAGATAAACAAGAAAACACTATTGTATATTTTCGAACTTTCCTTCTCACAGCGCCGACAAATTTCCCAGCTTGACAAAAGCCTTTTATATAACATTACTTCTGAAGTAGGACACATGTCAGTAGCATAACATACTTAATTTGCACTTATTGAGACTTTTACAGGATTTTCAACAATTTTTCATCGATAATTAAAATAACATCCAAAAACAACATCCCAACTGGACACAAATTTATACAGACGGCTCTAATGACAAGAATAAATTAGGAAGTGCAGCTATCTTTAACAACATCACACTCCAAAGACGCCTACCAGACAATACATCATTTTGAGTGCTGAAGCTACAGCCATACACTTAGCTTTAGACCTCTTCCTCGAACTTTTTTTTAATCATTCACCCCGAGCAAGGCGGAAACGCAACTGATGTGCAGGTGGTTACATAAATGCAAAAAGATTAATTAGAAAAGAGTGAGGAGTACAAACTATTTAGAAAAGAACAATAGAAAGCAGGTGCGATGACAGATACATAGGTGGAGAGAAAGGAAAGGCTATACAGGGGTTGGGAGAGAGCTAGAGTACAGTGGTTAGTAGATGAGTATTGACTTTACATTTAAATTTCTGGAGGTTGTAGCCGTCAGGAAAGCAAGAATACGGGAGCGAGTTTCATAGGCGGGAAGTGCGAGAGAAGAAGCCGCAGGAGTAGAATTAGCCAGTCTGATTGCACGAGTAAACACCTGTTGAGGAGGCATCAGTGACTTAACCTCAACCAATATATAATAATTTCAAACTCATTATCAGTGTTAATGAGACTAAAAAACTAAAATCTAAATAACTTCCTGATCCTCAATCTTCTACAAATAATCAACCTCATCAGCCAAAACAAAACATTATTTTATGCAGTATTCCCAGCCACATTGTTCTCAGAGGAAACGAAAAAGTAGACACAGAAGCTAAAACATCATTAAACATTAACTTTAGTGATATAAACGTACTCCACACAGATTACAAACCTCTAATAAACAACTTTATAACGACCAAATGACAAGAGTTGTGGAACTTCTGCAAAATTAACAGATACTACAAAATTAGATCCATCCTCAAAGAATGGATAGAAGTTAAAATTTCCAATAGGAAAATTTCGAGAAGAGAAGTAGTATTAATGACTAGACCTCAAATAGGCCAATTGCCTTCTATGTCAGGAGCTCTACACTGAGAAACATATACTAAGAAGCTGCATAAATCTTAAACAAATGGGATTAAGATACTACCAAAAAAATAATCTGAAAGACATCTTCAACAAACATGACTAAAATGACCTTTTAGAATTTCTAAAAGCAACAAAGTTATATAACAAAATATAGTTGCAAAATAAGATAGCCTATAACCATCCCACATCAAATCACAACACCTCCACGTATATCTCGACAGAAATAGACTCACAAAAGATCAACAAGCAGTAAACAAAAAACAAGCAAATTCTTCGACATTATATGACCCAAAAGATTAGTTATGCTGGTAAAACAAACAACTAAACTAAACTAAACTAAACAATTTTTCACAGTCTTTGGTAATCAATTTTTCAATTGCTAATAACGTTACATTTCTTGCAAACACTGTCATAAAACGTTTCCTATTATTCGTCATATCAGCCCGAGTTTTATGCGTTGATACTTACGTTTAAATAGCAACGTACAAAACAAGATCATTAATAAGGATTTCAACTGCAAGGACAAAAATATATGCCCACTTCAATGATTTTAATACAAAAAAGTAATTTACACGATTTAAATGGTCAAAACAATTTTTTGGGGATCAACCAAAGATACTTTTAAGAACAGATGGTTTAATCACACATCTACATTTAAACAAGAAAACTTAAACAATTAGAGAAAACTAGCTAGCCACGTGTGGAAATTGAAATTAGAATATAGGAAACACGCAAACATAACAAGGAGTATATTGAAAACACCCAAGGCTTACAACAGTCGCAAAATATGTAAACTGTGACAGGAAAAAAGGTTAGCTATTATGTTATAACCAAACAAAAAATAAATTATGACTAAATGTAACCAAACTAAAAATATCTATTAGAATCATACAACCATGGATGAAAACGTTAAGAATTCTTCTAATTTTGAAAACTATGCGTTCCTGAACAATCCCCGTTACGCAAGCGTTTAAAAGAAACAGTAAAATCAGTTATTGAAAATAGCTTGAAGACACTGGATGGTAGAAACCTGGGATGCGTAATAACTCGTTTTCTCATGAAATATATATATATATATGGAGAGAGAGCATCCCTTGAAATGAAAATAGTTACTGTGATATCCAGCAACGACATATGCACATTGAGATTATTTTCCAGTGAAACTTCAATTATTGAAACTCAGATAAAATCCCGGCGATAATATTTTTCGGAAACTAAACGTCCGGTTTGAAATAACTGAATCAGTCGGCGATCATCCGAGAAGATGTCCAATGCGCACTGTAAGCACTGACGAAACGGAGGAAGCTGTACGTGATAGTGTCTTTGAAGATCCATCAACTTCTACCCGTCGTCGCTCTTATTTTAAATAATTTTACCCCAAGCAAGTCAATAAATGTACTAAGATGCAACTGTTTGTGAGTGTGAAAAAAATGAACAAAAATATTAAGGATAGAATAGAATGTAAGAAAACAGAAGATAAAAATTGCACTGTATTTAAATTTTTGAAGATAAACATTGGTTAGTTGGTTGTTATGTTTCATGGTATATCAACCTCGGCGGGTCATTTATTGCCAACTAAATTTTTCTTTATTTATTGCTGGTAATACCTTTTTCTTTCAACAATTTATTGTTGTTTATATAAGTTTTGCATCTAGTAATACATTTTCTTTTCTAATATCAAGATTCATTGGGATTTGTTTTTTAAAGGGCAGGGTCCCCAAGTCGTACCCTTGTTATTTAACCCATAAGTGGAGGGAAGGGCCGGATTAATACCTTTCCATAGGGTACCAGTGCTTAAATGAATGCAGGGTATTCAACTGGAATTCGAACTCGGCTCAGTGATTTCTCTTCCCGAGCCGATACCCACAGAACCACAACGAAAATCCGTCACTATACTCTTACAGCACCTGGTATTCCTAAGCGGTCACCCATATAAATATTGATCAGGTTCAACGTTGCTTAACTTCAGTGACCGATCGAGGAAGATAGACATTGACTGGAATGCAAGAAGCGGTAAGAGATGTTCACAACTAAAAAGTGCTACTAAGAGACCGTTAGCATAGAACTTACGGTTTTATATATCTGTTATAACTCCAAAATGAGAACATCTTGCCATGAATCTAGTATTGCACCTAAATTCATATATTCTATGTACAAAGAAGGAATGCTAAGAAGAACAATTCCTATGAAAATATTTATAGAAATGAGAGAAGTACGTTACAGTGGAGGTAAAGTGACTACAGCCGATATGCCAAATCAGGTTTAATACCATTATAGATTATACGTTGTATTTTATCAATTATTTATAAATACCTAACAGAAACACCAGACAAGATGTAACAAGATTATTTCATGCAAAAATGTGGATCCAATCAGACAGGTATTATATAATAATACGAATATTCTACCAAATGTTCATCTGCCACTCTAACAGATATATTGTGATGTTTCCATATAAAAATATATCTGTAAGTTTATAAATATCAAACTTTCACGTTAAATGGCTGTCTTGCCCTTTCATGGTTGTTACACATTTCATAACTGTCAGCCTAATTTGAAAGCGTGAAGGACATCAGTAGGGCTGTAATTATGAAGCTAAAGAGCATCCAAGATTAATCGTTCTAGCTGAGTATGGAAGTGTAACATAGAAAAATAGAAAAGTTCATTAAACTCGAGGGAGTACTTTGAAAGATATAACATGATGTTTGTCATTTGGAATTGAAATACATTTTTTGCGACACCAGACATTTTACTTATCAGTCATACCTCGCAGTTATATCTTTTGAACCAGAGAAATAAAGTTTTTTAATATCTACATAAAAGCAAATTTAAATTACCTGTTTAATAGAAATTAGTTTTTCCTTACTTAATATTTACTGACAAATAAATTACATCTTTTGTGTATTATCTTGCGTTTTTTGTGTTTTTTTTAAATATTTGTGGTTGTACTTATATTCGTCTCTACGATTTTATTTTCAGATATTTTATTTTACGTATGTATTAGAATATTTGTTTTTGTTGTTTCCTTTTAGTCTTTACGGGGTTGTTTTAGTTTTAGTGTATATTGCCTGTATATATTGTTTTCGTGTATATTGAGTTTGTGTGTGCTAATATCTATTTACTGTGTTGTTTATGTAGTGGTGGATTGTTTTTAATTCATGATTTATATATGTGCGCGCGTGTTAGTCTGTGTGTATTTTCTATTTTTGTGACATATCCGGTACGATCGTTATATTTGAATGCTAAATTGTACACTTCGCAATCATTCACGTAACCTGACTTCACTAGAAGTAAACTAATTTCTTAGCTGAAGAAATGGGCACCCACACGGCTGCTTGTCGAAATAAATCAGGATTAATAATCTTAGATATGTATTGAGTTTTCATTTCTGCATACATACACACACACACACACACACACACACACTATATATATATATATATATATATATATATATATATATATAGGTAAAGACGACACAAGGTTTTAGATTCTTATTTACATGACATCTACTTTTTTTTATAAAAATATATAAATATCTTTTATAATAATTAAATAGATATTAGAAAGAAGGAATAATGAAAGTATGAAATAAAATAGAATAAAAATAAAAATGTTATTTATAAATTAAAGGTTTTGAAATAATTAGAATTAAATACGTACTGATAAGAAGAGTGAATTTACTCAAAAGTCCCTGTAAGTATAAAAATATAAAAAAAAAGTTTTCTTTCTTTTTTCATCTTTGTTCTGTTTTCTATGAGAAGAGGTCAACATATGGAGAAAGATGAAATGACATTTTGGTACAAGAATGTACACATCAACGGTAGAAGGATCCAGTGAGAAGTGATAAAAATAAAAAAAATAAAAAATAAAAATAAAATATGGTTAAATGTAGGTTGACACTTTGACCGTTAGGAATGAAAGAATAAAGCAAAAAGGAAAGTATGTACTCCGTGAAAATTGAAACTACTATCCAAATTTCAAAGTGAATCATTATTTTGGTTAGTTCAAAATAACACACACATGAACGTTATATCTTCCCACATACATAAATAGTAAACCGATTGTTTTTTTTTGTATTTAAATGTAAATCATTTTCAAAACCAACATTCAACAACGCCTAACGATGAAAAGAAATCTGAAAACTGGAAATTTCCATGTCGCAATGTACTTTTAATTAATAATTATTATGATTATATATATATATATATATATATAATATGTATGTATATATACATACATATATATATATATATGTATATATCTACATATATATCTACATATATATATATATATATATATATATATATGACTGAAACTTTTCACGTTGTGAGGAAAAGAAACGATGCAAACCACATATCTATATTAAAAAGAAGTGACGTTTACACTGCCGCACCAAAAAGTTAGTGCTCAAATGGCAACGCTCAAAAATGTCAATCCGAATAAGATTTTTTAAAAATCCATCCAGTAGTTTCTAAATCTCTAGAAAAGTAACAATGATACACTTATGTATTTTGCAAAAACGATGGTGATATCCGTACTGTGAGGATGCTTCAAGATCTTTTATTCAAGCCAATAGCATACAAGAGTTAGTGCAATAATTGTCGAGCGGTTGGCGGGGAATCTAATTACCAACGGATAAATATGACAAGCTTGGGATAAAAATAAATGAAAACATTACAAGAACAACAGGCTGAAGCATTTCAAACTGACAGAAAAATTCCTGCAAATAAGAAAAATCAAGAAATTGTGAATGAATAAACGATTGAAAACCTCAAATCACAACTTGGCTTCACGTTTTGCCAGCCGTCAAACTGATAACCCAAGTAAAAAGACACGTTTTATTAAACACTAAACAAATTACATGTCTTCTTTTTTTTTACTGTTTTTGATGGTATTTCATTTAGAGTTTCATTAAATTTAGATTGCGTAACGCAAAACTTAATTTGAAAAGCAAATATTAAATCAGTACAAGTAAAAAAAATGAGCTAAAACTTAGTTTTTGTCCTGCAAACTCATCATATATTTGTTGTTTTTGTTTTTAATTTTGAAAGAAATTGGACGGGATTTATTTATTTATTTATTTTTAATGATATGGCATAGTTATTTTTTTATTTCCGAAATTATTTCATTCTTTCATTATTATTTGAATTTTTATTGCAATGGCATTTACTTTTTGAGATGGTAAACTACTACTACTAATAATAATTATAATTCATATTACAATTATCATATCTAACTTGCAATCAGTTTTCAATCGTGTGGATTTCTCTAGTTATTTTATAAAAATAAAACGAAAAACAATAATAATAATAATTATAATAATAATAATAATTAATTATTATTATTATTATTATTATTATTCACATATGTAAATGAAATGTTTATTTGCGCACAGAGATATCTGTATATGTCTCACTCTCTCTCTCAATATATATATAATTGAAGGGTAGGCATTGATAGAATAAAATTCCGTATCCAAAAAAGTCTATTCTAACGAAATTGCTCAATAGAAACTAGTGCGAATTATATTCATTTAAAGTTTGTATCATTAATATGATATAAAATTATATATACATTAGCTAGTTTCTTTCAACACTACTTGTGTTTTATCAAATGATGATGCAGATTTTAAGGTGGAGAGTTCTAAAATGTCCAAAACTAGACAAACTTTCTCAATCATAGAGACATTGTTAATTAGTCTGATTTAAGTGCTTTAGCTAGTTTTGAACCCTTTACAACTATTCAACTTGAAATCAGCACCATCACTTGATAACACAAAATTAGTTTCGAAACAAACTAGCTACTTTTGTTGTGATATGATAAAATCATTATGTTATTAATTCTAAATTTATATATATATATATATATATATATATATATATATATGTGTGTGTGTGTGTGTATGTTTGTTTGTGTGTGTGTGTGTGTGTGTGTGTTAAAATCGACTGACAAGGTACAGCGACAAGGTACAGCGAAAAGTTTTACTTTTTACTTTCTTTTTCTTTTTGGACATAAATTAGGTAGACATTTAAATAAGTTTTTTTTTTCTAGTGTTTCTCTCTCTCGCCCTCTCGCTCTCTCTTTCTCTCTTTCTCTCTCTCTCTCTCTCTCTCTCTCTATATATATATATATATATATCACATGTTTCATCTATATGTATATAGGTGAAAAATGTGATATAATCCGTGAATGTTTTGTTATAGTGTGGATTTATTGTTATTATTATTATTATTAATATTATTTGCTATTTGTTTAACACATTAAATGTCCATAATAATAATTTGTGTCGCTACACGTGTTTCGAGTCCGAATTTGACTCTCCTCAGTCGAATAAATATGTGACTTTACATATTGAAACTCGTTTGTCTTTCTAACTGACGAAAACACTGTGTATATATAAATATGTTGTTGGTGTGCTGGTCAGAAAATTCATATACGTGCTTGTTCGTTTGCTGGTTATTTCTCGCGAGTTTTTTTAAATTTAGAGCGCGTTTGAATTTAGTATGTGTGTGTGTGTGTGTGTGTGTGTGTGTGTGTGTGTGTGTGTGTGTGTGTGTGTGTGTCTTAGTTTTTTTCAAGTTGTTTTGTGAAGGGGCGTCTTGTATTTTTTTAAATTTTCAACTTGCATCATGAGCGTGTAATATTCTGCAGTTTGGTAGACCACCATTACTCTGATTTTACCACCAACCTAATAATGTACGTGGGAGTGACACAAGGCCTGAATAAAAGAGTAGCTCTGCACAGAAGTAACATTACACTAGCCAATAACAGTAAATTGTTTCCCAACACTTACACCAATGTAGTTGAGGTAAATTCGATGAAGTTACTTAGACACCTAATGAGAAATGAGAGCTTGGAGAATCTAATAAAGGTAGGATGGAGAGAGGAAAAGAAAGACATGGGAAAACAAATATAGAGATACTTGAGAAGCTTGAGTAATTGGATGGCGGTGCAGGATTTTGGAGAGATATTCTTTTTTATGTGCCGTATCCTTCCATATACGCCTATTCTTTGTCACTCGTAATGTTTTCTTCTTGGCATCTATTCCAAACCCACTTTACCATACATTTTCTTAAGCCTATCAAACACGTCTCGCGCTGCTTTCCTCTGTCTCTCTATCTCACTATCCGTCCTGTGAGTATTAGATTCTCAAAACCTTCATTCCAGATTAGGTGTCCAAGAAACATCAGATGTCACTTCCTGATGTTAATTATAAGCTTTCTTCTTGTTTGCATCGTTTCCAACACCTCGCAATTGCTGACATTCTGTAATAGCCAAATTTCTGTTGCATCGAGCCTCTCTTTAGTTGTTGAAGAGATCGTCCAACATTCGTTTCTACATAGAAAGACAGATAGCACATAAAAGTCTAGCACACATTTATTTGTTTCTAATGTAATCTTCCTGTCTCTCAGTACTCTGATTAGCTTTTGAAATGCATCTTTGGCCATGACAGTGCGTCTTCAAATCATTTTGTCACACATTTTGTCCTCTCTCAGTACACTTCCCAGGTATACCAAAATTAAAAGTGCTAAGTGCGACAAGGTATAGGAGGAAATAAAAATCTATGTTCGCCTACAATAAAGAGACACGTCACATAAAGAAAAAGAACATTAACTTACGTTTTTTAAATAAATAATAATTATTATTGACCGGTAACTCTAGAATTTCTAGAAAATAGAAAATATTGAGCTGCTTTTTAGATGTATGCTAGACAAAGAGACTCAGATTCAAACAGATCTGCGCAGTGAATTAAGAATAATACGTTTTATCCTGAAGCTTACGAGCAAAAGAGTTGTTCTTGGAGCAGGTGTTAAAATAGCACGCAAGGATGGTTTTAGAAAATCGATGTTCCTGGAGCGTGCACCTTGTTATCAACAATGCAATTCACTCTGCCAGAAATTTGGAAAAGGTATGCTGTACGGCTTGATATTCATACCAGAAGTTTCAAGATAAACATTTATGAATGTTTGAAGAATCAATCTAAAGACAATACAGAGGATTCGGATCTAGTTGAATTATATATACAAAGAAAATCATCAGTGATCATTAGTGATGTTGGCCTTATGCCTCGCACTCAACGCGAAGACCTACGTTAAGTGCTATGAGAAGGAAGTGTTGCCCTTTTTTAATAGTGGTTCTATTAAAAGATACGATGTTTGGCAAGAGATCACTGTAACACTCAAGCAATAGAACCCAATCATGTCTGTCAGACTGTATCGGCGACCATATCTCTGGCCATCTATATCCGCAGACCACAAATTTAGTGACTATTTTCTGTGGGGTGCTGTTGTGAAAGAAACAAACTTCCTGTAACAGCAAAGATGAGCTGAAGGCATGGATTACGGCAGTATTCATCAACTTAAAGTACGAGACGGTCCAGAATAGTTGCAGGTGATGCCGAAATCGTACAGAAGCCGTGATTGAAGCCAATGTCGATTTTTTTAATCATATCACCACAAGCAAGGCGGTAAGGCCACTGGTGTGCAGGGGGCTACGTAAGAGCAAATAGATTGGAAAAGAGAAAGCCGGAAACCACGTCCTAAGTAGGGAACAAGGGATGCGCCTCTACACCTGTTCAATAGACGTGGGTGAAGTGTGAACTATCATCCGGTTCACACTCCACCCACGTCTATTGAACTGAATTAATATACTTTTCACTATTTCATGAAATTTTTGTTCAGTCTTAGTAAATAGATCTTTTGAAATAAGGTGTCAATGTTATTTTCATGTTTGCGTCATAAAGACAATTCATCCATCGATCCCTGTAGATGAATTCCTGATATTTATATCACAAAGGCGCATTTTCTATTTATACATTTTCTTGAATGTGTAAGCTGGCAGATGAAATAAAATGGCGTTTAAAAATAAACGGTGAGGCTACCCAAATAAGCGTACCAATTTAAAGTAAGATTTAAACTAATAAAATATATAAATGTAGAGAGCGTGTGAGAGAGAAAGAGAGATAGTGTGTATGTGTGTGTGTGTGATATGTCCACAATTCCTTAATTTCAGAATTATTTAGCATAAAAAATTAATATAGATTGCGCTGTGTTGCCATATAAACTAGACTACATGTTTCAATCGTGTAAATTTGTTCCTAGTTTATTTTTTTACGCTTATCGCGTGTGATAGCCAGTTTAACTGAGAAGTGTTTCATTTGCCAGGATATTCATATCATGAGCTGGCAGATATTTATACATGCTGCCGAGCGAATGGAAATGGGCGCAAATCTACACGAATCAGATTGTTTTCATACCGATGGCAGTTGAGTCATGTATTCTATAGGCTGCCGGAAAAGATAGAGACACCAGCACACGTCAGGTTGCCTTAGAATGTGTACTTCTTATAGTAACGCAAGGAGGGAAGTTCAAAAGCAGCTCTTGTATCCGAATTATTTGTAAAGTGCTTAGGGTCTTTCATTCTCTCATCACTCACCGCCGATGGCTAATTGTACAAACCTTATTTGTGGCTCCACCTACAATAATTGTCTTATACAGCAGAGACGACTCTTGAACATTTCATGGGGGTCTGGAAACCATTTGAGACCGCGTTGAAATATTGAAAAATTTCTACCAGTCACCAGTCCGGTATGTAGGTTGAGATACAACAACAGCCTTTTGTTCATATGCTTATATGGATATTTTACCTTGATTCACCCGCTCCTAAAGTTTGTAAAAAAGCCTTTATACCCCTATATATAGTATATACTATATATAGTAACCGTACTGATGAGCTGTGATACGGCGAAACAGATCTGTCTGCGGATGACAATATATATATATATATATATATATATATATATATATATATATATATATATATATTATGGACTCTCCCGTCGATTTCGACGTATGAAAGTCTAACCTCAGTTAGACTAACACACAAAGAATTGGTTAGAGTGGTGAAGGCTTGTGTAGCACCATCCACACTTTTTGGAACTGCAGATAACAAACAATCGGTGCAGAAGTTTGCCACGGACCGCATGAACAGCAGACCTCAGATATTTAACCCATAACTGGAGGGAAGAGACGGATTAATACCTTTCCCTAGGGTACCAGTGCGTAAGTGAATGCATGGTGTTTGACTGGAAAAAGTATGCACACACACACACACACACACACACACACACACACACACACACACATATATACACACACACACACACACACACACACACACATACATATATATATATGTATATATATATATATATAAAATTCAAAAAAGCGATCAAATGATCATTTCTCTGGACAAATCTGCTTCATCGGCCATCCTTTAAAAAAAAACGTCGATGTAGCGTGTCCGCCCGAAGAAATGATCATACGATCCCATTCGTGAATTGTTTTAGATGTTAAAATATATATATTGGCTCTTTAATAAAATATTTTTATTTGCATCAAGATCTTAGGCTAGATCATTTTTTATATTTCACTTTTCAACAAATAATATAAATAGAAAGAGGTGACTAGAGCGGCAGAAAGAACGCTGACTGAAATGATGATTTGTATTTTCTTTGGATCAGTCAGATAAGTGCCATACGTGATACACGCTTGGGCAACCCTGTCTCGAAAAAGATATGACTGAGTGGGCAGAAGATTATCACGCAGTAGGTTGCCATGATTTCCTGCGGTAGACTGGTTGCCAACCAAGGCTATAGAAACCAATCTGGATTGTTATTAACCCATAACTGGAGGGAAGAGATGGATTAATACCTTTCGTAAAGGTATTTGTGCGTAAGTGACTGCAAATAAATAAACTAGAGTTCGAACTCGGTTCACCGATTTCTCGTTCCAAACCGATATTCACCGTACATCCTTATATATATATATATATATATATATATATATATTTGTCATGTTTCGCAGTTAATCTGTGTGACTAGACTACACTTGCTTCCATCCGGGATCGAAACTAGACACATCTTATGTTAATCGGAGTCCCTACTCCCTAAGCCGTAGGCGCATTGATATAAATAGAGACTTTTTTCATTTTCTACCTATATCTTTACTCTATTACCTGGATATTTTTTCATTGTGTGCAATTAAAACATGATATATATATTTATTTATTTTTCAATAGATTAAATTATCTATCAATGTTTTTTTTTATTTCAATGGCTTGCTATTATTTTTTAAATTATTTTATTTCATATTGTCGTTTAGTGGTTCCATTTTCTAATTCAAACTTTTTTCTCTACATTTGTTCTCCCGTCAAAAACTCTGTGCATTTTCCTACAACTACTATGCTTCCTTTTCAAAATGCAAGTCCATTACCTCGCAGTCCGTAGAGGGCGTCACGTGCAAATTCCTATCCCATAAGGAAAATACGGTGTACTGTGTTGCAAATCGCAAAATGAACGCGCTGAAATTGCTAAAACAATATCATAATTGAAAACAACTTGACGTTGTCTCAGCATTACTCCAATCTACGGACAGCTCCTAAGGCAAAATAAATATATAAATAAATAATAAATAAAAACAAAAGAAAAATAATAAAACGAAAACAAACAACGACATGGCTGTCAAGGGATGAAATCATCTTTTTTTATAATGCCTTTTAAATTTCCTGAAAGACTTATAAGAGACGGCAAATATAATGACGATTATGGCAAACATTATAATTGTTTTACTCGTAAGCATAACATTATTAGTAATGTTTCGTATAAGAAGTAAAATATTATCACAAATTTAATGATCAATACATAAATAATATTTCACATTATATAAACAGAACATGGTACTGGAAATAAAATCAATAACGATGAAGTACAAATAACAACGTATATATTATATAACACATCATGTAAAAATATCAATGCTAATCTAACATGGTAATAATATATACTGCATGTCATAAAAATATTATCAAAAATGAATAAACAAACAAATATAGCAATGCTGATATCACAATGATATGTGGTTTATTTTAATAGATAACGACTCGATGAGCCGTGTTCGGATTCCAGTCGAGTTCGTCATATTTATTTAAATGCAAATAAACTTCAGAAAGTTAAGAATTCTCTCAACATTTTGGGATTGAATAGTAGGACACATTATAGGCTTGGTTAGTAACAAGTCTACCGAATACATGTTTTGCTTACTCAGTCATAAATCGAAAAAGACATGATCATCCCAGCAGGTATATCATGTAGCACATATTTTTATATTAGTGTTATAGTTATCCTATCTATAGAAATAGACTCTTCCTCCGTCAATAATTACTAACTTGCCTGACTTCCGGGGACGCACCTGTAAGGCAATCGAAACGCAGCGTGACTATACCGTTCGGACTAACACTTCTATTTGCTGATGACTAACACACTTACTTTTATATATTTTCTGTTATTCTAATACACTTACTTCTTGTTTCCGTTTGGCGCTAACAGGCCACAACAATTAGAGAATACCATAAAATATAAAAAAGGCATTCAAAGGCTGCAAACACCCGACAAGACAATACCTATGTTGGCTTAGCGATTATCAAAGCATGATTATTAAAATGGAAATAACTGCAATGAACTTGACATCTCTTTATTTTTTGCTATTTGATAATAAATATTAAATTTATGTCATAAAAAAGTCCGTTCTAAAAAATTAAGGACGTAAAACAATCTAAGAAAGTAATGCAGTATTTGGCATGTGAAACGTAAAAACATATTAAAAAAAACGGAAGATAACCCATAAAGTTTGATCTGTACCTAATCAAACCCAAAATCTAAGCGGTTTGAGCCAGTCATGAGGCCAGTCAGTCCTGAAAGTTTTATCCGAATCCATCCAGCGTGTCTTGAAATATCTTTACGACAGACAGACAGACAACAAAGAAACAATCATACTGAATGCAATACCTCCAGAAATCAAAAGATAAATTATATTTAACATATATAAGAGCATGCAAAAATACAAAAATATACCATCAGAATAAATATACAATAAAATAATATGAGAAAGAAATTATAAAATAATGATTAATATTATTAACTTAAAACACTATATGAAATAAAAATATTATCATATTTGTAATTATCAATAACGATCAAAATCGAAATCATGTCACTTCATATAAACAGAATATGTTATCAATAATACACATTAAAAATATACTTGTCCATATATTTTATAGACTATTCAAAGACATTCGACAAAGTACTGCCACAAAAAATTAATAGAAATAATAGAAACGGTCAGCAACCACGACATCAAGAACCTCTACTGGCAGAAAACCGCTTGCAACGGACGGGAAAAGAATTCAGCAGATATCTTCTTCTATGTGCCATTTGTCTTCAGGACGTAGGCAATCATGGATTTCCACGTCTCCCTATTCATGGTGGCTCTTAGTAATCTTTCTCCTGTTATCCTACCCAAACCAGATCTAACATCCACCTGTTCAGGCCCATCAAATTTGTTATCCGTCGTTTTCCTCCGTCTCTCTTTTTTCGGGTGATGCTGGTGTTATCCACTACAGGTTTCTGGAAGCCGTTAGAGCATTAATGCAGAGCTCTACTGCACTCAACTTGCTGAAATGCATAAACGGCTAGGCATAGTATCAAAAAATGTAAAAATATCAGAAAATCTCGCTTGGAAAAAATGATACCGTCATTAGTGAAACGACGTAGTCTAAATCTACTCCACGATAATGCGTAGCCACATTTTGCCATAATGACGTTGAAAATTTTTGAGACTTACAATACTACAGTTTACCACATCCTTCATATCCTGCTGATCTTCACCCACGAATTATCATTTTTAAGCGCTTAAGCTGTAGTGGATTAGTTTTCACAATGAAAGTTATAATCGTGCTATGTCGGTTGCTAACAGACTTAACGCACCCTAAATATTAGGAACGTAGTAATCTTCCACTAAAAGTTGACTCCTTAGTATTCGGCTAATATCAACTGCCTAGTAGTGCTACTGAACTCTAATAGAACTCTAAAGAACTCTCTAGAACTTCTAAGAACTCCTATGAAATTCCCAAGAACTTTTCGAGTTAACTTCCTGTTAACCCTTGTTAATATAGGAGAGAGAGTCCATTATCTGAGGAATTGGTGTGTTTCACCATAACATAAGCACACTTTGCAATGGTAAAACTTTTATATCGAAACCAGAGGTAGAATCAGCTTTTGAACACATCCTTGCATCACAGCCAATAACTATTTTTTATTACCAAGAAATAAATAATGGCAAATGAGCATAGATACTCTAGCCTCGTATTTTCATCAATTTCAATATTTCTATGGATCATTTTAAGACTAAAATTATGTTTCTGAAATGGGCAATTATTTTTGTAACAACCTCATAATATTATCATATAAAAATATAGTTATTATTGCATTTGTTAGATAATATAAATTTAATGATCAATATTTAAGATGATTTTTTTCACATGAAAGAAACAGAATATGTTACGAGGAATATAAACAAAAGATATCAAGTACAATTAACATCTATCTAAATCTAAACTTATTTATAAATGGAACTTTGTCTGTATGATGTGTGTGTGAATGTGTGTGTGTGTGTGTGTATCCGTTACCTATACTCCGAAACGGCTGAGATTTTTCTTGAGATTTTACACAGTTGTACTCTAAGCGTCTGCGAGTGTTCTTGGTTAGGTTTTGTGTCGAGGTACCCCCGATAAATATTGAAAATCGATAATCGACAAAATCGAGTTATAGGAGGAGTGGTCCGATTTTAATCAAATTTAATACACTCATAGAGACAAAGACATAAGAAACGATATTCAGAAGTTTCAAGGTTGCAGTTCTTACAATAGTGCAGAAAATTGATAATATATATGTATATAAAAGGCAAGATGTTTGTGTGTGTGTCTGTTTATCCGTCTGTATGTCCTTTATATAAATCCACAATTTTTATCCGATTCTCACCAAACTTCACACAAATATCCTTTACGCAGAGTCTGAGCTCCAGGACCATGGATTAGTTTTAAAGCTTTTATTACACCCGAGCAACGCCGGGCTATACTGCTAGTCGTATATATAATAACCTATCAGTGGTTCCGTTATATTATTTGGGTAAATATGATTCGATCGCTGATTCCATGATAAATAGTAAGTTAATATGGGTTCTCTAGTATTTGAGGGCCAAAAAAAAACAAACAAACCGCAGTTTGATGTGGGAATCTTTGACCCAGTCTGTCATAAAAACAAAAGAGACGTTATCACATTAACTTTTGATTTGAAATCAGAAAAAAATTAAAATATATATAAAAAAATCAGAAAAATAACAATATGCAAATACAAAAAATAATAAATACCATATAATCAATATAAACAGATAACAAATTGTATAAAATATAACATATTAGGCAAAATAAAAAGTAGCAGCAATCAGGAACGGAATTAGTAAACAGTTTAGATATCAGTCAATTAAGAGCCATACGTGATACACGCTTAGGCAATCATGTCTCGAAAGACATATGACTGACTGGGCAGAAGATTATCCCGCAGGAGGTTGCCATTGCTTTCTGTGGTAGACTGGTTGCCGATCAAGGCTATAGAACCCAATCTGTCCTGTTATTTACTCATAACTGGAAAGAATAGACGGATTAATACCTTTCCCAAGGGTATTGGTGCGTAAGTGAATGCAATGAATTCAGCTAGAATTCGTACTCGGCTCCGATATCCAATGCACCACAACGTACATTTGGATATAAAACAATATAAAATAAAAATATGATCGTAATTTAATTCCAGAAGCTGAGTAGAGTATTAAGAGACAGAAAAAAAATCATTAGAAACAAAGAAAAGAGTATTGCTTGCTGTTTGATGTCTGTTTTTCAGTATGGCAGTGAATGCTAGACAATCTCATCAAAGATGATGAAAAAACTTGAAACAACTGAAATGTCGTTCAACAGTGGGATGCTGCAGATGTCATAGATCGAGCATGTGAGCAAATATGAGATTTTGCAAAGGATGTAAATGAAAAAGAAAAGTAATACTGAACATCATGAAAAGACAGCTAAAGTTCCTAGGACATGCAATGAAAAAGAAGAGCTTGGAGAGTGTGGCGCTTACAGGCCAGATAGAGAGATAAAGAGACAGTGGAAAAACAGCGTGTAACATACTTGACGCGTCAGATTAGGTGGATGGCAGAACGGGGTTTCTTAGTGTCACAGGAGAAAGCGTGCTAAGAGCCACCATGGATAGGGTAACGTGGAAGGCCATGATCGCCTACGTCCTGAAAAATCAAGCCACATAGAAGAAAACCTTTCATAAGGAAGAGCGGTTATAAATATTGCAGTTGATAACAATAGTAACAAGAAGTATATAAAGAAATTTCATTAAATATATAATCGCTGTTATCCCGAAGATATAAGGATTTCATGAAATATAAATAAAACCATACAATATAAAAATGATATGAAGAAACCTTACAGATAAATAGATCAAATTTTGAAGGTTTTCATGTGACGTTTCATTCCTTAGGTCCTAAGGGACGAAACGTCGCATGAAAACATTTTACCCGGAAACGTTTTCGAATTTGTCATATATCATTCCTCCAAAACGCTTCTTGAGATATGAAAAGGTATATATCGTAAAAATATAAAATAAAATGTAATAAACAATAAAAAAAAAGATAAATATAAAATATACAGTAGATATATACATATATCGTAAACATATAAATATGAAATACCATTATGATAAAAATATAAAACAACTAGTAATTTTCCACCACCAAGTAAACTCTCTAAACTCTTACCTATCATGATGAATGAGAGTTTCATCCATTTTGAACATCTATTGAGTATTCCAACACTCACTAGCCCTCAGTTAGAATTCATAAATATAATGTCAGAGCCAAGGTTCCTGGTAAATATGGTTTGTTTCTTGTACTGTTTTAGTAAGTGTCTGATTTCCCCTGTTATCCTCCCCAATACAAGAGCGAGGTCAGACCTAAAATTGATTATTTCTGTCATATATGGGTTGGAACTGTCAATTTCTGATAAAAAAAAAATTTCAAAAGCACCGAAGTAGTCGATCAATTTTTTCCACCCTAAGATCTTTTTCCCACATACGAAACATCGCGAGTCTCTCGCTGGTCTATCGCTCTTTCTTTGAGTTTACGGTATATCGCGTTGAATACAAAGGTTCACGTCCGATCACCGAAGTTAAGCAACGTCAGCCTGGTCAGTACTTAGATGGGTGACCGCTTGTGGAAGTCCAGGCGCTGTAAGGGTTCAGTGACGGATGTGCGTTGTGGTGCAGTGGATGGATGTCGGCTTGGAAAGAGAAATCGGTGAGCCGAGTTCGAATTTCAGATGAGTACCCTGCATTTACTTAAGCACTGGTATCCTTGGGAAAGGTATTAATCCGTCACTTCCCTCCAGTTATGGGTTAAATAACGGGATGGCGCCTCTAAGCAACCCATCCAGTGTTGGTGTCACAATAAAAACACCATTGGTAGCCCTGACGAAGCATCATGTATTCAGCTATCTGACAAGATTATGAATTTCGGTATTAACTGCTTCAGCGTTCCAAATGCACAGGGAATACTGGAGGGGTGTAGTGAGTTCTATCTCGACCACGGCCGCAGGACGATGGCGACGATCGCTCTTTCTATCGCATGTGTTCTGACCAGGTACATTCCTTGGTCCTACTACCAATGAACTTGACAACTGGGAGTCACCATGCCAAGAATACTAGATTCAATCACCCGCATTGCTTTCGTATTTTACTAGTAAAAATTAAGATGCACATGACAAAGCTTCTTCCCAAGAACGGTTGTCTTCATCCCAGCAAGATCTTTTCCAAATCAATATAATCTTAAACCTTCAAGAGACGAAGAGTCTAGTGATTGAAAAAATGTATAAGGTTAACCTCCCTGTTTGCTACATGAAACCATAAACTTTCTTGCCAACACTTACGTTTAAACAACACCACACAATTATCAACTGCCTTGAGTAGCTCTTGGGTCTTGTATTGAATGAACATTGTTTTAAAAATGCAACCTTGTGAACATTGTCGTTTTTTATGCTCATACAATACAGTAACCCTCTACATGAGTGGCTCTTGGTCCTTGTACTGAATGATTATTGTTTTAAAAATGTGACCACATGAACTTCACCTATGGCCTTTTCTTGCGTTCATATAACGCAACACAGTAAACTTCTACCTTAACTGGCTCTTGAACCTTTTATTGTGTGGACATTGCTTAAAAATATATTTCCTTGAACTTCACTTGCCTTTTTTTATGCTTATATAATACAACACCTTATGCTCCTAAATTGAGTGAATCTTGGGCCTTGTATTGTGTGAACATCTGTTTAAAAATATAACCCAATTAACTTCACTTCTTGCCTTTTCTTACGCTCCTATGAAACCACACAGTAACCGACTAACTTGAGTGAGTCTTGAGCCTTGTATTAGGTGAATATCTGTAAAAAAATATATACATATATATTATATAGAAATATCAATTTAAATCTCGCTGTTTTTTATTATAAGCTAATGATAATAATTGCAACAAATGATGAAACCGTACAAACATTAAACTAATGATAGAGTACTACGAATTAATGACTAGAGAAAACAGTTTAATTATATAGAGAAGAACGGTTGCACAAAACAAGAAATGTCAAAAAAAATTGCTAGTAGTGGGTAATATATCAATATTTAAAATCATATATACCGGTGACAAAACCGTTGCTGGGACTGAAAATCGAATTGATGAGTTCAAATTTCTGTCTATTCTACTGCATTCACTGAATCTCGTAGAAAATGTATGAATTCATCGCTTCTCTAATCTATCAGCTATATATTAAATAACAAGATTGATATCTTCTTCTGATTTGGTTAATAGACAGACTGAGGTTTAATCAAAATTGAAAATCGGGGACGAGCCAAAGCTGAAGAATTTCATATTGAAATAAAAAGCAAATTCGAGATAACAAAATCAATTACAACAATTTAAATGTATAGAAAATGTTATCCGAAGGGTCATAGACGCATTAAAAAAAATTGGTTAGAAACAAAAAATATATTATTTATGTTTTATGTAATATCGACCTTCCTACAACCTTGAGACAATTAAATGAAAAAAAAAAAAAAAAAAAAAAAAGACGAATTATGTCACTCTAGAATCTTTCACGATTTTCCTGATCACGTAAACGTCGACTCGCGTTATTTTTTCTCTTCCGAACGCATTTTCCTTTACCTTTTGTACGGATGGACCAATGTTGTTTTTTCGCCTTGATGATAGGTTTGAAAGGCTGAGACCAACAATATCCGCGATCTGTCTGTAAGGCTTGCTAGTGTGTTTTGTGCAGCATTACAGTTTTCGTACTCTTCCTTGGAGGAACGTTCATCAGAGACAATGGCACTAGGACAACTAATAGTCAGTCGAGAAAATAGTCTGAGCGTGACAAAAATCCGATGCAATTACGGGTGACGTAATATTTTTCAAGTCCAAATTTCGTCATAGACCCCGAAAATAAATCTTATTATTGCATACACCCTGTGATTCTAGTGGGTCTAAAACTGACCGCATGGCGGAAAAAACAAAGCTAAAGCAGGTATTTCAATTAATTTGCTCCAGTGTGTACATGGCTTTGTACGCTGGATAATCTCTTCACAGATGAAGAAGATACGTTTGACGAGAGAAATGTGTTTCCACAGAAAGATGCTGAGAATACAATGAACTGAATATGTGAGAGACGATACAGTTTTAGAGAAAATGACCACAAAATAGACATCAGAAACAGACAGGTGACATTTCTCGGACACGTGAAGAAGAAAGAGAAGCTAGAAAATTTGACATTAAACAGGATATATTTAATGCAACAGGAACAGAGAAAAAGCGGGTAACATGCCTATCGATTTTGTGAAAATGGATGAGAGTCAGTCAGTTAAGTGCCATACGTGATAAACGCTTGGGCGATCATGTCTCGAAAGAGACATGACTGACTGGGCAGAAGATTATCCCGCAGTAGGTTGCCATTGCTTTCTGTGGTAGACTGGTTGCCGACCAAGGCTATAGAACCCAATCTGTCCTTCTATTTAACCCATAACTGGAAGGAAGAGACGGACTAATACCTTTCCCAAGGGTATTTTCGCGTAAGTGAATACAATGGATTCAACTAGAATTCGAAATCGGCTCCCCGGTTTCTCGTTCCGAGCCGATATCCACTGTACCACAACGACAGTACTAAAAAAAGACAAATTTTGAAAGAAAGTGTTGTGACCTCGTCACCAAGTTATTGTGGTCCGTTCGGCCAGGAATAAAAATACAAAAACAGAATAGTGCTAAACCGTAGCTGATGCTAAAAAAAACACCGGGCACAGAGAAAGTTGACCGGATTTATTAATTGACAATGTGATGACGTCATCAGTGCACCCTTTTCCAGAAACTACAATTTTTGCGGATTTTTTCGGTTATTCCAATAGAAATTAGGCACAGAACGTGAACGAAAGCAGGAAATCGGGTTCGGACTTTCTGAGTATCATCAATCTTTTCTCCAAAAATTAATAAATAGATTTTTACTGCGTTCATTCGAATGTTCTCGTCGATTTTCTTTCTTCCTTTTATTCTTTCTTTCTTCGTGAATTGTTTAGTTTGATTTTTGACGAAGACATTTTTCCTTGACCGGATCTGCCCGGACTCGTGCCCGGTGTGCCCGGTAGTCAGATACAGCCATGGTGCTAAACAAATTCATAACAAAGACAGTAGTACAAACCTATACCAATGAACAATTATCAGCGCGGCTGTCATAGTTATGCTGAAATCGATTCAACTAATCATTTCAACCGTAGCAGTGCAGAATTGAAACTGATGAGCAATGGGTTACATAAGAGATGAGTGAGGAGAAAGAGGAAAAAGTTACAGGGGAGTCAGAGAATGAGTAATGAAAGGATAAGAACACTGGAGTGAAGAGGATCGCATGAGATTAGAGTGAAAAAGAAGAAGAACATGATAAAAGGGTTGTCAGTGAAAGGATGTGAATCAAAAAGATAAGATATGACAATTGACTTTGCAATTAAATTCTTGCAAATTGTAGCTGTCAGGAAAGCAAGTATACGGAAGGGAATTCCACAGGCAGAAAATGCGAGCAAAAGAGTTGAGGTAGTAGAAGTTGTGGTTACATTTGATTGGTTTTACTGTAAATAGGTGGGACTTAGCCGCTAGTCTAGTAGCTCGACTAAATTCATGCAAAATGGGCACCAAAGAGCTAAGTTCATCGAAGGAGAAACTGTGAAAGTATTTGTAGAAGAGACAGAGGGAAGCCACATACGTCGTTGAGAATGACTGGACTTGAGCTACCAGGTCGGGTTTCAAATACATGACTGATTTTTCGTTGAATTGTAACATGAAGCCTGAGATGAATAGCAGGGCAAACCAACCAGATATCACAGCATTATATAGTGTACGGGCGGATGGTAGATTTATATATATATGCAAGATGAATTTAGACGAGAAAAACTTCCTGGCCCTACAAAGGGAACTAACACTCCTAGCAGCAGATTTAAAAATGCTGATTGCACACAGAAGAAGAAAGAAAAGCAATGGAGAACCTCTGTTTTCTTATGCTTCAAAGGACAAGCCATTATTTTAAATACATATATTATTTAGTAAGACGGGAAAATAATATTTTTTATGTATTAGTATTATTTTGTACATGACAATAGATGGTTGGCCATAGACGTCACATAATTTTTTATAGATCATATCCTTTCTCTGAAACCTTTCTCTGATTATTTTCAAGAACAATGCATGTGCTGAAGAGTTCAGCAATGACAATAGAACGTTCATTTATCCAATTTCGTTATCTGATGTAAAATTCATAAGCGATAAAATTCTATTACGGAATTCCCTAAACTATAATTTTTTCAGAATTCCTTAAATGATAAATTTCTATACGGAAATTCTTAAACGTTATTTCCTTTCAGAATATTATAAACGATACATTTCTGTCACAGAGATTCTTAAAAGATAGAATTCTATGGTAAAAATAATTAAACGAAAATTTCTGTTATGGAAATTCTGAAAAGACAATTTGTTCAGAAATTCTTAAGCGATAATTTTTTTTACTAAATATTCTTAAACGATAAAATTTTATGACAGAAATTCTTAAACAATAAACTTTCTATGAAAGAAGTTCTAATCAGTTTCTTTTAGAAATACTTAAAGGAAAAATTACTTTAATAGAAATTCATAAACGATAAAATTTTACTGTTGTTAAATGATAAAGTTCTATAAGAGAAATTCTTAAACAATAACATTCTATGACAAAAATCTTTTTCAATTTCTTTCAGAAATACGTGAACGATAAATTTCTAGAAATTCTTAAACAATAAAACATCCGTGACAGATAATCTTGAATGATAAATTTCTATTACGGGAATTCGTTATGACAATTTCTTTCAGAAATTAATAAAAAAAAATTTATAATGCTATAAAATATTGGACTCACAGAACATAATTTTCCTTAAATAAATATTATTTCTGTGAAAGGCAAAAACAAAAAAATGAGGCAATGATTTCAATCGAAACAGCAATGAAAGAAAAAATGTATTTTGTCAAAGACTCCGGTTTTCACAAACAACAATATGGAAAATGGGAAAAGAGATGTGATTGGTAACCCCCTAAAGTCAACTTACATTAAAGGAATGAATGAGAAAATATATAATATTGGCGTTAGAAACAATGACAAGTATAAAACTGTGCTTCATGGTGGCCATATCAAAATTGAACAATGGGGAAAACAGGAATAAGATGATGTCAAACTTCAATTGGCCAAATACAACAATAGGCGGATGTGCTGCCCAGAAATTATGTAATTATGTGAAACTCGACGGGCTTGAACTTATTGAAGACCGGGTTTTTCTGGGTCAAAAATGTGAAGCCAGAGGACTACAATAAAAAAGCAAGGAAGACAACTCCAGCCCGTCGGTCCTTCTAATGTACGTATGTACGTTCTTTCCTTTGGCTACCTTTAAACACAACCGTCACCGAAGTGAATAAAACATAAGATAATAATTTTATACACACGCTTTGTCAAACATTTATAACAAGTCGTTCATTTCAAGGTTATAAAACACTATGAGATAAATTTTTACTTGATAAATACTATGACAGAATTTCTTAAACGACAATTTCTTTCAGAAATTCGTAAGCGACAAATACTTTAGAAAAATTTCATAACGATAACTTTCTATTACGGAAAATTTTAAGCAACAATTTCTTTCAGGAATTTAAAAAAATAGATTCTATGACAAATTCTTAAACGACAAATATCTTTTATGGAAATTCTTGAAGAGGAAATTGTTTTGGAAATTTTGAAACGGTAAATTTCTTTCAGAACATTTTACACGATAAAATTATTTTATGGAAATTCTTGAAGAACAAATTCTTTCAGAAATTCTTAAACGATAAATTTATATGACAAAAATTCTCAAAGGGAATTTTCTGTGAGAAGTCTTTAGATATGTTTTCTTAGTCGGTCAAAATTTGATGATATGATTTTGTGTAAATATCAGTTTAAAAGAATTCGTTTAGAATGTTTTACTCTGTCTTTCTCTTTTGTTGATGACAAGTGAGAAAAAGCGAGAATCATTTAGTACTGAGTAAAAGAGAGTAAGAGTGTATGGAAAATGCCGGTCATTGGGGACAAGCTTGTAGCTCTCAGTGATACTAAGGCGAATCAATGAAAGCAACGGAAAGAGAATAAGAGAGTAAGAAAATACAGTTTGCCTGGTCTTGGTGTCCAATTGGACGATCCGTGTCTCTCTGAAGAGAAAAGGCAAACATCACGCGTATTTATACGTTTGTGAAGAATAGAATTAGATACTTTTAGGATTTTTTCTTTGCTTCTGATTGGCCAAAAAAATAAGAGGTTGTATCAATCTTGTTTTCGCCGACGTCAGCACATGCTAAAATTCAATGAGCCATCTGTCTTTTTTTATTGGTACACTACTATGCCCTTTTTTGCTGGTTGATGAAGAGTTATAGGTTTGTGTAAGCTCAGATTTTCTGTGCAATATCCAGAGTCTCAATAAGTAACATAATGCAGGCAAACAAGTTAAAACTACTGCACGAACAGTAGATCGTTTCTTGTTAATGACTGGAAATTACTTCTAGAAAAATTAAATAAGAACTTCGGACAGCTTCAAAGATAATAAGCCACAACTTATCCGAAAGTTTGAAAATTATAATAAAGAGATTAAACAGTCATGTCTTGTCTGTTCTATTAAATCAAACATATGAGTACATCCTGCCAACATATATCAAGTTCAATTTATGTAACCCTGCAGTGAACGTGGACAGTAACACTAAAAAAATTCGACGTTCACTTACCAGGGAAGAAATTGTATAAGCCAAGGACAAAATCCGGCATTTCCGAGCTGAAATTCATATATATATATATATATATATATATATATATATATATATATGGGGTGTGACATTTCAGTTGGTTTATACAGAAAATTATACATGAAATTGTAATGTGTAAAGTTAAATTAATATTAAAAGGTAAATTTTGTTATCCGCACATGTGTACGAAGTGAAGGTACCTGTAGTCTATTATTTTCGGGAAACGCAAGGCATTAAAAAATAAACAAAAAAGCAGTATAAATTCTGAAAATTTGTAAAATATACTTCTTGGGCCTGTACAATTATATCAAAACATTTATATATATATATATATATATATATATATATATATATATATATGTATATATATATACTTATTTATAAATGGAACTTTGTCTCTGTGTGTGTCTGTGTATCAGTTACCTATAGACTCCGAAACGGCTGAACCGATTTCCTTGAAAGTTTACACAGTTGTACTGTAAGCATCTGCGAGTTCTTTGCTAGGTTTTGTGCCGAGCTACCCCCGATAAATATCGAAAATCGATAATCGAAAGATTGGGATATAGAAGGAGTGGTTCGATTTTAATCAAATTTGATACACTCATATACAAAGACATAAGAAACGATATTCAGAAGTTTCAAGGTTACAGTTCTTACAATAGTGCAGAAAATCGATAATATATATATATATATATATATATATATATATATAAAAGGCAAGATACCGGGTCGGATCAAAATCAGTTTTTCAGCCATTTTATTTTAGTTTTTGCTTAGGGTTTGGCTTTAAGTAGGTATAATTGTAGTTCTTAGTCTCAGCCATGATACCATTTACTCAGAGGACTTATTTAGCCTTCAAAATTCAGTTTAGGACGAAAAACTTTTATTCCATATCGATACCAGGAAATAAAAATTTGACTTACATCCATTCATTTTTCTTTCAGTCCACGGTTTTGCTTTAACTGGAAACAACTATTGCTTTTTAGTCTTTTGTGCCAATGTCCAAAGAGTCTGATCCCCAGGACCATGGATTAGTTTTAAAGCTTTTATTACACCGAGCAAAGCCGGGCTATAAGCTAGCATATATATATATATTGGTAAAAAAATGAAGAAAACTCAAGTTTGAAAGGACACTAGATATGTAAACATATATTACGAATTAGCTTTTACACAACATAAGTCTTTTTGATTGTTTCTAACTTTATTCTAGTCAAAATATTTTAACAATGTGAATAATACCACTGTTTATATATATTCTAATATGGAAGACCGGTCGATTACGCTACCTTGGTTTTAATCTTCCAGTATCTTCAGGCGTTTTCGAGATCTTCACGCGTTAACAGATCATCCAACGGTTTTCCAACGCATCAAAGGAATTTAAATTGTTAAACAACAACGGAATCATGTTTGCACCCTTTAGAAATAACTCGGTTACATCTTATTCTTCCGGCTAGTAATCACTTATATGCGAACCCCGTTTATGAAAATTAACAAGAAATATTGGAAGACATGTTTATGAATTTGTATTCTTTTTTATTATCAGTGATTCCGGTGTTTAAAGTGTTAAACCACCACCCATAAAAGACCGGGTTTTGATTTGTGGACAGTGGGTTCACTTTTGGTCAACACCTAACATTTTCATTAATGTTTTTTTTTTCTGCAATTACCTACGTGACTTCAGACGGTATCGATCTAGTTACGTACTTCGTGAGAGCAAATAAACAATAAAATATTAAACATAAAATACAATAATTTCATCATGAACAAAATAATGTATTTCATAAATCATAAACACTGAAAGTAAAGGCAACTTCATTCCGTTCTGATACAAAAAATCTTGACTGCCAATATTTGCTCTAGGCTAGAAATGTCCTCGTTTCTTAGTTACAAAATTACACAATCCAACAAAAACTGGCAAACTTAGTTACCGGATTCCTGAAATGCTTGAACAAGCAAGTATAATTCTTCGGAATAATATCTTGTCTTCGATTTATTTCTTTGAACTGGATTGCCTCCTGGTGCTTTGAAATGATTTATGCTTCTATGTAAAATTTTTCAGGTTCCCAGTTTGAAAAGCATCAAAGAGATATGGAATCTGTCAAAATGTGTCTTTAGTCAAAGTTAGAGGACAGTGTACACAATTTTATAGGCAGCTCTGATTATAAAAATATTTTACTGCTAGAAAGTGGAAGATTTCATTACAGATCATACAATTTTCACGTTTTGTCGCCACGTCTCTTTCTTCCTATCAATCTGGTCTTTCGTTTTCTTTTTTTTTATATGTATATATTTGTGTGTGCTTTTGTAAACTTGTGGGATATTATATATATATATATATATATATATATATATATATATATATACACATATATATATATAGTGAGATAGATAGATAGATAGATAGATAGATAGATAGATAGATATATATATATATATATAGTGCTGAGTTGTGATAATATTTAGCGCCAATATGTTGTTCTTTCAGTAGGATTACTGATAAAAGATATTATACTAAGTATTTTATTTTTTACCGTAAAGTGTTAGATTTTACGGTGGAGGCAGAGTGTTGACAGTTTAAATCGAAATAATTCGTATATTTTAACTGATCAGATTTCAGCTGAGATCGATGTTTTATAAGATCACCGTTATGATGACGTCTCTCAACAAAAACACCCACACCCGATGATTGAAGACACCATAACAGTGTCCTCGCATAAATTTTGAAGTCGGCATGAACCTACTCAATTAAAGTGACAACTTTTTTTGCATTAAACTAATATATATATATATATATATATATATATATATATATATATATATTAGTCATCCACATAGAAACCTGTTATTTATATATATATATATGTCTGGGTAAAAAACAAACGGATGTATAACGGTACTGATGAGCTGTGATACAGCAAAACAGATCTGTCTGCGGATATCATTACATATATATATATATATATATATATATATATATATATATATATATATATATATTAAAAGGAAGTGAATAAGCAGAAAGGTTAAAATCCACTTTTGATGCATTTACTTCAATATAGAGCCAAGTTTAACATTGTAATTTTTTAATTACAAATATTAATTTTTATTTAAAAAAAAACTATTACTTAAATTTGTGTAACTTTGTATAATATTGATGTATTACACCCTAATCTTTATTCGGTAAAAATTCAATTGCTAATCATGCATTGCTTTTTAAGTAATACACCTATTTATCTTTTGTTTTTTCCGTTCTTTATATTATGGCCGCTACTCTCTCTCTCTCTCTCTCTCTCTCTCTATATATATATATATATATATATATATATATAATTTTAAAATATTTTTAAAACAGAAAAAATTAAATTTACTTCTCTGTTTTTTCGTAGATTTACCCGTATTTTATTTTTATTTGAACAGTAATATTGTTTTGTACCTAACTCTTTATCTATAAATTATATTTCGGGTCAATATAAATTATTTTCAAAAAAAAGTTCAGATCTAAAAATTACAAGCACGCACACATATATATATATATATATATATACGCCGATGAAACCACAATTTACTCTCGCCTCGATCAAAAATCTTGTGTTGGCGACAAGGCGAAAGTCGCTACCGAGCTTGAAAAGGACCTCCAATCCGTGGTGGTTTGGGGTAAGAAATGGCTCGTAAAATTCAATTCTTCCAAAACGAATCTGCTATCAATTAACCACCAAAGGCAAACGCACCTTCCTCCGATTGCCCCCCCCAGAGAGTAAAACACTACGCCTGCTTGGCCTCAAACTCTCAGCGAACCTCAAGTGGAATGACTACGTCGAATCCATTGCTAAAATCGCTGCTATGAAAGTCGGCTCTCTGTGCAGGGCCCGGAAGTTCTTTCCGTCTGAATCTATCCTGCACATATATAAATCTACCGTCCGCCCGTGTATTGAATACTTCTGCCACATCTGGTAGGGTGCCTCTGCTATTCTCCTCGGGCTTCTTGCCAAAATACAGCGTAGAATGTCTAATGTGATCGATACCGACTTGGCTAACCACCTGCAGTCATTCTCTCACCGGCGGGACGTGGCTTCCCTGTGCCTCTTCTATAAATACTTTCACGGCTTCTGCTTTGATGAACTTAAATCACTGGTGCCTCCTAGTTTTACAGTAAAAACGATGAAATGTAACCGCAATTTCTACTCCAACAGCTTCTTTCCTCGCACTTCCCGCCTGTGGAATTCCCTTCGGCATGCTTGCTTCCCCGACGGCTACAACCTCCAGGAGTTTAAATGTAAGTTCAATAGACACCTCCTAACACACTAACTCACACCCATTTTCTCCAACACTCTTCCTATGTACTTTCTTACTCGTTTATCACCCTCCTTCTGACATTTCCTATACCCAATCGCTCTATGTAACCCCCTATGCTATAGTGGCAGTGGAATGCCTTGCTTGGGGTGATATGATTAAAATATATATATATATGGATAGATAGATAAAGAGATAGGTAGATAGATATATAGATGGACAGACAGACAGATATATATGTAAGATATTTTAGGGAATACATTAGGAAATAGATTAAACTCGACATATTTTTATTTTATTTGTTTAAAACTTATTATTTTTTAACGGATATTCATATTTGAGTAGAGACTCAGTTATTCATTTATTTGTTTTTATTATTAATATTAAGCAATATATTTTTTTACTCCTAGCGGCCTGAATGATTGCGAAATCTTGTTGACGGGTTCCTGTGAAGGACACAGGTTCGAATCCTGCCGGAAGACGCATATTTTCAAACAAGATTATTCAGGCCAGTAGATATAAACAATTATACTGTTTATAATTAAAAAGCGTCAGACCATCCGCCGCAATTATGACTCTCCATTAAAAATGATGTTCAAAGAAAAATATTATATATATATATATATATGAATGCATGTATGTGTGTGAGCGTGTATTTACGCTCTGTGGTCACAAGTATATATCGATGATCACGTATATGTATACATGTATGTTAGTCAATTAAGTGCCATACGTAATACATGCTTTGTCGATGAAGTGTGGAAGAAACATGACTGACTGGACAGATGATTTTTCCGCAGTAGTAGTTTCGGCGGTAGACTGATTGCCAACCAAAGGTATAGTACTAATCTATTTTGCTATTGAATCCATATCTGGAGGGAGAAGAGACGGTTTAATACCTATGCTAAGGGTATTTGCAAATGTGTAAAACGAATTTAACTGGAATTCTAACATGGCTCTTTGATTTCTCCTTTCACAGAACAACAACACACATCCCTAATGTAGGTATAAATATGAAAAATATAAAAGCACTCTAATATGCCAATGTGAATTTATATGAGGACATATGTATGTATGTATGTATGTATGTATGTATGTATGTATGTATGTATGGATGGATGGATGCATGGCCGAGTAGTTAGAACGTTCGCTATCTGACCATGAAGCCTGGCTTCGAATCTCACTATAGTCGATTTTTCGGACATCGGTCTGGAGGAGGCAATTGTAGAGTACGGGACTTTTGGAAAGTGCCTAAAATCATACTACGGGATGACACTACCGAGTAAAATTGGGTAGCTGGCTCTCTTTGAGGTGTCAGAAGTAATCGTTACCAAGGGTTTGAACGTCCTGGCTTTGTTCTGACTATTGTTCATGTTAAACGCGCTCTGTTGCAGTATAAAAAAGTATGCCTGATCAGGCGTCTACAATAAACAAGTATTGAACAAACAGAAGTATGCCTGAGCAGGTGTCTACAATGCGGAGTAGCTAACCGCTCGGTTAGACGGTATTCTTGATTAAAAGTGGCCAGCCATTATGAATGAATTATATATATATATATATATATGTGTGTGTGTGTGTGTGTGTGTGTGTGTGTGTGTGTGTGTGCGCGTGTGTGTGTGTACATGAGATTAAATAAATTGCAAACATTACGTTTGCTTATTTTTAATAAAAATTTTTTCATACTCACGATAATATTTTGCGTATTACAATCAAAAGATGTCAGAAATGAGCTGTTATATTGACAGATGTTATTTCCTTCCATTTCTCAAGGTACCGAAGTACTTTCAAACTCTTTCCCAGATCATCTTCAGGGGTGTAAGTTATGGTAACAAATGTAACAGGAGAACCGTGTTGCTAAAAATTACTGTACATTTTTTCTGCTTCAAATATAACGGTTGAAAAAACTACTTGGGTACCTTAATTTATTTAATCTGACATGTTTAAAAGAACGTTTGCTGCCTAAATACACAATTTTTTAATATATATATATATATATATATATGTATGTATGTGTGTGTGTGTGTGTGTGTGTGTGTGTGTGTGTGTGTGTGTGTGTGTGTGTCTTTCTTCTTCTTTTATGTCACATGTTCTTTCAGGACGTAGGCGATCATGGCTTTCCACGTCTCCTCATCTCTGGTGGCTCCTAACACACTTTCTTCTGTAATATCTTGCAGCCCCCATTCTGTCATCCACCTGCTCAGGCCCTTCAAATATGTTATCCGGTGCTTTCCCCTGTCTCTTTTTCCCCTCTATCTGGCCTGTTAGTATCAGGTTCTCCAAGCCCTTCTTCCTCACTGCATGTCCCATGAACTTTAGTTGTCTCATTCTGATGTTCAATATTAATTTTCTTTTCGTTTCCATCCTTTCCAAAACCTCGCATTGCTCACATGCTCGGTCCATGATATCCGTAGCATCCTTTTGTAAAACCACATTTCAGCTTCTTCATGAATTTTCTTTCATCTTTGAATATATTGTCCAACACTCACTGCCATATTGCAGAACCGACATCACGTAGCAATCCAGTACTCTCCTTTTTATTTCTATATGTGTATAAAAATAATAACAATTTCCTGAAGTAAAAGCCTACAAATTCAGATACAGATAAAAGACATACAGATTGTGTTTAAGTCTAAAGTCTAAAAGATAAGGTAGAGTAGTTAATGTGATTTATGACAACCAAATGTCCCTCAGAGATCTCAAGACACTCTCGCAACACAAAGTTTTGTCTTTCTTTTATTCAAACTGATGACGTCAAAGAGAACATAAAATTTCTTGCTCGAAGCCCGTCTTTGATAAAAAAAATCGATTTTGTCTCATCTTTATATATATATATATATATATATATATATATATATATATATATATATAATGTTTCACTACAACCGGGAATTTAGAAACGGCATACTGTATTGCATGAAATTCATGACGAAAAATCCAATACGAAGTTCAGGATGTTTGGGTGTCAATTTGAGTACTGTGCAAAGGATTCTCTGGTTGAGTCTAATGATGATTACGAATGTATTTGGAGTGATCACAAATATGGCAACGTTGTGCTTCCATTCATCTCACCACAAAAACTCACATTCTAGCTTTAAATGTGTAGCTCTTCTCTGTATCAAGAAAATGGCTGCTGGAAGATCCTGTTAGGCAACAGGTAGCTACCATTTTGATTACTGTATGCGGGTGAAGTTAAGCAAAAACAAAGAAATTCCTTGTAAAACCAAAGATGGTAAAGTCTACGGAAGCATTTAACAACTTAAACAAGAACATCGTTCAGAAAAGTTGAAGGAGATTCTTAACTTTTCGGGATGCCGCGCTTGAAGCCAATGACGATTTTATTGAATAACTTTACTATTTATTATTTCAAGAAATTGTTTGTGTAATTTTCGTAAATGTATCTATTAAAATGAGATGTCATTATAGTTTTAATTAGTATATATCTACACATATATACACACATATATACATTAATACATGCATACATACATACATAAGTGTGTGTTTGTGCGTGTGTGAGTGTTATGAATTGCATATTCTCTTATATCGTCCCTAACAGAAATGCATTTTCTCTTATATCGTCAATAATAAAAATATAACTGGACTATCCACATGTAAAAGGCTAGATATCATGAAAACATTATTAAAACAGAAAGAAAATCAACAATCAACAGTATCAAATATGAATGCCGCCACAATATGCTGATCACGTTTGAGAAATAAAATATTCTTATGACATCTACCTCCATGCACAAAACAAACAAAAGTAAAATAACTATCATCGTTGAAAATGGCTAAAAGTTTTTTTTCCGAAAGATATATAAGACATTCGGGTAATTTTCAAATAATTTATGTTCTGAAAAGAAAGAAATTGTAAGGTCACTACAAAAGTTATTTAAATTAAGCATAGCATCTTGACTGTTATTTTTACCATTACTTGCATAAAGAATGGATTTCTATTTAAATGTTGGGGTGCTTAATATCATGGAATATATCTTATTTAATTATAGAGTGGGCATTGTAGTCAACACCCAACGGTGACAGTATGTTTCATGCGAAACGCAATTGTCAGAATGTTGACTTCAATGGCCTTTTATGCATACAGACACACACACACACACACACACACACACACACACACACACACACACACACATATATATATATATATATATATATATATATATATATGTGTGTGTGTGTGTGTGCGTGTGCGTGTGTGAGAGAGATACATGAATAGCACTGTAATATATATGAAGAGTAATGCTTCCTTCAAACATTTCTGGTTATAAATAATGATCGAAAAATCATTATTAAGTCGGATATTGTAGCAAACACCAAATCTTTTAATTAGAAAGGGGATGGATGTAATTTATACTTTATTGAAAAATTAGTTATCTAAAAATACCTAAATAACGCTACCCTAATAAACAAAAGAAATGAATTCATGACTATATGTAGGCATATAAATTAAGTGTTTGTTGAAATACATTGATCCAGATTAATTTTCAATGTAAATTATAACCTTTATAGTATTTATATCTAAAATCTTATTTAAAAATGTTCAAATGAACTTGCAATCTTCCTTTATGCCTAATGATATTAATATTAACAAATTTCAATTTTTTGTATATCTAAAGTTATTTATAAATGGAACTTTGTCTGTGTGTGTCTGTCTGTGTGTATCCGTTACCTATAGACTCCGAAACGCCTGAACCGATTTTCTTGAAAATCTACACAGTTGTACTTTAAGCGTCTGCGAGTGTTCTTAGCTAGGTTTTGTGTCGAGGTACCCCCGATAAATATCGAAAATCGATCATCGAAAAAATCGACTTATAGAAGAAGTGGTCCGACTTTAATCAAATTTGATCCACTTATAGACAAAGACATAAGAAACGTTATTCAGAATTTTCAAAGTTGCAGTTTTTACAATAGTGCATAAAATCGACAATATATATATATATATATATATCATGGCTGAGACTAAGAACTACAATTATACCTACCTAGAGCCAAACCCGAAGCAAAAACTAAAATAAAAGGGCTGAAAAAATACAGACATACAGGCAGATAAACAGACACACACACACACACAAACATCTTGCATTATATATATATATATATATTGTATTTTTTCGGCCCTTTTATTTTAGTTTTTGCTTCGGGTTTGGCTTTAAGTATGTATAATTGTAGTTCTTAGTCTCAGCCATGATACCATTTACTCAAAGGACTTATTTAGCCTTCAAAATCCAGTTTACGACGATAAAAACTTATTTGTTATCGATACCAGGAAATCAAAATTTGACTTACATCCATTCATTTTTCTTTCAGTCTACGGTTTCGCTTTAACTGGAAACAACTATTACTTTTTAGTCTTTCATGCCAATGTCCCAAGAGTCTGAGCTCCAGGACATGGATTAGATGTATGTATTTATGTATATGTATATGTGTGTGTGATGCTTATTATCGAATTGAAGTACACCAAATGATTGCGTATGATATTTATTTTAGTATAAAATTAAATCTATATGCGTTTTATGAGTTCTATTAATTATTTTCTATATAAAGATTTTAGAAGCATAAGTACATGAAGTTTTCTTTTATTGATTTTTTTTATAATTAATATTATAGAAAAAAATTTGTTTCGCACTCAAATTTCTTACGTAAATATATGAAAAATATTTCAGGCAATAATTTCAGCTTACTTCATCTCCATAGTCTATCAATGTTCAGTTTCGAATACATGAGAGATAAATGTATTTTCATATGGCAGCCTACCATCTTTTGTTATATTCTTTAATGTCATTATGTGATCCTACCTTCAACTGCACACTTCTTCAGCCAGATGAGGGACCTAGATTGCAGCAAATATGATCCCGTTGGCCGTTCACCTCTGTGACATCAAGATTAGAACTGAGAGTTTGCTACATTTTCTTTAATACCCTCAAGCTTTTGCTTTGCTTCTACTTCTAAGTTGTGTCCAGTATTTAATTTATTATGCGCCAAATTTTTTCTAGTTTGTACGAGGCTTGAGCAATGGCTGTTGCGATGACTTCGAGCAATAAATTGGATAATTTTGCCTGCTGGTTTTATTGGCAATTCCCGAACGTCAAATGGTTTCAAGTATCCATAGAAAGCGGTGAAAACGGACTGAACATATTGTAGGCATTTACATGTGCTTTTGCCAAGTCGTTAAATCCTACAAAATGAAATGACAAACGCAAAATTGTTCTGCTGGTTCATAAGAAATGATCTAATGTCAAGGAGAAAGTTGGGGAAAGGGATTCTTTAAACAAATGGAAAATACAAATAGATTAGAGAAAATATTAGAATTGAACAGTTAGGAAGCAAAAATCGGAAAACGAACAGAATTCAGAGAATTCAAAAGAAAAGCAGGTGAGGGTGAATGAGAGGAAATACAATTGTGACATAGAAAAGTCAAAAGGAAGATAAAGAAGACAACGACGACGACAACGACGTCGACAACGACGACGACAACGACGAAGACGTAGAAGAAAAAGAAGACAATTTAGAAGTATAATATGGATGAAATAAAAAAGAATGTAAATAAGGAAAAGAAAAGAGAAGATGATTTCTTCTACAAGTACTTTCATGGCTTCTGCTCCGATGAGCTTAGATCACTGGTGCCGCCTAAGCACGAATTTACACGAGATACTAGATTAGCAACTAGGTCCCACCCTTTTACAGTTAAACAAATAAGATGTAACCGTAAATTCTACTCCAACAGCTTCTTTTCTCGCGCTTCCCGCCTGTGGAACTCCCTTCCACAAGTCTGCTTTCCCGACAGTTACAATCTCCAGGTGTTTAAATGTAGGGTCAATAGACACCTCCTATCACACTAACTCCCAACTATTCTCACAACATTCTCATCTACCCAACCCTCATTCTCGGTATCCACATCCGCTTATCACCCACCCTCTGTTATTTCCTATATTTAATCAGCCTTTCTCCACTCTACGTAGCCCCCTGCACAGTAGTGGCAGTGACATGCCTTGCTCGGGGTGAAACGCTTATGAAAAAAAAACAAAAAAAAAACAATAAAGAAATAACAAAAATAAGAATAAGAAGAATTAGAAAAAAGAAAAAACATTAAATATCAAAAAGAAAAATCAATTAAAACAGAAGAATAGAAAGAAGAGGAAGAAGAAAATTTACTAATATGATAGGCATGACATGTCAAAATTTAAAGTTAATTAACACAGAAGAAAAAGGAGAAGAAGAAGAAGAAAGAATCTATAGATTTGAGTTACAGTAGAAACGAACTAATAAAAAAGATGAGTGAAATTACAAAAGAGAATAAAAATGAAGATAAGAAAAAGAAAGTTTATTAACAAGAACAAAGCGATGAAAATTTAAATTTAGTTATAAAAGAGAAGGAAGAGGAAACAGAAGAGTGAATTAACAGAGAAAAGTAAAAAAAAGAATAAAAAGGAAAGGAAAAAAAATCAAGAATAAAGAAATTCAGATGGTATAGAAGTAAAGAAATAGCAGAAATAAAAACGAATATTAAAAGGGAATAAAGAAACAAAGAATAAAAAGAAGGAAAAAACGAAAATGTGGACGTGTAAAAGAAAGTAAATTACAAAAAGAAGGAAAGTGTAACAATACATAAAAGTTTTTTTGTTTTTAATCGTTTTACCCCAAGCAAGGCATTCCACTGCCATTATAGCGCAGGGGGTTACATAAGGGAAGGTGCTGAGAGAACGATTAGACATAGGAAATGTCAGAAGACGAGTAAGGAGGTACAGAGGAAGAGTGTTTGAGAGAATGGTTGCGAGTTAGTGTGTTAGGAGGTGTTTATTGGGACTTACATTTAAACTCCTAGAGATTGTAGCTGTCGGGGAAGCAAGTATGCGGAAGGGAATTCCACAGGCTGGAAGTGCGAGAAAAGAAGCTATTGGAGTAGAAATTGCGGTTACATTTTATCGGTTTGCTAATCTAGTATCTCGTGCAAATTCGTACCTAGCGGGCACCAGTGATCTAAGTTCACCGGAGCAGAAGTCGTGAAAGTATTTATAGAAGAGGCACAGGGAAGCCACGTCACGCCGGTGAGAGAGTGACTGCATGTGGTCAGCCAAGTCGGTATCGATCACATTACAGATTATCCGTTGTATTTTGTCAAGAATCCCGAGGACAAGTAATTTAGAAAAGAAAAAGAAGGAGGTAGCAACAATAGTTTACTGCTACTGGTGTACAGCGAGTTAAACAGGAGATGACTTTTGGCTTTACATTTAAATTCTTGGAGGTTGTAGCTGTCAGGGAAGCAAGTAAGAGGAAAGGAATTCCACAGGCGGGAAGTGCGAGAAAAGAAGCTGAATTTGCGTTTACATTTTATTCGTTTCACAATTAATGGGTGGAACCTAGTTGCTAATCTTGAGGTTCAAGTAAATTCATATATAGAGGACAACAGGGAGCTAAGCTCATCGGAGGAGAAGCCGTGGAATTATTTGTAGAGGGAGACACAGGGGAACCACATTGCGCCGATGAGAAAGTGATTTTATCTGGGCTGCGAAGTCGAGATCGATTACATTCTATCTATCTATCTATCTATCTATCTATCTATCTATCTATCTATCTATCTATCTATCTATCTATCTCTCTCTCTCTATATATATATATATATATGTGTGTATGCATATAGCGAAACAAGCTTGTATATGGATGACTAATGTGTATATATATATATATGCGTGTGAAAAAATTCTTTCATTTGTCACGAAAATGTCCCTCAGAAGACGAAACGCGTCGGCTAAGATACCATTTTTTTAATATACATCACTCAGTCAGTTAAGTGTCTTACGTGATATACGTTTAATGATCATGTCTCAAAAGAGACATGACTGAAGGGTAGAAATTTTTTTCCGCAGCCGGTTGCCATTACTTTCTGCAGTAGACTCGTAGAACAAGGCCATAGAACACAATCTGTCATGTTATTTAACCCACAGCCGGAGAAAGAAGTGATGGATTAATAATTTTTCCAATGTTATTTTCGCGTGAATGAATGCAACTAATTCAACTGAAATTCGAACTCGGCTATCCAATTTTTTCGTATCCACTGCATCACAACTTTCATATACACGCTATATCAACCAAACAATTTTATATTTAAATTTTTAATCCTATATATTTTTATGTCTCCAAGTGTCATTTTCGAGTATACCTTTATTTGAGTTGACGTTTTGTTTGTAGCGAAATTACTTATTTCTTCTACCGGCCAGCGCATGCGCATGAATGTAATAAATAATCCCTCGAGCAGGATGTTCTTTCTATTTCAGTCCATAATCATGGGTCATGAAAAACGATTCCAACTTTCAAAAAGCAATCTAGATACTTTATGATCAGTATAAGATATATGGCAGAAGTACAATCGGCACACTTTGTCGAATTTCGCCGTTCATAACTCGCCGGAAGCAGATCTGTTTTATCGTCCATATAACTTGGAAAACAGAAAACTCTGTGTATTTATACGTCAGCCATCGAGGTCCATCTCTTTCGGCATTTAAGTAACTGGATAAAGTATAAGAAAATCTATTAATATCTGACATGTCTTACTATTATATATACACTACCGGCCATAATTATTAGGCCACCCTAATTTTTAAAGAATTATATATTTCATACTATTTTTAATATATATTGCCAATTAAATAATTCGAAATGAAACTAGAATGATTTTTTAATACTGCACAATAACCTATGCATCAAAATACTTGTTCTACTGTCAAGTTTTTATGCTCTCTTCCCCATCCTAGTCTCTTCTTCTTATTGACTAGCCAAAGCAAAAGCTTCCTGGCTGCCTTGTAAAATTTGCAAAGTAATAATATAAAAGAAACATTCTATTTTCATTTAGAATTATCTACTTGGCATTAAATACTAAAAACAGTATGAAATACATAATTTTTTAAAACTGGGATGAGCCATTAATTATGCAGGTAGTGTACATATTAATCTGATTAAAAATGGATCATTTAATTCCTCTTAACACAAATCTATTAAATAAACGTAATGAAATGAATATTGTATGTAAACATAGAAAATGTTCACCTTAAAATATGGTTAAAAAGATTCTTCATAAAAAATGTTTATTAAATACATATATCTAATAATATGTTTTATATTTTAAAAAACAAAAATTAAATATATATTAAAATAATTCAATTGATATTCAGATTCTTAATAATTAAATAGATACATAAAATTGCATTTTGATATTACGAGGGAAGGAGAGAGAGAGAAATAGAGAAAATGAGAAATTGAAGAAAAGTCCTGAAAAGTGAAGACATTATAATGGTGCTGTAAGGATACAAATAGAACCTATCTCTCATTGGTCGAGGTAAATCACATGACAGCCTCTTTGTGATCTCACTCAAATCACTGACCCAAAACACTAGTCAGTCGGCGAACACCAACGAGAGAAATTTGTTTCCCTCTGCTTAAGTTTTTGGCTTATTCGAACCAGGATAAATCTGCATTTCCCCACAGCTTGTAGTCATACCACAACTAGGACATACATAAACTCAGGAA
The DNA here is from genome assembly GCA_037127315.1 of Ascarosepion bandense. NCBI lineage: Eukaryota > Metazoa > Mollusca > Cephalopoda > Sepiida > Sepiidae > Ascarosepion > Ascarosepion bandense. Next base: position 2,893,387 of record JBBBDQ010000860.1, on the reverse strand, counting down.
GTTAGGCTAAATCTGCCTCTCCCTGTTGTTTGCAGGCGTATCCCCTGGGATATAGATGAAATCAGCCTTATCCACAAGGATATAAAGAAATCCGGCCCCTCTAGTCCTAAACTCAGAGCAATGGCTTTTCCATAGCAGTAGTAACGCCGAACTATATGTAAGACCTTTCCTTTTGTTCTTCCTAAAGCTTTACGTTAAATATATGTCATTTGTATTTCTCTACGTGTGGACACTTGGATACATATATACAATTCCTTGTATGTCATAGTATATAACTGTCTCTTTGAGAAACCACGTCATTCATTTCATTTATCCTTTCCGCCTTACCGTTGCACTGGTGGCCAACACACGATTTATTTACTCGATATTTATTCCAATATTTTTTATTACATAACACCAAAAAGGAAGATTTAATTATTTTTTTAAAAGTTTTTCCAGAATAATTCAGTTTTCTTGGAGACAAGAAATATAAAACATGTTCTTACTTTTATCATCCCAAGTGCTTTCAGCCATTTCCACAGCCATTTTTAAGGGTGTTTATGTCTTTGTCGATGTTATTTTTCCTGTTTGTTTTAATGTTGCGTAATTATTTATGTTGTTTTGTTTTCGAAAAACGACGGTTCATGGAAATTTAGTGAGCATTTTTTTAAAATTTTAATACTCCATTTCTCCTAATATATAAACATAAACATATTTGAAAATAACTACGGAAGTGTCTGAAAGCGCTTAAGACGATAAAACTATAGACAATTTTTGAATTTTAACAGTTCCAAATGTGTGAGCTCAGAACGTGTGTAGTTTATCAACAGATCATATTTTACCTATCCTTTAAGCCGTATGTTACGCGGTTTTTACTTCCCCATGTCTGTATCTATATATGTATATATATATATATATATATATATATATTAATGCAGGTTTCATTGAATAATATAGACAAGTTTTGTCTATTAATTTTGTGTAGGATCCGTTCATACCGTCTGATATACTTGATGGTGATGTCGTTAAAAGACAACAAAAAATCACAGTATTTGTTGAATTTTTTATCAGGTCTCGCTATTTCAATTTGCCTTTTCACAAGGCTCCATTTATATTTCAAGGTGGTGATGGTGTGTTGGGCTGCTGGATCATGTAATTTAAATTGTGTATATTTTGGCAGCATTTTTTCATTAATGCAGGTTTCATTGAATAATATAGACAAGTTTTGTCTATTAATTTTGTGTAGGATCCGTTGAAATAGCGAGACCTGATAAAAAATTCAACAAATACTGTGATTTTTTGTTGTCTTTTAACGACATCACCATCAAGTATATCAGACGGTATGAACGGATCCTACACAAAATTAATAGACAAAACTTGTCTATATTATTCAATGAAACCTGCATTAATGAAAAAATGCTGCCAAAATATACACAATTTAAATTACATGATCCAGCAGCCCAACACACCATCACCACCTTGAAATATAAATGGAGCCTTGTGAAAAGGCAAATTGAAATAGCGAGACCTGATAAAAAATTCAACAAATACTGTGATTTTTTGTTGTCTTTTAACGACATCACCATCAAGTATATCAGACGGTATGAACGGATCCTACACAAAATTAATAGACAAAACTTGTCTATATTATTCAATGAAACCTGCATTAATGAAAAAATGCTGCCAAAATATACACAATTTAAATTACATGATCCAGCAGCCCAACACACCATCACCACCTTGAAATATAAATGGAGCCTTGTGAAAAGGCAAATTGAAATAGCGAGACCTGATAAAAAATTCAACAAATACTGTGATTTTTTGTTGTCTTTTAACGACATCACCATCAAGTATATCAGACGGTATGAACGGATCCTACACAAAATTAATAGACAAAACTTGTCTATATTATTCAATGAAACCTGCATTAATGAAAAAATGCTGCCAAAATATACACAATTTAAATTACATGATCCAGCAGCCCAACACACCATCACCACCTTGAAATATAAATGGAGCCTTGTGAAAAGGCAAATTGAAATAGCGAGACATGATAAAAAATTCAACAAATACTGTGATTTTTTGTTGTCTTTTAACGACATCACCATCAAGTATATCAGACGGTATGAACGGATCCTACACAAAATTAATAGACAAAACTTGTCTATATTATTCAATGAAACCTGCATTAATGAAAAAATGCTGCCAAAATATACACAATTTAAATTACATGATCCAGCAGCCCAACACACCATCACCACCTTGAAATATAAATGGAGCCTTGTGAAAAGGCAAATTGAAATAGCGAGACCTGATAAAAAATTCAACAAATACTGTGATTTTTTGTTGTCTTTTAACGACATCACCATCAAGTATATCAGACGGTATGAACGGATCCTACACAAAATTAATAGACAAAACTTGTCTATATTATTCAATGAAACCTGCATTAATGAAAAAATGCTGCCAAAATATACACAATTTAAATTACATGATCCAGCAGCCCAACACACCATCACCACCTTGAAATATAAATGGAGCCTTGTGAAAAGGCAAATTGAAATAGCGAGACCTGATAAAAAATTCAACAAATACTGTGATTTTTTGTTGTCTTTTAACGACATCACCATCAAGTATATCAGACGGTATGAACGGATCCTACACAAAATTAATAGACAAAACTTGTCTATATTATTCAATGAAACCTGCATTAATGAAAAAATGCTGCCAAAATATACACAATATATATATATATATATATATATATATATATATATATATATTTCATTTGTCAACGAGTTATTAGGTGACCTAGGTTTCTATCATGAGAGGTGTCTTCAGGCGATTTTCAATGACCGTTTTTTTTAAGAACGCTAACATAACAATGTTTTTGTTAACGCTCACGTTGTCAGGGAATTTTTCAACGCGAAATTTTTAAAATTACAAGGAATTATAACGTTTCATCCATGGCTGTATGAATCTAAGAGGTATTTTTAGCATGGTTACACTTAGTCATAGTTTCCATTCTTTCATTCTATAGTTTGTTTTTGTTTGGGAATAGCATAATTTTTCTTCTTGGCACAGTCTACATATTTTTCCATCGTTGTAAGGGTTGGCTGTTTTTACTATACACCACCTTATGTCTGGGTCTTTTCCATATTTTTATTTTTATTTCGAAACGTGGCTAGCCAATTTTGTATAGGTTTTAAGTTTTCTAATTTTAATGTAGATTTGTGATTGAACCTCCTGTTCTTAAAGGTGTCTTTGGTTGAACCCAGATATATTTTATTTTGTGCATTTAATTCATGTACCTTATATATATATATATATATATATATATAGAGAGAGAGAGAGAGAGAGAGAGAGAATCACCGACTGACGCCGTTTCGGTCGGGTTTCAATCCTGTGTAAAAAGCAATCAGATGTCTAATTGTACTCATAAGCTGTGATACAGCGAAACAGATTTTCTGCGGATGACTATTTAAGGCTATCGCACCCTGATTGAGCACTCTGAAAGAATGGCAGACTTTGAAAAAACAGTAACTACTCTAGCATCGACACATAGTTCATTCAGTAATGACTTAGAACATTCTCACTTCTAGTGTATGAATACATAGTATATCACACGCTAAAATCTACCTTCTACCGAGCGCCCATATCTCAGATAATCACCGATTGATACCAATTCGGCCGGGTTTCAATCCAGAGTAAAAAGCATTCTGATGTCTAACCATACTGATGAGCAGTGATAAAGCGAAGCAAATCTGTCTGCGGATGACCACACACACACACACACTCATATATATATATATATATATATATATATATATATATATATGTCATCCTACGTCGATGATGTTACGCAATCATCAGGTGCATATGACGGGCTCTATATGTATATGATATAATTATACTTTTATTTAGGTTTTCCGGCATTTTATTTTTATCACTGAGAGCTGGAAAAGTTGATTACATATAGCTGAAGCAATCTTCACTGAGATCAAGATCTTTCATAAAATGCTTTCTATTACACTAAGTATTAGATGCAGTGGGGGAAAGACAATATTTTTCCTATCAACAAAAGGTTCATTAATGATATTTTTATCACCAGACATTTTCTTGGTGACCACTTCTTCTTTACCCAGTTATCCACTGTAGACCTACTACTCCAGTAACACAGAAAACTAGGTTACTTTGTGCAACCATACCGCTGACCAAGAATAAGATTTACCATTTTCAAATCTACACAAATTACCTATTCATAAACATCATATTCCAACATTACCAGAAGAAATATGGTGCTAGCATACTCTTTTTTTCATTTTTACAGAATGTCCTATTGGTATTGAGATATAATTATTTACATTATGAAGTAAAATACATTTCAAACTTCTTTTAGAACTGTCAATAAAAAGTCTCCACTCAATTGAATCATACGCAGGCAATCCTGACGTGAGTAGATGTCCTTTAACGTCATTACAATAAACAAGTTGAATATCTGAATAGAAGTATTTCCGCAGTTCTGAGTCTATGTTATGATAAAAGGAGCCTCTTCTCTTGTAACCTAAAAGCCAACAATTCAACAGACATCTTTGGCAAATACAAATCTCTGTCCAGTTAATTTAATTGAGTCTGGTTAAACAACAAAAGTTTATCATAATCTGCATCAGATTGCTTAAAAATATCATTCTGATCATCCGTCAGTGTATTGAATACTGCTGCCAGATCTGGTCGGGTGCCCCTGCTATTTACCTCGGGGTTCTTGACAAATTTCAACGGAGAATCTGTAATGTGATCGATCCCGACGTGGCAGCTCAGCTGCTGTCGCTCTCTCACTGGCGTGATGTGGCTTCCCCGTGTCTCTTCTACAAATACTTTCACGGCATCTGATCCAATGAACTTAGCTCACTGGTCACCATTATGTATGAATTTACTCTAGCTACTAGACTAGCAACTAGGTCCCACCCTTTTACAGAGAAATCGTTAAAATTTACTCAATTTATATTCTTATAGCTTCTTTTCTAGCGCTTCCCACCTGTGGAATTCCCTTCCGTATACTTACTTCCCTGATGGCTACAATCTTCAATAATTTAAATGCAAGGTCAATGTCCTCTCCTATCTCACTAACTTCCATCCTTTCTCTCAATTTCTTTTCTTCATCCACCCCAGCCGAAACAAACCAGTATTCTCATCCTTCTATTACCCATCTCCCGACACCCCCTATAACCTACCCATTTTTCCCCATATGTAACCTCCAGCGCAACGGTGGCAATAAAACTACCTTGCTTGGGGTGAAATGATTAAAAAAAGTAGAAGTATTAAAGGATTCGATATCAAACCCTGGTAGCTCAGGAAATACAGGCACAGATATTTCTTGACAATGTGCAACTGGTTGAATGGCAAATAGAATATTTAGATATTTCAAATGTTTAGTTTTTTTATTGAAAACTTTTAGGTTGACAGTGCAGATTTAGGAGTTATTCAAATAGTTTGTTGGTTCTCTTCAAGCCATTGGCACACCAAACTTGAACCTACCATTTTTACATTGACAGTATGATCACAAGGTTGCTTCACAGGTTGGGCACATTTTTGGAGGAGCCCAGTTTTTGTTTCTGTCCCCATGTTTACTTGAAAATAGTCAAGATACACCTTGATAAAGTCATTAATGTTACAGCTTTGATCCTGCAAAGAGAAGTTTCCATAGATATAGCAGAATATATCTAAATCATTACAGTACTTTCTTCTTTGAGATGTAGTAGCTATAGCTGCTAAACCTCAGAATTTTTTACAATGTTTAAACAAGAAACAGCAAATCAGTACTAATATTAGAACAGGAGTTTTCATAAAGAATTTGTGCACAACTCTGATTAGCTGGTAATTACTTCTTGTTTAGAATCAAGTAATGTGGCCTAATTTACTTCCTAGTTAAAACCAGAAACAATGTCTACACAAAACCCCTGTTAATCAGTGCTCTTTGTTATTTTAGTGTCTACAAAATATATGCACACATTAATTCTATATATAACATATACCTAAAAATTCTGTACATACTACACTATGTCTTCAGTATTTTACTTGATCAGCAGATATTGCTCTGTAAATCAATTTCTTGTTAGTATTATTTCACTAAAGCTTGCCATTATAATATTATCTTTCCATCCAATCAGAAATAAAAACGTGAGGCATCATACAACCTACAATATAATTTACTTCATGAAATATATTCAACCAAAAAAAAAACTTTTCACCCTACATAAGACAATATGCAGCCGAAAAGTCTTCAAACAGTGCTGAAAATTATAATTTTCTGCAAAATGCATTAAAATGTGAGATATACTGATATCACAAAAATGTGGTGTGATAGAGAAAATCTGACGCCACTTTTGGATTCAGGACACCAAAATCAGTCTAAATCAGCTCTACCTCTTCATTACAGAAAGAAATTGTGCTGTTGACCAGTTTAATTGAATGTTGGCTTTTTACTTTGAATATGTAAATAATTTGGTACTCTGTAATAAGGATCTTGCAAGTGTGTTATTATCTTTTAACAATGAGGTTAGAAGTATTCATTTTTATAGTAGGTGATTAATATAGTTTAATTGTTTTTCTTGAATCACAATATAAAAACTATTTCGTATAGGTGTAAGAAGACTGGAGGTATGAAGTAAAATTATCAGAATGTTAGAAAAAAATCATTAACAAATAAATCCATATTTCTTTAATCAAATGTATAAATTAATACTTGTGGCGCAACATAGTGAATATTTTTTCGGTGTAAGCGCTATTTATCCTTATCGTAGGGAATAAACTTAATTACAAAATTATCAAAATAAAAGTTATTCAATTAAATAATTGAAATTAAATGACTTCATCACCCCATTCTGAAAATATTTTTTCTGTTGCTCACGAATCTACGTCTGTGCAACTTGCTTGTTTGAGTACACAGAGCACAAACTTTAGGGTCCCCTTGGTCATCATACACTATGACCTGTGCAGACCCTTAGTTGATGCCTACAATGGCTGCCACTTGTGCTAAAGTGATTTGTCGGGGTTTTTTTCTGATGAAGTCGTACACACTTTGCGTTCTTCTGTTATGTTAATGAGTTTATTTTGTTAAACTTTTCTTCCCGTTTTAAAGTCTTGTACTCACTCATCGTTGTTGTTGTGGTGCAATGGATATCTGCTCGAAACAAGAAATCGAACAACCGAGTTTGCATCCCAGTTGAAATCGTTGCAGTCACTTACAAGCAAATAACCTCTGGAAAAGTATTAATCCATCTCTTCTCCCTCGAGCTATGCGTTACATAGCAGGCAGACTGGGTTTTATAGCTTTGGTTTGCAACCAATCTACAACAGAAAGTAATAACAAATTAATGCTGGAAAAGCTTCTGCCGGCTCAGACATCTCTCGAAAGAGACATGATCATCCAAGTGTGTATAACGTATGGCACTTAACAGACCCACTCATAATGAAACCACGTAATTAACACAAACATTACATCACTTCTGGTCATAAGAATTTATAGCTTGTGTCGGTCCATAGATATTGTCTAAGATTGCTCATACACATTTTGTTATTTCATTGTGCGTGCTTCATACAACTCAATCATACGGTGATGGATTTCTGCAGGTTTAACTCGCTCTACCCACATAAAGCGCGTTAGAACACGTCGTTGCTCGATAACGCAATCGTTGATTGGAGTATTCATACGTATGAACTTGTTGCTCTTTGCCATCGACTGAACGATGGAATGCTTAGCTCGACTAGCTAACCGTCCTCCCATACACAGACGCGATGTTTCGTGTCAGCGTCTTCATATTGGTTTTTATTGCATAATTTCATAAAAAGCATCGAATTCAAATCATCTATTACTTAATTTTTGTCAGTCCTATTAAAACGTAGAGAGGATAATGAGGAGCTACTACATAATAATTCTCGATAACCGATGGTGATTCATAGTTCATAGACACTAATCGATTATGGGTCTACGGCTATATCGTGTTGAATAAACCGGTTCCCGTTCGATCACCGAAATTAAGCAACATCGAGCCTGGTCAGTACTTAAATGGGTGACCATTTGGGAATACCAGGTTCTGTAAACGTAAGGACCAAGAATGGTCCACCAGGTTTGAGGGTTGGGTGCAGGGCTAACAACCCTGCCCCGTAAAATCAGTTTGTTACAGAAACAGCAACAAAAAGTTGCTGCCATATCCACAATCTGGATGTGATGAAATAAATGATGATGATGATGAATCGATCATGAAAGTTGCGAATGGTTTAAAATAAATACTAACTGCCGTATAATTAGCAATATTTGAATACAGATTTAAAACCAAATGGTTCTATCATCTGACTTCTACTAAAACCTCTACTAAAAATTACTCAGCAGCAGTCAAGATTTAATTATTTTTGAATATCCATCTTGCACTTCTCATTTATAGACATCACTTCCGGCTTACTGCTTTCGATGCTAGATTTTTATTAAAAGAATTAAAAGCAAGTATCGTCAATTTCTGTCGTCTGTTCTTTTGTTGTTCCCACTCATGAATAATGTTTTAATTTTCGTATATTATATTACCCATCAAGCAGATACGAAAATTCAAATATCTGTGAAGTGTTCTAACTGAAACCGGAAAGTGCGATACAGAAATCCAAAGGCGAATCGGTATGGCGAAAGACGCGTTCCAGAAGCTGAGTAAAGTATTAAGACACAGGAAACTTTCACGAGAAACAAAGAAGAGAGTACTGGATTGCTATGTTCTGTCAGTTCTTTAATATGGCAGCAATTGTTGGACAATATCAACAAAGATAAAGGGAAAACGTGAAGCAGCTGAAATGTGGTTCTGCAGAAGGATCCTGTCGATATCATGAACCGAGCATGTGAGCAATGACGAGATTTTGGAAATGATGGAAACGAAAAGGAAAATAATATTGAGTATCAGGAAGAGACAACTAAAGTTCCTGTGACATGCAATGAAGAAGGAGAGCTTGGAGAACTTGATACTAACAGGCCAGATAGAGGGAAATAGAGACAGAGGAAAGCAGCGGATAACATATTTAAACGTCCCGAGCAGGTAGATGACAGAACGGGGGCTGAGAGACGTTACAGGAGAAAGCGTGCTAAGAGCTACCAGGGATAGGGAGACGTAGAAGGCCATGATCGCCTACGTACAGAAGGGACAAGGTACATAAATAAAGAAGAATAACGCTGCATTTCAATGGCTTTCTTACCTTGATTAGGATTAAATAACTAAAAAAATATGACAATGCTGAATCTGCAGCAAGAAATTCTGACAACTTATTTAAATATCTGGAATTAAATTAGGAGTAAATCATTTATACATAGTGTTGTAGGGTTTTCCCTTTTCTTAAAGACGGACTCCTCCAGAGTATATTTATACTACTGCTATAGAAGCGAGACTAGAGGATACCGCCAGTAGTTCTAGTAGCTGTGCTCCACTAATCGAGAAGATTATTTACGCAGTAGCCGTCAGGTTCCAACGCGGACATACTCAATATACTACTGCTTCACCTCCAGAGACGTGTACATATACTTTTATTAAACCGTATTCCTGTACTACTAATCTTCATTCAAGTTTGCATCCTTACGTTAATATATTTATTTTCTATCTTAATTACTGGTCGTTGTTCATTTATTTGTGAGGATCCCATTCCCGGGAACCACAACATATATGGAATTATATTAATAGTAAAGATATTAATAGTGGGCGTATTAATAGTAAAGGTAATGACACTGAGAAAGAGGACATATATTGTGTTGTAATGGTTATCGGCTCTGAATGGGAAATCGGTAGATTTGAGTTCAAATTCTAGTTGAATTTATTGCATTCAATTACGCGCAAATACTCTTAAGAAATATATGAATCCGTTACTTACCCTCCAAGTATGGGTTAAATAGCAAGACAGATTGGGTTATGTAGTACTAGTTGGCAACCAGTTTATTGTAGAAAGTAACGGCAAAATCTTCTGCCTCGTCATTCATAAATCGAAATAGACTTGATCGCGGAAGACTGTATCATGTATACCACTGATTGACTGAGAAAGGTACTGAAAATTTGAGAAAACAAATACAGTCTACATTAGTAAATATTTTTAAATCAATTCACTTTATGCAAGACAATAATGGAACTAAGACTTAATGGGAGTGAAAGATAATTAAAAATAATTAAGAAGGATGTGGAACGCCTATCCTAAAGACGTAACAATGGGAAAAATATCTTCACCAACGAAAAGCGTTAACCTTCAACAGACTGTCATTAGTAGACAACTGCGCATGCGCACACACACCCACACACTCCTGTGCGCAAGCGCAACTGCTTGTCTTATACTTTAAAAAATGGTGGCAGCCAATAATAAATCCTGTCAGAATATCTTGTTCACTTTGAAACGCTTCTCTTTATAGGTTGAATAAATCGGAGGTTATTTTTTTAACATCATCTTCATGATTTTTTTAAATTTTGTTTTTTCCCTATGTCTATGAAGTTTACATTTGTACGGCTTAGTATTTCTATATTAAGCCATACCGTTCAGCTCGGGCGTTGATGAACCAAACAACCTTCACTGGCTTTTCTGTAAATAACAAAGCTCCGGAGGCCAACGATTAGGGAGAAGCGTTAATCACTTAGAGGGGAAAACAGAAATATAGAAGAAAAACAAAGAATAGAGTAAAAGGAAGGAGAAGCATTGAGATGTATAGTCGAAACATGAATATGTGGACGGTAGGGTTAGGGTTATTGTAAGGCGGGTAGAAAAACATAAGGGGCCGAATTGAATCTAAATTAGGAAAGATGAGATTGATAGGTTACAGAAAGAGAGTGAGATAGAGAGAGGAAGAGAGCGAGAGTGGGTAAAAGCAGGAAAGTGAGAATGATAAAAGGAGAGGAGTATCCGAGAAGGTAAAAACATATAGAGACAGAGGATTGTGAATGAACGTTTAATAGACAGAGATAAACTAAATAGATGAAGACAAATGAGGATAAAAATAGCAATCAACTGAATGTAATAGATAGATATATGAACTGACATAGATAGATAGATAGATAGATAGATAGATAGATAGATAGATACGAACAAAATGTAGTTGATACATAGAAATATCTGAAAATACTGAAATAGATAGATAGATGTCAATATAGTGAGATAAATATATAGAACCACAAATATATACAAATATATACAAATACATACATACATACATACATACATTCATATATATATATATATATATATATATATATAGAGAGAGAGAGAGAGAGAGAGAGAGAGAGATAAATGGAATTAGCACAAGTATATTTGACACTCAGGTGACTGATGTTACCTTCAGAATACGGATTCTATTAATGAGTATTGATAGATAGATAGATAGATAGATAGAAAGATAGATAGATAGATAGATAGATAGATGTGAACAATTAGAAAGAGAGAGAAAAAGGAAGAGAGACATAGACTGATAAGAAAGCATAATTCTGTAGAAATTATAAACAAAAGGCCCATATGTCAAAAAATAAAACATACTGAAAAAAGAGAAAGAAAGAAAAAAGGTAGACAGACAGATATATATATATAAAAAGTTAGGGATGATTAAAAAACGAAAAAAATTTTCAAGTCTAACAAAAAATAAAGAGCCTGCAAGGAATATAATGGTGTGAGAGAGGAGAAGGCAACGGATAACATATTTGCAGGGCCTGATCAGGTGGCTGACGGAACGGGGCTTGACAGGAGTAACGGGAGCAAACATACTAGGAGCCACAAAGGATAGGGAGACGTGGAGAACCATGATCGCCTCCGTCCTGAAGGGACAGGACACATAGAAGAAGAAGATATATTTTGTATACGAGAATATTAATAGACTTGCAGTATAGTCCGGCGTTGCTCAGGTGTAATGAAAGCTTTAAAACTAAACCATGGCCCTGGAGCTCAGACTCATCCTAAAGAATATTTGTGCGAAGTATGGTTAGAATCGTATAAAAATTGTAGATTTGTATAAAGGGCATACAGAAAGATAAACAGGCACCCACACACAAAGATCTTGCTTTTATATATATATATATATATATATATATTATCGATTTTCTGCACTATTTTAAGAACAGCAACCTTGAAACTTCTGAATATCGTTTGTCTTTTTCTATGAGTGTATCAAATTTGATTAAAATCGGACCACTACTTCTATAACTCGATTTTTTCGATTATCGATTTTCGATATTTATCGTGGGTACCTCGAAACAAAACCTAGCTAAGAACACTCGCAGACTCTTATAGTACAACTATGTAAATTCTCAAGAAAATCGGTTCAGCCGTTTCGGAGTCTATAAGTAACGGACACACACACACAGACACACACACAGAGACAAAGTTCGATTTATAAATAAGTTTAGATATGAATGATAATTTTAAACATTTCACTCCAAGTAAGTAAATACCACCACTAGTACGCATTGAGTGACAAATTGATAGAAAAACTGGATACAGGGGGCAGTAAAGAATGAATAATACATCAAAGGTATTCAAAATGGCAATTGACGTTGTATTTAAATTTGTCAAGACTGAGGCTAGATGGGAAGCAATTAAATGGAACGTAATTCTACAGGTGGGAAATGCAAGAAACTGTACTAGCAGAAGTAGAGGTTACATTTAACTGTTTCAACGGTAAAATGTTTGTGACCTGTATCCCAAACTAGTAGCACGCTTTGATTCATAGGGTCGGCCCATAAGAAAAAAACCTCGTCAGAGTAATTTCTATGAAAATATTTGTAGAAAAAACAGAATGAAGCCACATGACGTCGGTAAGAAAGTGACTGAGGTTGAAATGCCAAGTCCATTATTTTGCAGATTTGCTTAGATTGCCATTTCAATAAAAAGGCATACAATGATTTTGTGGTCCCTTAAAAAAAGATGTTGTGGCAATTAGCTTAGATTGTTCTTTCTGTATGAATTGTAAACTATCATAAAATGTCTGTAACCAGGTCTGGATGGCGTTAATACCAACTCTTTTGCAGTTTCTTTTTCAAAACATGTTATATATGATCCAATGCATTTATTGGCCACATCTGTCATGCCGGGATTTATATTCAGAGCCTGTCGATAACGTGGAACCTGATACTTGATTACCAATTGTTTTTGGATATTTATTACAGAATCTGCACTTTTGGTCACATACCATTTTTCAGTGTGAGTAATTGGTAATTTCTAGTTTGATATCAATGGACCTGTGTAGCCAAAATAAAACCTTCGGATTCAGCTTTTAACCCTGCAGTATGGATGAAAGTTAACGAACATCAGCTTGTTTTGTCTGTATATTGACCATGAAGTAGCATTTCCTGCCATCGTATTTTCTTCTTCTTCTTCTTCTTCTTCTTCTTCTTATTATTATTATTATTATTATTATTATTATTATGTCATGATTCGATTTCTGCTATGGTCGACAACCTACCAAGCCTGCAGCAAGACCTAAGGCAGGGTGTGGTGTGTTGTTATGGCTCCATTTCATGTTTTTTTCTATCTCCTTTAACATCACTAGCGTTACATAGACAAAGTTCTCCTTAGTGTGTGGGCTGTACTTAACACGACAACTTTTTGTATAAATCTTAAGCTGATTCTTTCAATAAGTTGTTTTGTTCCATTTTTTATCATTCCAAGAGCACATACTATCACTGGTACGATTCTTGTTTTCAGTTTCCATATTTTTTCTATTTTAATTTCCAGGTTTTTATATTTTGACAGTTTTTCGAATTCGCTGGATATTATGTTACAATCCGCTATACAAGCCATTCAAATTAATATTAAGATTCTACCTCTGGGCTATGGGCGTTCGGTAGAAGAAGGCAGACTTTTTTAGCGTGTATATTTTCATTATACCCGCCCAATAGCCAGAGTGCCCTAATCCATTACTGAATGAGCGATATATATATATATATATATATATATATATATATATTATATTGTAACACAGTTACCTGCTGTTCATGAATTTACTTTCATAAAGAGTGCTCGATACAACGTAAAGCGTTATATATATATATATATATATATATATATATATATATATATATATATATATATAAGTATATGTGTGTGAATGTATGTCTGTATGCGTAAATCAGAAAACGATATTCTAGCAAATATCAAGTGTAAAATAAAAGCATCCCTGAGAGTAACAATAACAACATTAATGATTTTCAAGACTGCTAAGTTGGCAGTATGTTCAGAGAGAGTACGAAAGCATTCAAATAATAAAATGTCATTGTTCGGGGATAATGGATAATGTCATCATCAAATACATTATTCTGATTCCTATATGATTTTCATTTAATTGTGGATAAAAAGATGTGTTGCCTGAAGATAACTTGCACAATGAAACTTGACATTATCGTATAATTTATTCGGTAATTGTTTAATACGAATAAGAACTATAAAGTAAAACTGACACTTTAAAACATAAACTGGATATAAGCATATATTAAAAGTATTAGCAACGTTAGTTGGTTAATATAATAGCTAACAATTTTGATTGATAAAATCAGTCGAATATATCGTACTTGTTATTCACACCAAAACAGACGTAAAAATGGTCGTTATTAGATCCGATGATGTCAGAGTCTGATAGATGTATAATTTTTTATTATTTTGGTTATGAGAATAGTGCATTTTATAGAATATCTATCATAACATTTAATTCCTGTACATTTTTCAAAATAGTATGATGTAAAATGCGCTACAACACGCCGAGCCATTCAAACTTCAAAATGGATAATAAAAAATGCTTCCAGTGGGCAATCCTTAATGTCAGCAATTTTCAAAAAGGAAAGAAATAGCCTCGATTTGATTGTAAGAACATTGAATCTAAGGTGTTGATAGACAAAAGAAGCAATGATAGAAAGAAAATATTAGAAATTTGTCTTTTTCTTTTTAGTCAGTATGATACATATATATATATATATTCATTAGTAAACGAATTATTGCCCAACCCAGTTTTCTACTTTTCTGATTTATAATAACTGATTTTACCGTTTTCTGAAAACGCTCATATAACAGGGATTTTTTTTATGAACGCGCAATTTTCAAAATTAGGAGAAGTTAGAAAATTTTCATCCCTGATTGTATGATCCTAATGATACTGTGGTCATAATTTCTGTTTTTTTTTTAATGAAAGAACAGACATTATGACCAAGTGTGGCCATATCAACAAATACCTGTTAGATCATACAGTCATAGATATTATTCACAACATTATAAAATATTGAGATGAAAATTCAAAACATAGTTAAAGGATAATAAAACAATATTTATTTCAACAAAGTAATTTTAAAGCGTTCACTCAGGATATTAAAAAAAATAACAGTTGAAGTAATGGTAGTGTTAATCAAATCGGAAATAAACTGAGAATAGATACATCAGATCACACATATGACATAAATTATATTATATATGTAATCTAATGTATCTCTTCTCAATTTATTTTACGTTTAAATTGTTGGGGGTCTCCTCTTTGTATATGATAATGGACTTGACTGAAAATACATATACTCCTGCCATAGAGAGAACAGCAGTTCCTGCCATAGAGTTAGGAGTAGAGGGTGATTGTAGAGATGTCATTCAAAGTATTGAGATTATTTTGTAACAAAGTGAATAAATGAAAATCCGAAGGAGAAATTTCTGGTGAAATTGGCATGTCGAGCAACACATCTCAAGCAAGCAGCAAAAATATTTGCCTACCCATCAAATAAACGTTTTAGATTATCCTGAACGGAAAGCAACACCTTTTTTGTTCGCCATTTATGGGTATTTTCTTGAGTTGATACATTTAATTCGTTCAGTTGCGAGCAGTACTTTTTTCCGAATCTATTGACTGATAACTTCGCAACTCATAGTACATGATTCATTTCCATGGCTTTCTTTGGAGGAAAATTTGTTTTGGGCGTGGCGAAAGTTGGCTCAGGTCGCATAATATTTTTCGCTCAACATTATCATAAACGAGCCATTTCTTTTCATCAGTCACAATTTGCTTGAAAAAGTGCGCATTTTAATTGGGTTTATACAGCAAATCACACCGGAATTCAATCTAAAAGATTCATTTCAGTCAGATCATGTGGTACCACTGTAGCGATTTGAATACCCAGGTTTCACTAAGTGCTAATGAACGGTAGATTGTATTAGGTTGTCCCAAAAGTTCGTAAACACTCGTAAAAAATTGAAATTTTATTCGCCAAGTAATCTAAGGTTACCAGAATACACTTGCAAAAATTGAAATGTTACTCGCAAAAACAACAAAAAATATTGCTCAAAATACAGACCATCATTTTCCAAGACTTTCTGCCATCGATATGCGAGCTTTCAGATCTGATCAAAGTACCATTCAGCCGGCTTCGAATCAAAGAATTCTTGACACGCATCCTCGACTTCATCAAACGAGAAAGTGTTGCATTGAGCGGAAAAGGCCGTAATCTGACGGAGCACAGTCAGGACTGTAGGGTGGATGTGGTAGAACCTCAACGCCTTCCAGCTCTTCAAACTTGTCTTTGGTCTTCCTGGCGGTGTGTGGCTTGGCTACATCAAAGCGCGCTTTCGGTAGATCAGAGCCGGATATATTTGCTTCAACTTTTCGTAGACCCGCTCAAGTTGCTGACAGTAAAGTTCGGCACTGATGGCACGGCCATTCGGTACCAACTCAAAATGCACGATTCCTTCAAAGTTCCACCAAACGCACAACGTGAATCGATCTTGTTTTGGAATCGACAGTGTCTCTTGCTCTTTCCGAACCCATCGATTGTCTCGATTGTGCTGGACCAGATAGACCAATTTCGCAAGTGTTTACGAACTTTTGGTTCAACCTAATAATAAATTTAGTTTTTCAGCCATTTTCCGCGTTTCGTAATGCGTGTTATTCTCAATCAATATCTTGATTTAGCCGTTGTCTGTACTGAGAAGACTTCCTGAGTGTTCTTCGTCAATAAAGCTGCAATCAGCAACTCTAAACTTAGTGATCAACTTCCGTAGAGTTATGTCTGTGAAAGCACCTTAACTGAACAAATTACATATCTTTTTTTCTTGGGTGCGTCACATTTTCGCCTTTCTGGTAATTAAAACATCAAGTGTCTAAAATTCCCGTTATAAAATTCTATTTTCAAAAGGATGCAAAATTGTTATGAATTAATTAATTTTAAACTTTCTTTCTCAAGCGATAGTTTGAAGTTTGCTCTAATCAGAAATGTATGCAAATTTGTCGATATATTTGTAGTGGTCTGACGTGTTATATTATGAACCATTAAAAATCGGCATAAAATTTCCTGACAACCCAACAGATTACATTTAATAATTCTACTAATTAAAAGTGAAAACATATAGTTTGCTCTATGTCAAACCAAATATAAATTTATTTGACATCAGCAAATACGTGAAATACGTATTCACAAATCTGTCAGTACAGGATGATTATCTTTCTTAAAAAGAAAATCAAAATTAAATTATACGATTCTGAAACTTCATTTGAGAAAGATTAACTGATTTGAATTTAACGTAATCTGAATTAAAACAATTATTTCGTACTTTAAATTTAAACATTTATAAAGGGCATTTATTAATATAGGTTAAATGTATTTTTACATAAAAATATGAAAACTCAAGAATTTTAAAAATAATTTAGTTATTTTTGTTTGTGTATAAAGCGTATTAATATTATCTAAAAATGTTTACGTCATATTCGTTAAGTAATTTTACTGTATTTCTCCATAAATATGTATTTATCGATTAACGCATATTTATGGAGAAATACAGTAAAATTACTTAACGCATATGACGTAAATGTTTTTTTTTTAGATATTCAGTAAATTGAAAAATTTAAAAAATAATTTTAAATCTTTTTATTGCATATTAGGTATTATGCTTTAAAGCTTTCCTAATAAAAACGGCTATTAAGGAAATTCCAAAAAATAATAATGATTTAAAATTTACTAGAGTTAATTCATTTTATGATAATATTGTTTACCGATGTCTATATTTACAAAAATCAGCACGATTATACACAAACAAAAATATCTAAATTATTTTAAATATTTTTGAGTTTGCTGAATTTTAGTAATCATTTACTTATCTTCCGTTCCTTGTGCGCAAGCCGACGCCAATGATCATTCCCGCGTTTCTTGTGTCCGTCTCACGCGGTGGAAACCGGGATGTCAAACGACTAACCGCATCGTGCCGTCCGTTTCCCGTTATTCGCAGGCCGTAACGGGTCGACACCGCCGACGCCTCAGCTGGCGTGCCTTCCTTTGTCCACGCGCTGGCCCGCCGCCGCCGATATTCGTCTCCTCGTTTCTTGTACGTCACACGCGGTGAAAACTTGGATGTCGAATGAATAGCCGCATCGTGTTGTCCGTCTCCTGTTGTTCGCCGAACGTAACAGTTCGACATCACCGCGGTTTCCACTGCTTCCGTGTCTTTTGCTGCTCGCGCTCTTTGGCCCGCCGCAGATTTAATGTAATATGATTTAATAACAACAACACTTGACAAATAGAAATTAATACAGCATTTAAACAGCTTTAAATTTTATAAATTATACTACTAATAATAAAACAATTTCTTGCGACAATGTTGTTTATAAAATATTTTATTCATAAATGCATTTCAAAGAACATTTATTTAAATAATATCTTAGTTTTACTGCACTTTTTATTTCACGATTCGGTGTAGATTTTCTTTCATCTGGCATCCTATTTGACTAAAAAGAAAATGATTATTTAAATTATCGGGTGGCTTATCCTATAACTAAAATAAGCAGTAAGCGCTAAAAAAAATAATTTCTAAAAAATTTAAAAAATTTTGATGTATAGGAAAAAAGAAAAAAATATTTATGAAAATTATGTATAATTTTGCCTTCATCTTCGTTGCAATTTACAAGAGATTTCAGCAATATGTACAGTACTGTGCAAAAGTATTAGGACAAGAAATATTTTATCTTTTATGAGTTTATGACAGAAAATATATGACATGAGTTTATGACAGAAAATATATAATTTAATTAAAATAATTTTATTTGATTTACTCATCAAATGCTTTAACAAGAAAAAATACCTGTTACAATATAAATTTAATATTTAGTATAATAGACTTTTGCTTTGATCACAGCCCTTATTCTGTCAGGCATTGACATCACAAGCTTCGTCAATGGATCTAATGGTATCTTCTGCCAAGAAGCTTGTATTTGTTCGTAAAGTGTGTCTTGGGAAGTAGCATTAGATTTATTATTTTTTTATCCAAAATATCCCATAGATGTTCAGTAGTATAGTCTCAATATAACCTGTTTAATAGAAAATAGGGAAAACTGAACATAACTTCTTTTAATACATTTATTTTACACCTAGTTTTAAATAATCAATATTTATTAGAAATTTACTTGGCTTTTCACCCTGTATTTAAATTTCAGAGAGGTTTTTATGAAAATCACCCCTGTCCTAAAACGTTTGCACACTATTGGTAGTGTGCAAAAGTGTTATGACAGGGGTGATTTTAAACTTTATTTTGATGCCTCATGAAAGATAAAATAATTCTTGTTGTAATATTTTGCATAATACTATATATATACGAGTGAGTATAGACCACTCAACAGCGCTCTCTTAGAAATCCTAACCAAAAGATATACCCAAGATAAAAAGATAAAACATACATTCCAACAGATAATACCATTAATCACCAATTTCACAATTACACACCAAATTCCTCAAAAGTCTAACGGTCAAAACGAGACATTAACTTAATTACTAATAACCCCAACCAACCCAAACGACAACAACGAACCAAATATAAACAGAGAATGATTCCAAAACTTTATTTCCCCCGAAGAGGTGTTTAAATCCAAACACTGAAACAACCATATGATTTTAGGGAAGAGGACATATATAGAAGAAATTTAAATCCGACAAGTTAATAAAATAAATAAATAAAATATATACATATAAATAAATAACAATACATATATATATATATATATATATATATATATATATATATATATATCGAATAAAGGAATAGGGTTGTTCCAACGAGAGTAATTAGTATAAAATAAAATGTGTGAGAAGCCGTGAACGTTTTCTTTAAAATGTATGTTTATTGTTTTGGTATTTATACAAGTTATGAAGTTTTTATTGTTCATGATGTGCGCTACACGTTTTTCGAGCCTAAAATTGACTCTCTTCAGGCGAACAAATTCGTGGTTTTATGTTTGGGTTCCTTCGAATATCTTCGAATGTATATATATATATATATATATATATATATATATATATATGAATGCCGATTGAAGATTATAGAGAAATGGTAGATTTGGTAACATAAGCTACTCACGTATTTACGCATCGTTCATTCAGTAATCAATTTGAACACTCTCTGCTACTGGCGCGTATTCACCTTGTGTATACTACACGCTAAAAAGCAGCCTTATTCCACCGAACGCCCATGGATTGCAGGTAGAATCGCTGACTAATATCAATTCATTTGAATTTCAGTCCTGGCTAGAAGTAATCAGATGTTCTAACGTATTGCTGAGCCGTGAGACAGTGAAACAAGTCTGTCTGCTTATGACTATATATATATATATATATATATATTTTCAAATTCGTTACTGAATGAACTATGCGTAAATATGTTAGTAGCTACGGTTTTTAAAGTCTACAATTTCTCCATAGTGCTCCATTGACTCGCGTTTTCATATATATATATATATATATATATATATATATCGTGTAAAAGAGAGGGAGGGAGAAGTGCTAGAATTTTTTCAGTTTTTTCCCCGTCAAAGCAAATGTAGAAAATAATGTTTTATGTAGGTTTATAAATCTTAGTAGAAACTCAACTAATTTCCTTTAGGTAGAAATTGGTGATGTCTTCAACGTAGCATGCATGCTATAAAAAGATTCAGTCAATAGAAACTATGAACAAAAGTGGAAGGTTGCTTAAATCTGTAAAAAACAAACTGAACAGTCAACGAAAATAAAACAAAGATTAACAGGGTCTAAGGGAAAAAATGTAGGAAATATAATAGATTAGGATAAAATACAGAAAAGTCTGTCATTTAAGAAAAAGAAGCAATTAGTTAAGAAAAGAGAAGTTTTGAAAGAGGAAAGAAAATACCAATCGACCCATGTACTCGAACGTAATTAAGCTCTTTACGTCAGTATCGAGCTATTGAGGCTGACATTAAGCCCTTCGACCTTGCCAAAAACCGACGGGTTAATAGGTGCGTTCTTAGGCCGTTTCATGGGTTGTCGGGAGTGGGGAGATCAAGACGAAACCCACTTGTATACCAACAGAGGAAAAGAAAAGTAAAATAAAAGTACTTATAAGGCCTTCGAACAGGGGTCGTGAGGCGGAGCGGTTGAATCAACTATAACAGAGACAACAAACAAGAACGCAAACCGCCTCTGAATAAAGTTAAAATCAATTTAGCTGCACTGATCCCGTCAACACGTCACCGCTACCATAGGAAGAGTCACGCCTATCCCCGCCTCTTGAGATCAGGCTGATCTTTGGCCAAGTGATTAAGACTACAAGTGCGGTCACAGAGTAGAAAAATGCGCGCGAGCTTTTCAGCAGCCACTCAATTTTTAACGACCCCGAATCTTTCTTACTCCAAGACGCCTCTTTGGCTAAAGGCTTATTAATCAAATGACAGAAACAACGCTGGAAACGGGAATTATGGGATGTTAAAAATGGCGGATGAGATACTTATAAAATGAAAGTTTATTTGAGTTGATACGTTAGTACCTGGTGACTTAGAAATTGTTTTCATTTTCTTATTTGGATTCGTTTTAGTTTGTAGATTATATTTGCTCTTCATTTCCTTCTTCTTTCTCCGTTTTTCTTTCACTGACCTTTCCGTTCTGTTGATCCTCTGCTCATTTACTC
Organism: Ascarosepion bandense; assembly: GCA_037127315.1. Lineage (NCBI taxonomy): Eukaryota > Metazoa > Mollusca > Cephalopoda > Sepiida > Sepiidae > Ascarosepion > Ascarosepion bandense. The sequence goes on along the minus strand of JBBBDQ010000860.1, from coordinate 2,871,493 downwards.
AAGTCTACGCAAAGTCGGATGTGCGTTGTGGTGCAGTGGATATCGACTTGGAACGACAAATCAGGGAGTCGAGTTCGAATTCCAGTTAAATTTCTTGCATTCACTTACGCACAAATACTCTTGATTTATTTAATCTGTCTCTTCCGTTCAGTTATGTGTTATATATGAAGACAGATTGGGTTCTATTGCTTGGCTGCTAACCGGTCTACCCCAGAAAGTAATGGCAACCTAATGCGGGATAATCTTCTGCCGAGTCAGTCATGTCTCTTTCGAGACATGATCGTCCAAAATGTGTGTCACCTATGTCACTCAACAGACTACGCATATTCACGTCTTCCAAAGTGTCTTAGTTTTTTCCATCTACAAAACACTATAAGAACTCACTTCCAACCTACATTTTCATAATAGAAGACGTGATAAAGGATCAGTCTAAAGGATCAGTCAGTTAGTTAAGTGCCATACGTGAAACACGCTTGGGCGATCATGTCTCGAAAGAAACATGACTGACTGGGCAGAAAATTATCCCGGTGTAGGTTGTCATTGCTTTCTGACCAAAGTCTGACCAAATTTTCCCGTATACTATTCACTAATATCCTTAGAAAGGTCGTGGATTCATCTTCTGTTGCTGTGAGACAACGAAATCTAAAGGCGTTATGTTAATAGCTAACATGACTTCTTAAAGATAAACAACTATTACCGAAACAGGAATTTTATTGGAAGCAAAGAAAATAGCACTGAACTGTTCATTATACTGTCAATGTTAGACAATCTCCTCACAGATGAATATGAGAGCTGAAACAATAAAAATGTTGTTCTAGAATATATCTTGGTCAGAAAACTTGACAGAGACGAATGTTTTGATAAAATTTAATTAATACGGACATAATTAGATATATATAAGCGTAGAGATATAATCGACAATTTTCAGGACACATAATGAAGAAATCTATGTGGAGACATTTGACACTCACAGGAGATATTAACTATATGAGGGGTGGTTATCGCATAACCTACTTATTGAAATTGTGTAAATGCTATGAAGAATAAGGAATATATTTCATGGATACACTCCTACGAGTGCATATGATCGTTTCATCAGTGATGCTATGCCTTGGAGTTATGACATGGTTAGGGTCTGTCAACATCATGCTTGTTCCCCCAAGAAATTCTACCGGAATAATATATGTTGCTTCTGTGAAGGGATACTCTGTTGTTTAGCACTTGGCTGATTTCTATATAAGATTTATTACAATGTATATACCACATTTTTGTAGTTGTAGTTCTAATTTTTGTTTATGAAGAATGTCTCTGCGGAGTTTTCAGAAGTGTAAGTTTTTCCTTCTATAATAATATCACAAACCCCACAACTTTTATTTTTAAATTATTAACCCCATGAATCGGGTTGGCGTTTGCTCTTGATAATTGTTAATATGTTTATATTCTATAATTTTTGTTCAGCAGGTCAAATTATTTTTTAGTTTCTACGAATAATTATGGGGTGTTCCTGTTGTATGTTGAGACATATGCTAGAGTCTGATCGATGTTGCGTCTCTTTGGGTTTCGTAGTTTGTCTAGAGTTATTTTTTCTGCTAGTTCAAACTCTTTGTTTATAAGTGTTGTGGACTAGTCTGTTTTTAGAGTTTCACGTATTTTTAGGTGAGTTTTTGGGAGGTGTTTGTCGGCTACTATAGTGCAAACACTACGTGCTAACAGCCAACACTATATATATATATATATATATATATATATATTTTTCTTACTATGCCTCATCATTAGACAGTTATTTATTCATATAATATTCTCTCGTTTGCTTCTTTGTATTTCTAATTTACCAATTACATAAACATCATGTGAAAAACGGAGTGTTTTTTTTTTTGCAATAATAATAAAACAAGTCAAATATATCCTTGGCTTTAAAACAGTATATCATCATATATATAACAAATGCATTCTCATGTCTTAAATATATTCGTCATCGAGCGTCGGTGTGATGCCATGATATTAAAATCAGCACTCAAAAATAAAGAAAGAAAAAAGCAAAGAAAAACATATAATTCCAAACAGTTAATCTTTTTGTCTATTCTTTCCTCAGCGTATCTTAGGATTTCATTTTGAAAACAATGTCTAATTACAAAAAAAGTATTGTTATTTTTTAATTCAATGTATCAGCCAATTTCTTGATATTTTGGCAATAGCTTCGATCTTATTGGCCAAATTGATAACGCCGTTCCAGTTCTTACTGGAAATATTCGCAAAGAATAAATCGACAACCACACAATCGTACACACACACACACACACACACACACACACACACACATACACACATAAGTATATGCATGTCTGCGTGAATGTAGAAGGGCGTATAAATATTGATATGTGAGCATAGCGAAACATGGAAACGAAAAACAAGTCTTATATATTCGGTACGAGAATTCAAATAATCAGTTGATTTCTCACGTCAAGTTCAACAAATTTTGTATATGCTACATATTCTAATTTTAAGTTAAACCATTGATAGAGACTTTGGAGTAATTTTAAATGAAAAAATGCTGGTAATATCTGAAAATGAAAATCATTCTTTTTGCCATATTCATGAATAAATCGGTATTAAGTTCTAAAAAATAAATCGTTTGTTTTCCGTCAGCAAATACCAAATCAGCATGCATTGTCGATTTGAATGTACAAGAAGATTGGACAGTATTCACAATATGGCTTCCTATTGATGTAAAATCTATTGGATTCTTTAAAATTTCTATAATGGGTAAGTGCGCTCAGATGCGTATGAATGTGTATTTACAAATTCATATTTATACATATGTGTGTTTGTGTGTACGTCTATTTGTGTCTATGTGCGCGTGTTTGTTTTTTGCGTGTGCACATATTTAGGTCAAAATGTCATCTTTTATTTAACAAAACCTTCGATGCAGCTGAATCTATTACATCGCTAAAGTCAGAAAAAATATTTTTCCTGATTTTCTCTGACGTTAGACTGAATGTCAGCCAAATTGTTTATTCTGTTATTATCGGTTGATGTGAAATTATCCAACGTTCACCAAAGAGTCAATCTTATCCATATGAATTAATTTGATCCTTATTCAGCCATCAAAGCTATTTCATATTTTCTATTGATGTTACGCTAAACGTCAACTTTTTTTGTCCAGCAACTAAGATATATTCTGTATTAATAATTTCAGAGATCACTTTCCGACTTACATCAGCATGTCTGGTGCTAACCTCTAGGTTGCATCTTTGCAGTCTAATATTCACAGCTGAGAGTAATTGGAAAAAACATGTTGAAACCATTGCCAGCTTAGCGTCTAAGAACACTAGTTCATTGTCGTGTTAGACATTTTTTCTCTACAGAATCTTTTATACATATTTAAAAGCTTACCATTCGTCTATTCTTAAAATACTGCTGCCATATATAGTCCGGTGTTTTTACTGTATAGTTAGAGATTCTTAATAAAAACCAACAAAGAATCATCAATAATATTGGGCCCAACCTGGCGTATCTGTTTCACTCTCTTTCTCGCAGCCGTAAAATTGTTTCCCTATGACTTTTCCATAAGTAGTTTCAAGATAATTGTTCAGATGAGCTTTTTGCTCTAGTATCTAAACTTTATGAATTTAAGCACAATACTAGATTAGCAAGAATGTTTCCTCAATTTACAATTGAATTAGCAAAATGTAGCCGTAAGTACTATACAAATTTATTTTTTTTTGCACTTCCTTCTAGTGGAACACTCTTAAAAATGTTTTCCTGATTAACCTTCTAATGTTTTCTCTTTTTTCTTTTTTCTAATTCTTTCACATTAGTGGCTTTACTGCCTTTATTTGGGCAAATTTGATTAAAAAACATACATTTTTTTACATGTAAGTTCATAGCATTTTTATTTAGTAAGGAATGTATTTTTTTTGTTGCCACTGACGTTATGTTACATTTTTCGTAATCTTTTTATTCAATCCATTTTTTAATCGTTTAACTCCAAGCAGGCCGGTACTGCCACCAATGCGCAGGGGGCTACATAAGAGAGTAAAAGCTTAGGCACAAGGAGAGTGAAGAGAAAGACGAATCAGTTACAAAGCGTGTCATATAAAGGGCAAGAGAAGGGCGTGAACACAAGAGTGAAGACAGTTGCAAGGATAGAGAGAAAGGAAAATGTGTGATGTAGAAAGGTTTGGATTCAAGTAGAAAAGAGATGGGAATTGACATTGCATTTATTTCCTGGAGGTTGTAGCCGTCAGGAAAGCAAGTATACGGAAGGGAGTTCAACAAGCGGGAAGTGCAAGGAAAGAAGACGAAGGAGAAGAAGTGTCGGCTGCATTTGATAGATTTAAATGTAAAATGATAGGGCCTTGTTGCAGTCTGGTTACTCGAGTAAATTCTTTCAGAGGAGGAAACAGTACCTTAAGCTCGTCAGAGCAAAAGCCCTGAAAATATTTGTAGAAGAGATAGAGTGATCTTTGTTCGAAATCTATGTTTTGCAAATGGTTATCGGCATTAAAGATTTAAAATGTCACAATTAAAGAATTAATTACCCCACAACTAAAATCGTAAGTCACGTAAAAATAGTTCCAAATCGACAATTGAAATTAGCCTCGGGTTTACTACTGTGTTTCGAAATAGAAATGTTACACAATTCCACGTTACGTTACTTTACTTATACTTTAAAATTTGCTAAAGAAAGATGAATGCAATTTGCATGACTAATTTCTTTTTACCTGGATCTTTAATTGACAAACCTGTGTGTAGAAATATATTCTTCGTTTTCCGTTTCTTCTTAATGTCTTCTACCATCATGTCATAAGTGAAAGAAAGATTTTATTATTAATATTTGTTCAGTTTTGTGGAAGTTGCGACAGGCGTAAAACTTTGCAAACAAACATATTTCTCTATCTCTTTCACTCTTTCTCTCTCTCTCTCTCTCTCTTTCCCATCCTCTTTCTTACCCTCTTTCACTCAAACACACATACATTTACCCATTAAAAACATTAACCATACGCATGCACACGTTAACATACATATACATTAGATTTGATACGCTATCGCCTGTTTACCCCAAACTCGGTCTTTTGTAGAGAAGTAGAAAGTTATTCTTTTTTTTTCTTTTTTTTTTTTTTGGCGTTTATGGTTGGGGTTCTGGTTCATTCTTCTTTTTTTACTTATAATAAATCATTGTGTCTCCATGGGATTATCGCCTTCTTTGGGCTGAATTATTGAACATATATATGTGTTAAGGGTCTCGAGAAAATCCAAAGAAGCATCTGGAATATTATCAATCCTGACTTGGCAGCTGATTTTCTTTTACTTTCTCACCAACGTGATGTGGCTTTCCTCTATATCTTGTTAAAGTATTTTCATAGCAACTGCTCTGACGGGCTTTTACCCCTGATTCTCCGATCATATGTATTTACGTTTGCTAAAAGACTAACATTAATGTGCCACCGTTTTACCGCCAAAATAACTTAAATGTAACCGACTCTTCTACTTTAAAGTTGCATTTCTCGCATTTCCTGTTTGTGGAACTTACTCTAGATTCCTAACTTGCCGGATAGCCACAATCTTCAAAAGTTTAACTAAAACGTCAATTGCCATCTTCTATCTAGTTGAATCGCATATATCTCTTATATTTTTCGACATCTCCTGTACTTTTTTGCTCTCACTGTAACCTCACGTGCACCAGTGACAGGCCTGTCTTGTTTGGGGTGAAATGATTACAAAAAAAGAACACACACACACACACACACACACACACACACACACACACACATATATATATATATATATATATAGTGTGCAACTTTAAATGAACAAAAGGTATAAAACTAGACAAAAAACAAATTATTCTTTGCGAGTCCGTTTCATCCTCAAAAGGATTCATCAAGGCTAATAATAGTTTTTTTTGTTCACATACATATATATATATATATATATATATATATATATATATATATATATAGGTCCAAACAGTCCGTCAAAACAGTCAAATGTAACTGACAATTCTATTCCGCCAGTTTCCTTTCTCGCGATTCCCACCTATGTAAGTCTTTACCGTGTACTTGCTTCTCCAAAACTATAAGTGCAACGTAAATTTCCATTTTCTGTCTCCTTGATTCCTATTTTCTTATCCTTTCTCGACACAACTTGTACCGCGTTTTCTTTTACTGTTCTTTTCTTTTTTATCATTCTCCTTCAATTTAAGCCCCTGCGCAATAGTTGCAGTAATGCATTGCTTAACATAAAACTGTTATGAATATATTGCTCATTCAGTGAAATGAATTAGAGCGCTCTATCTATTGGGCGCGTATAATGATATGCGCTAAAATGTCTGCCTACTTCCACCTAACGCCCATAGCCCAGGGGTAGAGTCGCTGACTGACGCCAGTTCGGTCAGTTTTCAATCCTGGGTAAAGAAAGCAATCGGAGTCTAACCGTACTGATGACCTGTGATACGACGAAACAGATCTGTCTGCGGATGACTATATATATATATATATATATATATATATATTTCGAGGCAACAGTTAGTTTTTCTAGACATATATTGTTAAATATAACACACATTGTGTGTTTACTGTCGTTAATCATGAGCCATTCTAAATATCACATTTTGTTAATAATTTCAGGTGATAATAAAAACAAAAATTATCCAGCATTTAGATTATCTAATATTTAGTGTTATTTTTATTTTGACGGATACTATTATTATTTATATTATCAATATTTTTAGAGGTATTATTAAGCTTGTTGAGATAGATTTTCATTTGTTAATTGATGACGGAGTTAGGAAATCCATTGTTAAAATGTGTTTGTTTAATGCTGTGTAAAATCTTTATAGAATATGGATTTGGAAGAAGATATTTGTGTGCGTTAAATTCAATCTGGTCAAAACACATTACATTGCATTTAGTCATATGATTTTGTTAACATTTCGGTCTCTCAGGTGGTGTGACGTCATCCAACCGCATTACAAATTTCCGAACTGCCTCTGCTATTCAGTGACTGTTATCGTCGCATAGCAATGTTTTCTGTCATCACAAGATAATATCATTTTTGATTGAGGATGTCTTTATGTTAACGTCCCTGTCACCTCACTAGAGATGGCTCATGTGAGCCGAAAGTTTATCTTCTCCTGAAATAAAGTAAAATACGATGTTTAGAACTGCTTATGATTAAACATAATAGATATTCATTGGCTTAGTGAGTTCTGTACGAAATTCCCAAGCGTTCCAGACATTGGTTGTCTTCTCAGGATGCTGTTTTTCCCATGCAAGATTATGCTTTGTGTCTGGTGGAGAGGTCGTCAAGTGGTTCATTATGCACTGCTACCAACTGGCCAAACGGTCACTGGGGACCTATACTCGCAGCAATTGAAACGTGTGAAACAGGCATTGCGCCAGAAGGAGCCAGCACTAGTGAATCTCAAATGTGTGCTTTTCCTCCATGAAAACGCCAGGCCGCATGTCGCGCAAATGGTCAGGGATACCATACCGTAACTTGGGTAGGAGACTTTGTGCAATCCACTTTATTCACCAGACCTTGCGCCATCCGATTACGACCTCTTCCACTCCCTGGATAATCATCTTCGTTGGAAGTGGTTGCAGTAATGCTCTGCATTAATGTTCCGATTGGCTTCTAGACAGCTGTAGTGTATAATACCAATTACAGACTACTAAACTGTCAGCATACTTGAAGTTTGGCTTTGGGAAATGTTTGGAACACTCATCAAGAACAGACCATTGACTTCACCTTTTACAGTTAATATAAAAGAAGAACTTTGTCATCTTAAGTGACTATTCGGCCAAGAAGGGGATCATTTTTGTTACGCCAATGTGAGCATCGAGCATAATTCAAAACGCCTAAGATTTTTATATTTTTGAGATGATTAGGAACCTATTTATCGAGATTTTCGTCTTGTCAATACCATGTAGATGGTGTGAGATTGTTGCTGTGCTGACGTCAAGCGTCTGAGACATTTCTTTGACACTTTGACGTGGATTTTGCTCAGCAACTACTTGCAATTGTTCTTTGTCAAAGCTACATGACCGTCCACTTCTATTTTCATCTTCAAGGCTCTTATAACCAGTACGGAATTTCTGGAACCACTTTCGTATCTGTGGATCAATTTCTCCATGATCTATTGATATCGGCAGATGTTTGGGAGGCCGTCTTCCCAAGTATTAACTGATGTATAAAAAGTAAATGTTAATACAAGGTAACCAAAAAAGTTCTGTCCGCTTTTTTGATTAATCATTGAATGAAGTTGAAATATATACAAAATGCGTGTAGCAATTGTTTTCAAATTCGGACAACAGGCAGTAGAAACATAAAAGGTTATAAAAAACACACGTACCGTGCCTGGCCATCAGATATAAGCCGGATAGCTGAGAGAAGGATGGAAGTGTCTAGAGATCTCGTTCGGGGCTGTTTGCTTTACGATTTCAAAGTGGCCTTCTCAGCAGCTGCATCGAGTCGCCGCATATGTCAAGCGTTTAGGGATAGTTCTGTGGATGAACGTACTGCAAAGGGTTGGTTTCGAAAATTCAAGTCGGGAGATTTGTCTCTCCATGATGAGCCTCGCAGTGGACGACCACAGGTTTTGAATGACGGAGTCCTGTAGGCGACCATTGACGAGGACAGTAGTCTAACGTGTGGTGAACTTGCAAGATAGTTCAACCTTTCGGATGAAACAGACTTCACCTGGCCAGTCTATGTAAGACGTACAAACTGAGCAAGTGTGTTCCGTAAACGCTGTTGGAGGCCCACAAGAAACAACCAGTAGCAGCTTGCATATCGCTTTTTTTTCCCCAACGTACCGCATCCTTATTCAATCAAGTGCTTACCAGTGATGAAAAGTGAGTTCTGTACGAAACTCCCAAGCGTTCCAGACATTGGTTGTCTTCTCAGGATGCTGTTCCTCCCATGCAAGATTATACTTTGTGTCTGGTGGACAGGTCGTCAAGTGGTTCATTACGAAATGCTCCCAACTGGGGACCTATACTCGCAGCAACTGAAATGTGTGCAACAATTGCACCAGAAGGAACCAGCACTAGTGAATCTCAAATATGTGTTTTTCCTCCATGAAAACACCAGGCCGCATGTCGCGCGAATTGTCAGGGATACATACAGTAACTTGGGTGGGATACATTGTGCAATCCACCTTATTCACCAGACCTTGCGCCATCCGATTAGGACCTCTGCCATTCCCTGGATAATCATCTTCGTGGGAAATCCTTCACTAATGACACAGACTTGCGCAAAGCTCTCACGGACTTTTTTGCGTCAAAACCCCCGAGTTCTACCGCAAGGGCATCGAACAGCTGATGGCACGTTGGCAGAACGTGTTGGATGCCGATGGCGATTACTTCGAAGACTAAATATAATTAACACATGCTGTGAAGCGTTTCCTTTTTCCTTTAAAAACGGACAGAACATTTTTGGTTACCTTGTAATTACGGGTTTCTATGCTTCAAGGATAATTTTGTCTAAAAATAAGTTAAAATTATTAAAGCATTCACATCAGTTCTTATGTATACCAAAATTCACCGACTGTATATCATGAAAACTATGTTAAAATGGCTTTTCAAAATACAGCCATTATTTTTATAACTACCTATTATATATATATATATATATATATATATACTTAAATGTATGGTATTTTATGAGTATCTGTATAAGAATCACGTGGTATATTAGGAGTAATAATTATATCGATCGATATACATATATTAATTCGGTGTCTCCTACGTCATGTTTGTCCCCCTCTCTCTTTCTCTGTTTATGTATATATATCTATATGTGTGTGTGAGTGTGTGAGAGAGAAAGAGATAGAGAGAGAGAATGATAGTGTGTGTGTTTGGAAGTATGTGTGTCTAAGGCATATAACTTCCCATGTGTACGAATATCAATGAAAATCGATTTCATCAATATAATCGATATATATTCTGGTTCTGAAAGCAAGATCAACGCGGTAATAAAATAAATGATAATTTTCTTAGACGCCAGGGCAGTTAAACCCTTTTTCTGATATCATTAAATATTCATGACGTGTTAATGTGTAGCTTAACCATAGGTTTGCTTTGTGCTAAGCAGCTGTGTAGAATGAAGGTGGGCATTTGAGTGTTGGCCGATTGCCACAGCTATATCACGAGTCGGGAGAATTGGCACGTCGTCAACGTTAAAAATTTATACGCAGAATGACACGTCAAGATGCATCGACGGAATAGAAGGAAAATATATTTATGTGAGAGGAAGTTACATATATATTGGAAGTTCATGCTTACCTTTCGGCTGTGCTCATTTTAAAAATTATTTTATAATCGTGAACTTGTGTTCAAAACTAGGCGGATATATATATATATATCGGAATATGGGCCTATTTCAGGCGAACCATCATCAGCTTCCGTCGTTATTGTACAAAGGATTTTACACAAAAAATCCTTTGTACAATAAAGACGGAAGCTGATGATGGTTCGACTAAAATCTAGCTTTTAGCTTGTAAATTCCAGTAAAACTTATAATTTACTTTTATTCCCATAGCTAAAGGTTGACTGTCGTGTTTTGACTACCGCTATTTTTCACTACCACCGACCGAAAAGAAAACCCAAGGCTTCTGATCCACTTTTGTATTAACAATGCAAAAATATACACTTCCTTTCTATTCTCTTTGATTTCCAACTTGTTTTTTTTTTCAGATTGTAGAAGTTTTGTAACAAATTTTATGTTTTTAACACAACTCATCCTGGAATTGACAATAAACTACAGAATCAAGAAAACTAGTAATAATAATTTATTTCATTCCGTCATATTAAACTAAGCATTATATTTTTTTTTCACATCCAATATTATAAGTATCTTAAGCAAGGCAATTACGTGTTACATAAGTATCTTAAGCAAGGCAATTACGGGTTACATCACCTGTTCTGTGGAGATTATCTATAATTCGCTTTTATATTGGAGGACCAATATATCTCGTAACCTTTTAGTTTTATTAACTTTGTTTCTACCAATTATTTCATGTTTCGTAATACTCTGCTTAGTTTCTACAGTGCGTCTTTGTCTATCTCAGTTCGCCTTCGGTTTTCATGTCGTACTGTTTTGTACGCTGTTAAATCATGTTCCAGATTATTTTCTACATTGATTTTGATATCTCCGAGTTGCGAATCTCACTGTTGGTCAATCTTGCTAAAATCCATACATTCTCTTTTTTGCATTAGATGTTTAGTCCTTTTTTCTCGCTTTCCTATGAAACCTTTTTTCCCTTTCAAACCTGTTTCCTCTGCATATGTTATGCTGTTAAGACTGTGGCCGCAATTGTTAAGTCCTCATGCAATAATCGTGAACTAAAATTCGATTCAGGCTGATTTATATATATCTTTTTATTTATTTCTAAGTGATTCTTCCAGGAAAAGTCATTAATTTTTTTTCTGCTTTCTAGCACTGGTCCTGGGTATGACGGTAAACGGAATCCGGCAGAAAGGTCTCCAATTGAGAGATTGTAAGGAGCATGGAACCAACTAATAATTGTTGACGTTCCCATGTCAATCCTAACCCGGAGTGGTAGCACCTGTTAGGGTCCTAGCAATGCGCAAATAGTTAACCCTAAAACTGGGGTCAAAATACCAGAAAGTATAACAAGTTTTTTAAAGAAATATTTACAAAAAAAATAGACTTTTATAGAAAAATATACATTTTTGAAGGAAAAATATTGCCAACAATATGTTATTGAAGGGAAAATAGTTTTTACTATCATACATTTTTGAAGGAAAAAAATTACTGGCATGACACGTTTTTGAAGGAAAAAAATTATTGGTATGACACGTTTTTGAAGGAAAAAAATTTTCTACCAGTATTAAATTTTTGAATACAAAACTAGAAAACATCTTCAGTTTCTAAAGTTTTCATCAAAATCTGACTAGATCAACCTTGTCACTATAACTGAATATTTAAATGAAAATAACTTAAAACCCTAGCTTTTTGGCATTAAATACACCAGAGATGTTGATATGCCGTTAAACAAAACTCAAACTCAAAATCAAAATCAAACTTTCTTGCACGTCGACAGTGTGTCCTTTAAAGATACTTAACAAAGCTAAGATGTTATTTTCTGCCAGAATGAAGCTAACGCATGGCATCCTCTAAGTTCGGCACCAAGGACTACTGGCGACTCTGTAAAAGAGTACTTAACAAGAGCAAGTCCACAATAACCCCACTAATAAACAAATTTAAGGTCCTCACCTCCCCAGAAGACAAGGCTGAATGCTTTGCCCGCAGATTCTCGAATAATTCGAGACTGGTCTCGTCTGGAGTTTCTACACCCGACTTCCTACCTAGAATTGATGCTCAACTGAATGACGTCCATATTACACCCTCGTTTGTCTCTAAGATAATCTCAAAATTGACCCTCACAAAGTGAGTGGTGGGGACGGAATCCCAATCATAGTCTTAAAGAAATGTGCCCCCGAACTTTCCTCTGTACTTTCTAAGCTCTACAACTCCTGCCTATATGCTTCCCTCTTTCCTGCCTGTTGGAAATCTTCCTCTGTAGTTCCTATATTTAAAAACACTGGAGAACACTCGGACCCCGCAAATTACTGCCTTCTTCCGATCTTTGGTAAAGTGTTCGAAGCCATTATCAACGCCGAGGTCGTTCAGCATTTCTCAGACAAACATTATGGCTTCCGCTTCATAAGGTCTACTGCGACAGAGTTTGGCATGCTGGCCTTCTATGCAAACTGCGGAGCTATGGTATAGCTGGACAATTGTTTGAACTAATCCAATCATTCCTATCTAACCGCACATCGAAAGTCGTATTAAACGGACATGCCTCCCAGAACTACCATACGAACGCGGGTGTCCCTCAAGGCTCTATCCTAGGTCCTACGCTCTTTTTGATCTACATTAATGATCTCCCTGATACCATATGATCCCAAGTAGGTATGTACGCCGATGACACCACAGTTTATTCTCGCCTCGACCAAAAATCTGGTGCGGGCGACAAAGTTAACCTTGCAGCCGAGTTTAGAAAAGACCTCCAATCCGTAGTGGACTGGGGTAAGAAATGGCTCGTAAACTTTAATGCTTCTAAAACGAAGCTACTATCAACTACCTCCTATTAGCATAGACCAGGCTTGCCTCCCAGAGAGTAAAACACTACGCCTCCTTGGTCTGACACTCTCAGCGGACCTCAAGTGGAATGATTATATCGAATCCATTGCTAAATCCGCTGCTATGAAAGTCGGTTCTCTGTGCAGGGCCCTGAGGTTTTTCCGTCTGAATCTATCCTGCACATTTATAAATCTACCATCCGCCCGTGCATTGAATACTGTTGCCATATCTGGTCGGTGCCCCTGCTATTCTCCTTGGGCTTCTAGAAAGGTACAGCGGAGGGTCTGTAATGTTATCGATACCGACTTAGCAAACCGCCTGCAGTCTCTCTCTCACCTGCGTGACGTGGCTTCCCTGTGTCTCTTCTATAAATACTTTCACGGCTTCTGCTCCGATGAACTTAGATCACTGGTGCCCCCTAAATACGAATTTGCACGAGATACTAGATTAGCAACTAGATCCCACCCTTTTACAGTGAAACCGATAAAATGCAACCGCAACTTCTACTCCAACAGTTTCTTTTCTCGCAATTCCTGACTGTGGAATTCTCTTCCACATGACTGCTTCCCCGACGGCTACAATCTCCAGGAGTTTAAATGTACGGACAATAGACACCTCCTAACAAACTAACTTCCATTCTTTCAAACACTCTTCCCACCCACCCAACTATCTATCACCCCCTTGTGACATTTCCTATATCTAACCACTCTTCCTATTTACCTCCCCCTATGTAGCCCCAAGCGCAATAGTGGCAGTGGAATGCCTTGCTTGTGGTGAAATGATTAAAAAAAAATTCCATCAACGCTAGTGTACATATCAGACTATAGCATATTGGTAAAACAAGAGATGCATATATCTTTACTTCTGAGATGAGATAGCGTTTACATTATTCACATTGTTCTGATTGTCGTCTTCATCCTTATTGCCAGGTTTACGAGGTTTCGACCGTTTTGCGCCCCGGCCTTCGTCAGATTGTAAGAATTTTGAACCTAACTCTTTATACCGATCATTAGGATAGATTGTTTTCGTTCCATGTGTGATTCCACTACCGAATGTTTTGTAGTTATCTGCCTTTAACTAAAATCTCTATATTATTTGTGATTTCAGTACATGGCTACAGCAGGTGGTGAACAAATAACTTAGAGAGTTGAGTTAAAGGGAGATAACTACATGACACCTGGAAGTAAACTCGTACATTTAACAAGAACACTATATCTCAGTGATCGAAATAAAGGGTTCGTTTCAAAATTCTTAGCACCTGACAAAGGCCGGAGCATACAACAGTCAAAATGTTGTAAACATGGCAATGAACATAAGGTCGACAGTCCGCACAATGTATATAATACAACAGATACATTTTCAACATAATCTTACTTACAGATGTACTTGAGCCTTTACTGATTATTAAAGTAGATCAGTGGATATTTAACAGAATCACGTTTTTCTGTCAATATATTTCGTTTTCAATGCCCTTAATACTTTGGTGAATAATTTTCTCTAGAGTCTATCTTACCCATTTCTAAGTTTTTTATCCTTCCGTCACAGCTATTATTGAATTTCTGATAAATGTCTAGAGATAATCGACAAGATCCAGACGAGTATCTACAATAATATCGGTTCTGACGTGGCAATTTGTTTCTACTGCCACATCTTTGCTTATCTCTGCCTCTTCGATAAATATTTCTTTTAGGATAATTATTCTGAATGAGCTTTTCACTATTGTGCCTCGGATTTTCGAATTTGAACTCCTTACTCGATTGACTGATAGGTTTTCTAATTTCACAGATGAAATTTCTATATGTAGCCGTACATTGCACGTTAGTAATTTCTTCTCTTGCATATCTCGCTAGCGGGGACCACTTAGGACTTTCTGCATTCCTTGTAACTATAATAGAAAATTTAAATTCAATTTAAATAGACATCTTCTACCCTGTTCTTCTATGTTTCTTTCCCTCTCGGTAACCCCATGAATCTTATTCGATTTCTTTTTTTGCTTGGTATGAAATGATTAAAACTATTTGTAACTACATCAATAAATCTGTAACTTATTAGTGAAAACTCATTTTTTTCAATGATATTCACCCTGCCTATAGCTTATTTAACCCGAGAACACTATCCATGGGTATATAGTTCCCATTTTAATTACAATTTAATTAAAATTTCACTACCTGATTTTCTCACCTAAATAATGTTTTTCAGTTTCTACTAATGTTAACTAAAAGAATATTTTTTTAAGTGCTTGTATGTAAAATATTTCAAATAAAGTTTTATATTTCATTTTTATTTTCAAAATCGAGTATGATATACCCATAGTTAGTAGTGGTGTAACTTTAATTGATGGGTAATGTTCCAGGGTTAATGGAGTGTGTTACAGTGTAAGAAGAACGTCTTATGCGAAAATGTTTAAAAGATAATGGCTAACTCTGGAGTTTAACGTGTTAAGACTGTAGTGATCGAGGAAGAATCCAGATAGGATCGTGGGAAAAAACCTAATCGATTGGAACATACATTTTACTAAATGAATTCGAAGGAAAATAGTGCTGTTTGCTTCAATGTGTGCGGCTTGTCAGGTCTTAGCCATGAAACTCCGGACTGGTAAAACAAATGATTCATCTGAATACTTTACTTGGAAAGATCGTTAGCGTATACAGGCGGGCGAAATATCATCTATGAGAAAAAAGTTCCAGACTGCAAAATAATTTGTTGCCAACAAAGACACGGAGAGACTTTATACTCTGTCGGGAGTTGAACGTGAAGACTTGACAGCTTCCGCCCATATATGATAGCATTACACCATTTTCAGCCTGATGTGGATAATCTAAAGGATACTGGGAGGAGTGAGGGATATGCTGCAGCGATCTAGGGAACAGACCATTTTCTCAGCGTCTTTAGCGATGGATTGTATGTAGGTGTTTCACCTTGGTTTTTTGTTGATTTCTAGTCCTAATAGACTTTCGAGATACGAAGCCTACCTGAGAAGACACTTGTTCGTCACGATTAGTGAAAGTTCTTTGTCCGCTTAAAAATGATCATAAGTTTGGATTTTTAGGCATTATATTAGTTTTTTCTCCCACTGTACTACCAGGGCTATGTCAGAGGTAAGATCAGTAACTAATCTCTGGTCATCGAAGAGCACTCATTTTATCGGTATGGCAAGGCAATCTCACGCAAGGGGCTAACCCAAGCCTAATCTATGAGAGAAGAGTTGCGGGATAGAATATAATTCATCCTCCCCAATGAGGTGACAACGCTTTTGGACTCTATAGACAGTTAAACGTAAAGACCGGGTAGCTCCTGAAAACATATGGCAGAAGTACTCCTTATAATATTCGTTGTGACGCAGTGAATAACTCCTCGGCAATTTGAGAGCCAATTTCGAATTCCTGTTGAATTTGCTGCATTCACTTAGGCGCAAATACATTTGGAAAATATATTAATCCCTCTCTACTCCCTCCAGCTATAGTTTAATTAGCAGACTAGATTGGGTTCTATAGCTTTAGTTTGCAACCAGTCTACGCCAGAAAGTAATGGTAACTTACTGCGGGAAAATTCTCTGCCCATCCAGTCATGTCTCTTGGGAGACAAGAACGCCCAAGCGTGTATCAAGTATGGCTCATAAGTGACTGACTCCGTTATCGGCCTGATTTATCTCGTGTAAAGATAGAGAATAATGAAAAGAGCCAGGTTTGCTTGAGCGGTACAAAGAAACGAGCATTTTTCCAGAATATATAGCAATTGATTATATGTACCTGTTCCACTTCAGGTTTTGGGTTACTCTTTTTTATTCATGCTAACTTGGTTAAAGTTTAATAAAACGATTTTTGTTGAATGCCTATTTGTTGATGTTTTTTAAAAAATATATTTATCGATATAATATAGAATTATTTATTTTATATACTTATATTTTATTTTTATTATCGGGTCACTTTCCCCGGATGTTGGCTCCAATCCAATAGGGAATGACTGCAAAAACACTCCCCTTCTCTCAGATTTTATCGACAAATCATACAGACGCAAGCTGGGATTTTTTTCCTCGCCAATAAGATAGACGACTTCTCCGTCTCCTCCGATAGATTTCTGTACTCTCTTTCTGGATGTTGCAATCGCGTGTATATATTCCGTTTTTTGTGTGTGTGTCTGTGTGTGTGTGTGTGTGTCTGTGTATGTGTGAGTGTGTGTGTTAACACACACCGTTTTTAGTTTCCGAAATTTTTCTTTTATTATTCTTGCGTTGCTTTACATGTATTGTTTTCTTAATATTATTTTTAACCTGTTTTTTGCTTATTTTTTCTATTGTTATTGTCGATTGCAAACTTTATCAATTCTGTTTATTGAGCATTTCCGCTAATTATATTTAACCATGTCTATGGAATGCAATTTTTTGTCATGCGTGTTGTGTCTTGTCTCAACTGTTTATATATGTATGTGTATTACGGGAAGCAATGTATATTGTATCATTTTAATGGTTACTGGGTAGTCGGTGACGATTAGTTTTAAAAAAGCGATTGAGTGGAAATAGATCTTTTTAATAATTTCACCCCAAGCAATTGATACTGGTGGGCAGAGGGTTATATAGGAGGTGAGTGATGAGAAAGAGGAAGAAGTTACAGGGTTTGTCAGATAATGGGTAAGAGAAAGATGAGAACACTGGTGTGAATGGTGATGCATGAGAGTAGAGTAGAAATAAGAATAAAATATGATACACGGGCTGTCAAGGACAGGATGCAACTCAAAGAAATAATAAATGGCAATTGACATTGCATTTAAATTCTTGGAGACTGTAGCTGTGAGGGAAGCAAGTATACGAAAGGGAATTTTATAGGCGGGAAGTGGGAACAAAGAAGCTGATGGAGTGAAAGTTGCGGTTAAATTTGATCGGTTTTACTGTAAAAGGGTGGGATCTAGTTACTAGTCTAGTAGCTTGACTAAATTTATGCAGAGTATCTAGCTAAGCTCATCGGAGCAGAAGCCGTGAAGATATTTGTAGAAATGACAAACGAAGCCACATTAAGTCGGGGAGAAGTTAACTAGAATTACGGGGTCAATTATATTCCAAATTCTCCGTTGAATTCTGGCAAGAATCCCTAGATGAATAGCAGCGGCATCCGACCAGATGTCACAGCAGTATCTAATGCACAAGCGGAGGGCAGGTAAAGCAGTTGGTTAGTTGGTCAGTAAGTTGGTACAGAGTTAGTCGGAGTTGTTTGGATATAGACTCAATACCCGGACATGCTATTTCATTGCAAGACTTTATATATTGATTTCTACTAATAGTATTCATGAATTGACTAACACGTGTTCCAGTTTGTATATTTTGTTTAATATAAATTACATTTCTATTTCCATACCTGCTTTTGTTATTTATTATTTTGTGTGATTCCTCATCCAGAAACCATAACAAATTGGCGACGAGTATCTCGAAACTCACATACACGGCGTCTCCAAAAACAAATTGGCGACAAGGATTTCGAACACGAACTCACGTATACCCCAAGTCGCAAAACAAATTAGCGACGAGGATCTGGAACTCACGTTCCAGATATTATATATGCTAGATGGATTCAAGCGAGAAATACTTCCTGGCTCTACTCAGAGAACCAACAATCCCTAGCAGCAGATTTAGCTATGGATTAAAAATAGTCATTCAATTTGAGGTCAGCTGATAGAGTTAGACCGATGAAGCGCAGTGTTTTGCATTCAGAGATACTATCCTGATCCATACTGATGGTGGGTAGGAGCGGTTGTCTATGGTGGTTGAAGGATAGCAGCTTCGTTTTAGAATCATTGAAATTTATGAGCCATTTCTTAGACCAGCCCACCACAGATTTGAGATCCTTTTTCAGCAGCGAGGTTTGTTTTGTCAGTCTTGGCAGATTTTTTATTTAGGCAGAAGTAAATGGTGGTGTCGTAAGCATAGATGCCTACTTGGAAACATTACATCATCGTTGATGAAGATAAAAAAAACTAGAACCTAGAATAGAGAAACACCCGCGTTCGTACGATAGTGTCTGGAAGCATGCCTATTCAATACTACTTTCATTACGCGATTTAAAAGAAACGACTAAATTAGGTCAAACAAGCGTCCAGCTATACTATAGCCCTGTATCTTGCGTAGAAGGCCAGCATGTCAGACTCTGTCAAATGCTTTGGAAATATTTAGTGCAACAGTTCGAGCTTAGCCGTTCTCATCAAGAGCGTGGTAGATATACATTGTGAGTCCTTCTTAAAGAGGGAAGTATCCAGATGTATAGAAATCAGAGGAAGATATAGAGGGGTCAAGTTTAGTTTCACAGCGTGCTATAATTTAAAGTGAATTTATTTAAAGGAAAGATTCAACGCTGAAAATGTTGGTACGGATACCACGAATGTCCGAGAAAGAGATGTTTCTCGAACAGGTTTAGGTGATTTTTGTTGAGCTGGTTTACTTGTAATTCTTACTTAGTGTCATAATTAGAAATTTAAGAGTAAGGAAAGGGCTAGAGTAGTAGGGTTAGTTGGTCAATAATTGCAACATGTATAGGAAGGAAACTGGCACAGACTGCAACATAATGTAGCTTCTGGTTTGCCCACCGGATGCACATGCATGGACACCCAACCACATGCGACATGGCACTGCAAGAAACGCCGATGTGGTTCAACTGTTGATCAGATCAGCTTCTCAAGACGCTAAGCAGGCGTTTTGTCTCCTAATTACGTCTCGAAAGCAGCAACCAGGAAACTGTCAAACCAGTACCCTCAAAATGAAGAGACATCGCCAACATACACACACATTGCAAAAAGTCTGTGACAGCAGTATTATTAAGACCTGATGAAAGGAAAGAAGCCGGGAACCTCTTACTAAACAGGAAACAAGGGGTCAATCTCTACTTTTGTTAAAAAAGAGGGAGGAGAATGAATTGGGCGATTGCTATCTACAGCAATATTTTTAAATTAAAAATTTTGAAAAAGTCAAATTTTAAAAAATCTACTAAGTTTTAACTTAGTTACACTTAGATTATTTTTCAATGCAACAAAATTTTAAGATACCTTTCCTAAGAGATTCGAAAGAAAATGAAAAATAAAAACCAGCCCTTGCTGTCAGGACGCCTAAACAAGCAAATGGAAATTTTAATTAACACAAGTATATTTTAAGATTTATCCAACACTATATGTAACAAAAGATGGAATAATTTGATATATATAATGAAATAAATTTTGAAAATTAAACGCTCAGAATGAGAACCACTCGATCTTACCAGAGCCCGAAGCACACGCGAGAGAGAGAGAGAGAGAGAGAGAGAGAAGAGAGTGAGAGAGAGAGTCTATTTGCGGCGTATACTGGCATTCTTTTCTGTGATCCAAAAATGGTGAGGAGAGTTTTATGTAGCGGAAATTCTCTTCCATATACATATCTATGAAAACTAGTTAAGGCAAAAATTATTCCCAATAGTTATTTTTCTATTTGTGAGTAATTTCTTTTCGGCCGGTAGCAGTGATCTCAATGTGTGGACTACCGGGTTTCTTGTACTGTTCTGTATTATATGTAGAATACACGCTCCCACACCCTGTGAGCTTACTTAAAAGTTTCTATCGTATTTCACACAGCATCTTGCGAAAACGTCTCTTCTTTTTCCGTGTATCTTTCTCGTGCTGTACTTGTTATTTTTAGTAACAGTTCTTGTAGTTTTGCATTTCTATTTGTCTTTCTTCAATTGCCTTTTGCATTTTCTATGTTTTTCTTCATTTCTTTTAATAATGTCTAGTATTCCTTTCTGAAAGTCATCCATGGTTTGCTGTTTTTTAACTACTGCTTTCTGGCAATTAATCGCGTAGAAAAATTTTGTGAAAACTTTTCTTTAAATTCCCTTTACAGTTTTTTCTTCTATCTCCCTGTGATAGTGTTGCCAAATTGTAGTTTGTGGTTGACTTGTTTTAAAAATTCTTGTACAGAACATTGTTGAGGTGGGTCAGGATATACGTAAACGCGAGTTCGTCGTTAATTTGTTGTGTGACTTGTGTACGTGAGTTCCAGATCCTCGTCGCTAATTTGTTTTGCGACTTGGGGTATACGTGAGTTCGTGTTCGAAATCCTTGTCGCCAATTTGTTTTTGGAGACTCCGTGTATGTGAGTTCCGAGATACTCGTCGCCAATTTGTTATGGTTTCTGGATGAGGAATCACACAAAATAATAAATAACAAAAGCAGGTATGGAAATAGAAATGTAATTTATATTAAACAAAATATACAAACTGGAACACGTGTTAGTCAATTCATGAATACTATTAGTAGAAATCAATATATAAAGTCTTGCAGTGAAATAGCATGTCCGGGTAATGAGTCTATATCCAAACAACTCCAACTAACTCTGTACCAACTTACTGACCAACTAACCAACTGCTTTACAATTATATTTAGTTGTCCCTACCAGTAAGGGCAACATGTGACACATGGTCAGTTATGACTGGGAATTTCCGGGCTATATGGCCCGGCCAAAAAATGTATGTCTATTTTTACCGAGTCGTGCTTCTACCCTTCGGCGGAACCACGACTGGGTTATTGCTCTCTGCTCGGAAGCAGAGAGCGCCCTCTACCCGATGGCAGAGGGCTGACAGTGTCATAGTCATAATAACAGAGGCAAATGCCAACTGCTTTACAACTATATTTAGTTGTACCTCCCAATAAGGGCAACATGTGACACATGGTCAGTTAGAACTGGGATTTCCGGGCTATATGGCCAGGCCAAAATATGTCTGTCTATTTTTGCCCAGTCGTGGTTCTACCCTTCGGCGGAACCACGACTGGGTTATTGCTCTCTGCTCGGAAGCAGAGAGCGCCCTCTACCCGAAAGCAGTGTCATAGTAGCAGATGCAGATGCCAACTGCTTTACAACTGTATTTACTAGCCTTCCCACGCAAGGCTGGATGTGACACATGGTCATTTTATTGTGGGTATTCCCGGCCATATAGCCGGGCCAAAAATTGTCTGTCTATTTTTGCCCAGTCGTGGTTCTACCCTTCGGCGGAAACACTACTGGGTTATTGCTCTCTGCTCGGAAGCAGAGAGCGCCCTCTACCCGAAGGCAGAGGGCTGACAGTGTCATAGTCATAATAACAGAGGCAAATGCCAACTGCTTTACAACTGTCGATCTCTGTATAGGCAGGATTATATGTACATATCTGGCGAGTCCATTCTTGTATACAAAAGATGTGATCCCACAACAGTAATAAGGTTAAATTTTTATATAATTTTTCAAGTGATTATATGATTTTTTTTCTTTTCAGTACACAATTTATGTAAAATTTGTACAAATGTTTTGATTTTCCGAGCGGTTTCAGCAATACTTTTAGCCATTATCAAGCATGTATTTTATTTTACGTGTGACTGAATATGCGTAGTGTGGGGTATGTGTGCAGAATCATATTAGTATAATATATTCTGAACATGGCAAGCACATTGTTGTCGTGTTCGGAGTTTATATTAGTAAATGTTGGATTTTTCTTTTTTATTAATAATGCTTCCGTTATTTGTAGCATTGTTTATGTGGATGGCATGAAAACTTAAGCATAACACATTGCCTGTCATTTTTAATGAAACCTACATAAAATAGACATTGCTGCCCCCCCCACGTATATATATATATATATAGGTAAATTGAAAATCTAAATCATTATGTTCATAAACACCTTAATCAATAATAAATAATGAGTACAAGATTAATATCAAATAAACACTATACAATTTTACCAATATATATAAGAGGTTTCATTTTTATTTTGCAATAGGTATTTAATTTTGGTTATATATAAATCCTAATATTTATGTTCATAAAATCCTTCAGTGAATGAAACGCCATACTAATTTATTTTCTTTAGTCCTTATCCATCTATATAGTAATGTTCACAGCTCATCAGTACGGTTAGACCTCCGATCGCTTCTATCCAGGACTGAAACACTACCGAACTGACATCAGTTTGCGATTCTACTTCTGAGCTATGGGTGCTCATTATATATTCTTTGTTGATCATATCCAAAAGTTGTCTTCTTCAGGTACGTTTATGTGTTCTTTTGATGTTTTTCTTTATTCACTTGTATGCCTCTTTTGAAGGCAATTAACATTTGCCCTAATTTGCTTTATCCTAGTTCTTTTTCTCCACCTGGTATTCTTCAATCTCTGTTTGTGGAGATGATGAAAGTTGATATGTCGTTTGTTAAATTTCGTTTCGATAATACTATGTACCTACAGATTGGCGGGGTTTCTTTGGGCTACTTTTTGGGTCCGGCACTGGCTAATATTTTTGTTGGCTTTCACGAGGAGAGAATACGTAGTTGTGCAACTCAACTGTATTGTCGATATGTTGACGATACTTTCTGTTCATTTAATAATGAAGTTGAGGCTAATCAGTTTCTCTCTTTTCTTCATGGTATTCATCTAGCCCTGACGTTTACGGATGAGAAAGAATCTAATTCTCAACTAGCCTTCTTGGATGTCCTAGTACATCGGGCCCCAACAACTCTATAGGAAACCCAGATTTGTGGGATTATATACGCATCGGAATTTCTTTTGTCTTAGAAAACGTAAGATAAACATTATTAGAACCCCAGATTATAAGGAATTCATGATATGTTCCAAGTCATTCTTGGATGATGAAATTAATTTTTTTTTTAAAGAAACCTTATGTGGTTTAGTGTATCCCCAGAGTACTGTTTATTCGGTCAACCATGACAAGATTTTGCATTTCAGAAAGGTAAAGCTTGTACAGTTAAAAGGTGCCTTGTTTTTTAAGACTTCCCTGGATTAGATCCGACTGTAAAAGCTTAACTAGACAGATTTCATCTAATTCCGCCGTTGTTTTTTCTCGGCTAAGGTCCGTAATTTTTTTCAAACCCTGCTTAAGTATTGTTCTGGCTGCAAGGATGCTTTCCTTCCCACCAAATAAATTCTATTATTAATAAATATAATTGTAGTTGCAGTGACGACTACATAGAGTGAACTACTCAGCACCTGAACATAAGTATTAAACATTATTCCACAAAGATCAGGAATCACAACTTGACTTTGAATGAGCTTGTCCCAAATACTTACGGTTCCGCCATATGTTAGCACCTGTTAAATGACAGAAAGTGTTTTGCTAATTTCAGTGCTGACTGGTTCATCTTTGTGTTCCGGTCACACTCTGTATTTAATCTCAAAGTGCTGGAATCTCTTTATATCGGGACTTCCAAATCTTCCTTGTGTAAACAGCGTGAATGTTGTTAGGGCTCGCAAGTTCAGTGTTTCTATTCATAGTTCTTTCTTTTTTCTTTTTTTTTCCTTTTCTTCTTCTTCATCAAACATTGCATTGTTATTTTAAGCTAAGTTTGAATTTCAAGTAGAGACCAGAAGAGCGGGAGTGAATGCAGTTGCTTCGCTTTTAAAAATGTCTTATATTATGCTACACACTTTCATTTCATTAATTAGATTTTATACCTATAAAAATATATTCCAAAATTATATGCAGGGAGAGAGAGAGAGAGCGAGAGAGATAAAGTGAGAGACAGAGTGACAGAGAGAGAGAGAGAAAGAAAGAAAGACTTAGGGAGATAATAGATTAGTTAGATAAGTAGAGATAGATAGATAGATAGATAGATAGATAGATAGATAAATAGATAGATAGATAGATATGAACAAAATTGTATATATATATATATATATATGACAAACCTTTAAAAATGAAGAGGATTATCCAAATTAGTATAAAATATTTAATAGATAAAAATAGAGAGCTCAGTGGATGTTATTCAGAGCAATATGAAAAACATCGATAGAAAAATAGATAGATAGAGAGAGAGGAGAGTTTATTACTCCTATCAGTCAGTTAAATGCCATGCGCGATACACGCTTGGGCGATCATGTCTCGAAAGAGACATGGCTGACTGGGCAGAAGATTATCCCGCAGTAGGTTGCCATTGCTTTCTGTGGTAGACTGGTTGCCGACCAAGGCTATAGAACCCAATCTGTCCTATTATTTAACCCACAACTGGAGGGAAGAGACGGATTAATACCTTTCCCAAGGGTATTTGCGCGTAAGTGAATGCAATGAATTCAACTGGAATTCGAACTCGGTTCTCCGATTTCTCGTTCCGAGCCGATATCCACTGCTCCACAACGCACATCCTATATACTCCTATATTATAGTCTAATTGGAAATGTTTATTTTCCTTTCTATGTCTCTCTCTTAATTCTATCACGAGTGAAATTAGAAATGTTTTCCATCTTGATGAATGTCTCTTTAAAACCTGATACTGACAGGCCAGACAGAAGAAAAAAGAGACAGAGGAAAGCAGTGGATAACATATTTGCAGAGCCTGATCAAATGGATGACGGAACGAGGGATTGTGTAACAAGAGGGATAGGGAGACGTGGAGAACCACGATAGCCCACGTCCTGAAGGGACAGGGCACATAAAAGAAGAAATATATTTTTTCTATATGAATAATTATCAATCTAGTTTTCTGTCCAGAGAATTTGCAGTTAAATTTACATAAACCTGTGTATGTTTATGCGACATTATAAAGTCTCAGCTTAATTATACGAGCATCACGTACGTATTACATCTCAGAAGTTATCTTCGGACCCATATTAACACATTGGCATATGCAGTCTAATTCGAAAGATAAAAAAAAAATATATCTTTGAAAGTTCACTCAATTATCCAGCAGCATCAGAAAATGATAATAAAAGAAGAAAAGTAGAAATACCCAGTGGAATGTGCTTGGAGTCTTTGCAATCACTCTTAAGGCAATCAACGAAAGAAGATTACGCTTCCAATCTATTTAAGCGCCAACATTCAGTTCATTCGCCATTTTTAATAAAACCATTCTCTACCTTGGCAACTTACGTTTTTTCCCCTCCCAAAATCTCGTTGGCACGAGGCCCTATTCTCGTGGCTAGATAACGGAGGAGAGCAATTTATTGAAACTTGAATCGAATAGGATATTTAATTTACCGTGGACGATGTGATCAAAAAGCCCTTGAGTTGAGAACTTAGCTTTTTTCATTCCTCTACATAGAAAATCCCTTGAAAGATCAATGCTTCTACGCATTTGCACGCATGCATACACTTCTATGGCATACTCACGGTGTGATACTACTTTTATACAATATGGCAATTCAATTGCTGACAGTATTTTCAAGAATTTATATGTGTTGTGGCAGAATTAAATCTATACGATGATTTTCAAAAATAGAATCCTTTCAGCACATGTCTGCTTGCTTTAGGATTGAGCGAGATATTACCTTTCGAAGTAATGAATGTACGGTACAACTTACTGAATGACGAAATGATTAGAATATATATATATATATATATATATATATATATATATATATATAATATTCCTCACCGGTAAAAGGACTTGGAGTCTCATTCACAAGGCAATCATCAGGTACTGAGTAGAGACTGACCGTTGCATGATTAAAATTTTAATAAATATTTCTAGTTAAAGCGATGAAGGCGAAGTCCATACATTGTACGAAGATTACTGGTTATATATATATATATATATATATATATATATATATATTATATATATATATATGTGTGTGTGTGTGTGTGTGTGTGTGTGTGTGTGTGTGAGCGCGTGCGCGTGTGTGTGTACACTACCGGCCATAATTATTAGGCCACCCGAAGCTTTTTAAAAGACATAATATATTTCATACTGTTTTAGTATTTATTGCCAAGTGGATAATTCTAAATGAAAATAGAATATTTTTTGTTATTATTACTTTGCAAAGTTTTATAAGGCAGCCAGGAAATCATTGTTAGGGCCAGCCAATAATAATAAGAGACTAGCATGGGAAAGAAAGCACAAAAATTGGACACCAGAACGGTTCATTTGATGCACATGTTATTGTGCAGTATTAACAACAGAACCATTCTATTTTCATCTAGAATTTTCAACTTGGCAATGAATACTAAAAATAGTATGGAATACATAATTTGTTTTAAAAACTAGACTGGCATAATAATTATGGCCAGTAGTGTAGGTATAAATATCAATAAATATACGTATGAAGATACGCGCAAATACACACACATATATAAACATTTTTTCTGGTATTAATAAAACAGTGCTCAATGTAATATAATAGAGCTAAAAAGTATATATTCATACGTCTATTTTTTAATTTTTGGCACTGACGTAGTTCATGTTCGTCATAAATTGTAAATGTTGGATAGCATTTTCTTTTATTGAATTAATGTATGTATGATTTATTTATGTTTATACTGTAAATAGAATATGGATTTTGTTGATTGTAAAATCGTTAAAGCTAAATTATTTTTGTTAAAAGTAGGTGTTTACGTGTAGTCCAAGTAGGGCCATTTGTATTTATTATTATGGTAAGGATAAGCCTAAATATCTATCTGTCTCTCTCTCACTCTCTCTCTCTCTCTCTCTCTCTTTCTATATATCTATATCCATATATGTATTTATATATATATATTTATTTATTATAAATTATGTTTTAGAACATGTACATCATATGTTTGTTTCAATGTTGGTAACACAACATTGAAAAAATCATATGATTGTAGAGAAGAGGACATATATAGAAAAAAGTATGTACATGTTCTAAAACATAATTCATAATAAATATTCACAGCTCTATACACCATATATCGAGCACTGTTTTAAATTAATGTTTTGGACGGGAAAAAACTTTCTTTCCTTGTTCTGTACTCACTCGAATATATATATATATATATATATATATATATATATATATATATTAACAATAATAAAATTGGAATAGGTTAAAAATGAAGTAGTAATAAAAAAGTGAAGGAAAAATAGTGTAAGAAAAATAAACAAATAGAATAGGGAAAATAGACTATGTACATCCAGGTCTATGTATTTCAGCAGATATGTAGTTTTAAGTCTGCATGCGATTATTATTTCAATTCTTTTGTTTACTAAATTGTGAATAGACGGACCTAAAATTATATACATATAAACGATATTTTTCATTTCCAATATGTGGGAATTTATCTATTATATTTTTGTAAACCTAAAATATTACTTTGTGAGTAATTAACAAAATGTAGGAAGGAGATAGTAGTATATCGACAAGTATAAGTGACGTAAGATGTGTGAAGTAAATACACCGCTAGTGAAATGCTAGTCAGTATAATCACTATCTATTTACCATTTCTATACTAGGCCGGATCCCAAAACGGATGCGACACAAAGACAAAGCCATTCGGCTCAGATAAAACCATTGCACAGACTCAGCTTAACGCCAGGTCGGGCTTGTGTCTATTCCACCCAGAAAAGACACTACTCTTTCGCGGAGCCTCGTCTGGATTCCATTCCACCCGAATGCAGAGAATCAACCAGGCGAGTGTTTGGATCAGTATGATCATTCAGTATATGCGACATCCCCAATAAGACAAAGGTCCAAGGCAGATGTGACACAAAGTCAATTATGGTGAGAAATCTGAGCCCCATGTTCAGCAAGAAGCTCAGCAAGAAACATCCCGTAGACTGCTTAAACTCGTGTCGAGCTCTTATCTATTCACCACGGACGAGACGCTAACCTACAGCAAAACCTCGTCAAGTTTCCTCTCCGCTTGGAAGCAGAGATTGATCATGAGAGAGTTTGGATCAAGCGTAATGGTTCTATATTTCCCAACTTTTGTCTTGGACATATGACAAAGGCGGAGGTGACAAAAGGCAGATTCAAATATTATGAAGAATCCGAGCAATTAATCTCAGACAAAAACATCCCGAAGTCTCTACTTAAGGCCGGGGTTAGCTATTGTCTATTTACCCAACATCTGAATCTACCCATAGGTGGAACCGCGTTTGAATTCCTCGCTACCCGAAAGCAAAGTCGTCCAGTAGAGAGTTTGGATAAAGTGTGATTATTCTGTATTTACGACTTTCGTACTAGGACAGAGGTCCAAGGCAGATTTGACATAAGGTCAAATGTATTTGAATCCCGAGTCAAAATATTCCGTTGACCCTTCTTTAGGCCGGATGTCGCTCTTGTCTATTCACCGCAGACAAGAATCTACTTGTCTGTGGAGCCTCTTCTGTGTCCTAATCCACTTGCAAGCAGAGAATTGACCAAAAATGTGTCTGTGATCGCTCTAGATTTACCACCACCCACTGGGGCAGATGCCTAAGGCAGATCTCACACAGTGTCAATTAATGTGTAAATTACGAGCCCCTAAACGCAGTCATAATTATCCCGTAGCTTTCGCTTTTGCTTCACGCCGGGTCAAGCTCTTTTCTAGTCACCCAAGAAAAGATTCCTTCCTTTGGTGGAGCCGGTCCTGGGTTCCTCTCAACTCGGAAGCAAAGAGTTGGTCAAGAGTGTTTTGACCAAGTGTGATTGCTCTGTGTTAACCACATATCAACCACAGCGGATGCGATACAAGGTCAGTTAAAATTGGGCATGCTGAACCCTTAAGCTCCACCAAAATTATCGTTAAGGTATATCATGTATATATAATAATGCATATACCTTCGAGGTATAACATATATATTTAATGATATCGTCTCCATTATAATAAAAAGCGTTTCATATATCTTTTTTAACGCTCATAGATAGAGAGACAATAGCTAAGCAGCGTCGGTTCAGTTCATGCGATTTTTTAACAGTTATCAAACTTTCCTACTAGTTATGAAAGCTCTTGCCGTGTGTTTGTAATTGTCTTTGAGTAGCGAAGAATTTATATATATATATCCTGTCACGCTCAGGGTAGGGTTCAATTGTACATCAATATTTATTTAGAGCGATTTTTGTCATCATATCTATATAAATATTTTATCGTCATTTTTTGATTGCACGGCTACTTTCGAACAAATAAATCTCTACTTTTATCATATAGTGTACTGCTTTATTAACACCTACACTAACATACGTTATCTAATGCACACACACACACACACACACACACACACACACACACACACACACACACACACATGTACTTGATGTGATGGTAAGTTATCACTATATTTTTAATTTCGCTGTTGGGCGCTGTTTTAGTTTTAGTTTTGACGACTGCACATTATATTAGGGTCAGTTAGGCACCATATATTTTTTTAATAATATGACTCCATGCAGGGGGTACGTAAAGGTGTTAAAGTTTTAGTCATTCAGAGATTGAAGACAAATACGAACCGGCTACAGGGTGTGAAAGAGAAAGGACAAGAGAAAGATATGAACACTTAAGTGAAGACAGTTGCAAAGGCAGAGAGAAAGAAAAAGAATATGGGGTAATGTGGAAAGGGCTGGAGTTAAATGGTTAAGAGATGGGAATTGACTTTGCATTTGAATTTCTAGAGGTTTTAGCTGTCAGGAAAGCATGGATATGGAATAGAGTTCCATAGGCGGGAAGCGCGAGAAAAGAAACTGATGTAGTAGAATGGTCGCCTGCTTTCGTTGATCTGACTGTAAAAGGTGGAACCTTGTTGCCAGTCTGATTACCCGAGTAAATCTTTTGTGGAGGGGGCACCAGTGACCTAAGTCCGTCAGAGCAGAAGCGATAAAAAATTTATAGAAGAGACAGAGGGAACCCAGATCTCGTCGATGGGAAAGTGGTTGCAGTCGAGCTGCCATGTGGAGACAAATCACGTTACAGTCTCCTCTTGAGCCTGTTAAGAACACTGAAACGAACAGGAGGGGCGCCTGACCAGATAAGACAACAGTACTCCATGCACGGTCGGATGGTTTGTATATGAATCTTAGAAAATGTGTTCCTTGACACAGTTCACTCTTCTATAAATTTGGAAATGGATATCGGTGCTGCTTGGAATATCGCTGAGTCCTAAGTAAAATTTTCATTAATAATAAATATATATTTCATATGAATAGTGAACCCAGCAATCGTCACTTAAAAAATAAATATATTCTAATTTTGCTACAAAAAGCTATAAGATCTAATACATAATGCTAGTTACCGATACGTGGTAGGAAAGAAAAGATTAATTAATATATTCTCCAAAGTGATTAGAACGTAAGGGATTGTAATTCGAACTGTTCAAGGACTTCTTTACTCTATAGGAGAAAAAAGTAACAAGAAGAGGGCATGATCTATTTACCTAATTAATGTATCTGTCCTGAATATATTTATTCAAGAAAACGCTGCTTATATTCAGCGTTTGCATGGACTTTCTTCATCCGGGCAATGAAGAATAATGACGAAGCTCCGCCGACGGGTAGAGTTTAATTTGGGAAAAACAGAGAAGAGTCCGAGCCTGCCTTAAACAGGATCATAAGGGCTCGGCTCTCCCACGTAGAAAGTTTGTCTTCTGCTGCATCCGGTCTCAGTAAGGAGGCAGGTAAATAATAATTAACCAAAAGTCTATTCTCCTGAAACTAACTGCTTTAGGTTGAAGACGAACCCAGATAAGGCTATGACGCAGAGTCTTTTCTGGTTAAATTGACGAGAACCCGACCCCCCGCGTACGCTTAGTCTACAGGGAACTTTTGTGAATGCGTACGCACTTGAATTACCCAACAGGAGAAATTGGTCTTGTATCATATCCCGCTTTTGTGTGAAGGCTCGGGTGAATATCGAGTTCGACAACACTCTATCCTTGTCGAACTCTCTGCCTTCGGGTGAATACGGACACATAAGAGGCTCTTACTTTAAGCAAAACCTCGCATCAGAAAAAGCTGACAGGATCCCGAGCTCGAATAGGCGGGGTTTACTTGAAATTCTTGCCCGAGCGTACATTCTAGGAATGTTCCACGGTAAAACATGCCGCCATTAAGAGAAAGCTAGAAATACCAAGTTCATTATGGTTTATAATTATACCAATAGGGATTGTCCCTAGGAATTATACTGCATATTTAATATATTCTTTTATGTTTAAGTTTTTAATTCTAGATCGGATACGCGAGGCCAGGCTTTTCTTAGCAAAAAAGTGGCCAAAATTTATAAAGTTATTTAGTGATAAATTTCAGTCGGAGAAAATTGGCAAAAATTTGAAAAGAGATCAGAGAATAATAAAAAATATATATTAGCGAGACAAGAACAAAGATAAGTAAATCTTGTTTAACAATGTCACAAAAAGAGATTTGACAGGAATCTTGAAAGGGTAATAAGTAAGAAAATTGGACTGAAGATTAGGAAAAAGAAAAGTAAACAGGGAGATATGTGTCAGATTAGGTTGATTGTTCAAAGATATAAAGAAACCAAACAGTGGCCTTTTTAAGTAAACATCCCAAAAAGAAAAATATAATTTGGACAATGAAATACAAAAAACAAAGAATCGTCATTCAATATTCCTGAAGCCCATTATAATGGTGCACCATCCAGTAAGCGCCGCCATTCCTTGCCTTTGATTTTATTCCACATGAGACTGTAAAACATAAATAGTACTGTTTGAAGCTTTTTGGCACCTTGACTAAAAGTGTGACTCTGAGATCCGAAGGTAAATAGGCATAGCCAAGATTGCATTCCAGAAGATCATTAAAGTATTAAGAAAGAGGAAAATTTCGCTGGAAACAAAGAAGAGAGTAATGGATTTTTATTTGATGTCTCTCATTCAGTATGGCGTTAAATACTGGATATTCTCAATCAGATAAAGGAAACACCGAAATGTAATTCTACAGAAGGATGGTGAGGATACCACGGACAGAAAATATGAGCAACGAAGAGGTTTTGATAAGGATCGACACGAAAAGAAAACCGATCCTTAATATCAGGAAAAGACACGTGGAATTTCTGGGACATGTAGTGAGGAAGAAGGACTTGAAGTATCTGATGCTCACTGGACGGATTGAGGAAAGAAACAAAGAAAAGCAACGCATGACTTACTTGATGCACTTGAGCAGAAAGATAACGAAGCGGGTGTTGATCAGTATAACAGAAGATAGGGAGATGTGAAGGGCAATGATCGCCTACGTCCTAAAGGAACACGACACATGGAAGAAAAACAAGTAGAAATACTTAATAATATTTAACAAAAAAAATTAGGTGTCTCACAGAATTCGAGGTAGCATCCATATATGTAGAAAGATGAATGACGCTTTACTTAGCTGATATCTTGGTTAACATTTTTCTTTTTTGTTTTCCATCCAATGCAGTGAATTAGAATTACGAATCAGGTTAAAACAGAACCTTTATTTCGGGTACTACTTTCCCAACTATTTACAGTTGTAATCTTGGTGTACGAAATAGGTCACTAATTGTTCTACACCTCTTCTTCCTCTTACTCCTGCGGTGTTCCTCCTGGACGTAGGCGATCATGGACTTTCACTAGGCTCTGTCTTTTGTCGCTCTCAATAATTTTTCTATTGGTATCACTTATAAGCCTCGCCCCGTCAATCATTTGCTGAGACCTAACAAGTACTTCTCGCGCTGTATTTCCCTGTCTCTTCTTCCGTTTATCCGACCAGTGAGTATCAATTTCTGCGGGCTCTCCTTCCTTATTACGTGTCCCAGGAACCTCACTTGTCTCTTCCTGATAGTTAGTATCAGTTTTCTTCTCGTTTGCATCCTCTCCAACACCTCACCTTTTCACACGTGCTCCGTCCATGGCATCCTCAGCTTCCATCTGGAAAACCACATTTCTGCTGCTTCAAGCCTCGCCTTCATCTTTGTTGAGATCGTCCATATATTCACTTTGATACAGAAAAGACAGATAACACATAACAATCCAAAACTCTTTTCTTTGTTTCTAATAAGATCTTCTTGTCTTTCAGTACTCTGGTTAGCTTCTGAAATGCGTCTTTGGTCATGCCAATGCGTCTTTGAATCTCTAAGTCGCACTTTCCATCCTCTGTCAAAACACTTCCCATATATTTGAATCTTTTACATGTTTTTAGATTCTTTGACTTGCAGTTGGCATACTGGTCTCTTCTTTTTACTAATGATCATATATTCAGTTTTCTTGAGGTTTATGTTCAGTCCTTTCTTTTCGCTTTCTTTTGCTAACTTCTTTAGAAGGTCCTACATTTTCCTTTCCGTGTCTGCTATCAGAACAGTGTCATCCGCGTATCTGATATTGTTGGTTTACACACTTGTGTTTATTACGCACCAATGGTATGTTAGCAAATAGCTATAAGTATAGTGAGAACTCTTTCTTTAGTTGCCAATGTATAGCGGTTAATCACGAAAGGATAATTAATAATTGTAAAATTAAATTTCAGGTTCTTATTTGATAAATTTCACACCGCGTTAATAGCGTAATGGAAAATGTAAGGAAAGAGGAAAAATAGAAAATAAAAATGAACTCTATGATTAAATGATGTCATTTAGAAAAGTGTGTCTTCTTCTTTCTTCTAGGTTTTCTTCCTTCTCCTGCTTCTTCCTCCTTTTTTAATTCTCCTTTTATCTGCTTTTTTCTTCTTCGTTTTCATTTTCCTTCCATCATTATTTTTCTTCTTCTTTCTTTTTCTTCTTTCTTCATTTTGCTTCTTCTTTCTTCTTCTTCCTTCTCCTACTTCTTCCTCCTCCTCCTTATTTTTCTATCTTCATCTCTTATCAACTTCTTCCTTTTTTTACTTCTTTCTTCTTTTTCTTTATTCTTCTTTTTCATTCTTGTTCTTCTTTCTTCTTTTACGTCTTCTTTATTCTTTTTCTTCATTCTTTATTCTTCTTCTTCATTCTTTTTTTCTTATTGTTTTTCTTCATCTTTCTCCTTTTTCTTCTTCTTTCTTCTGCATCTCCTCTTCATTTTTTCTTTTACTTTTTCTTTCTTCTTCTTTATTTTTGTCCTTTCTTCTTTCTTTCTTTTTCTTCTTACTTTTTTTCTTTTTCTTCTTCTTCTTTATTTTCATTTTTTCATTCTCCTTGCTTTATCTTTTCTTTCTTCTTTCTTCTTTTTTAATTTTTCTTTTTCGTCTTTCTTTTTCTTCCTCGTACTTCTTCTTCATCTTCTTCTTTCTTCTTTTTTCTTCTTCTTCCTTCTTCTTCCTCTTTGTTTCCTTTTCTTTCTTTTTTGTCTTCTTCTTCTTTCTGACTTCTTCTTTTTGATCTCCTTCATTTTCATTCATTCTCTTTCTTCTTCTAACTTCATCTTTTTCTTCATTAACGTTGTCTTCATAAGAGATGGCGCAGCAGTTTCATATTTAATGGGATAGAATAATCCTGATTGGAATAATTTGGGAATGTTCACAGATTAGAGAAAGATAATTCTGAAGATCGGTTCATATTAATTCTTATGAATTCTGGCTTTTGAGAAAATAAATTGCATTAGTTTGCGGCATAGGTGAAGCATCCAGGAGATATATCATAAAAGATATTAAGAATCGCCTTAGCTTGCTAATCGGATAATGTATGTGACAAAAGACCCAAAGCGATTTCAGTTTTTAAAAAGAAGCATTAATTCTAAAATGTTCTACACTTATTTCATGCTATCACATATTTTGCAAGAACTGTATCGATAATTCATGTCAATAATAATGCTTACATGCAAGGAAAATGTCAGTCTTTGTATCGCAGACTTCATAGTTTACGTTCAATGACTATTAGAAGTATATTCTTTGAGCATCAATAAATTTTTCTTACTGGGAATTTATAAGCATGGCATAGATTGCCATTATTAGGAAAGAATGTTAATTTAAACTTGATTATAAGACATAATTTATGATCAATAATGAAAAGGACACCGCGCGATTTTAGGTTCGATTTGGGTACATCAAAATCGAGCAGTTAAAAAATGTAACTCTCTCGTAAGTTGTATCGAGAAGTTTGTTTGGTAAAAATTATTCGAAGACATTCTAAAAATATTTATTCAAAATATAAATTGCTTGAATGAAAAATAATTGAATACTGTTGCCATATCATTTGGGTGTTCCTGTATTCATGTTGCAGTACTTGACAAAATTCAAAGAACGATCAGAAATGTAATCGGTCCTGACTTGGCATCTCGACTTCTGTCATTTTCTAAATCCCCTGGCATGGTCTCTGTTATTTTTTATAAATATTTTCATGGCAACTGATCTGAAGAGCTTTTGTCCCTGGGGCCCGACCACATGAATTTAAGCATGACACTAGATTGGCACCCAGTTCCAACCGTTTTTTTTATTGAAATAGTTAAATGTAACAGTCACTTCTACTCCGATAACTTATTTTCTCGCATTTCCTAACTCTTCCGCTTATTTGATTTCCTGATCGCTGAAAATTCCAAAGATTTAAATGCAATTGCCGTCTTTTCTCTTCTTAAATCCCGTTAACCTTTTACCATTTCCTCAATAGCCCCTGTAACCAGTCATTTCTCTCGCTGTAACCACCTGCATGGATGTACCTTGTGGTGCAGTGGATATAGGCTCGGAATGATAAATCACTTAATTTGTAGAAGTGACTCCCCAGAGAATGCTTCTCTGATATTTACAATCTAAATTAGTCAAGTTTCATATCAAGTAATATTTGTCCTATATATCCGAAATGTATGAATTTTAATTATTAGGCCACGCTAGTGTTTTCCAAAATGATGTATTTTCTACTATTTTTGGTATCTAAATTAGTCAAGTTTCATATCAAGTAATATTTGTCCTATATATCCGAAATGTATGAATTTTAATTATTAGGCCACGCTAGTGTTTTCCAAAATGATGTATTTTCTACTATTTTGGTATCTAAATTAGTCAAGTTTCATATCAAGTAATATTTGTCCTATATATCCGAAATGTATGAATTTTAATTATTAGGCCACGCTAGTGTTTTCCAAAATGATGAATTTTCTACTATTTTGGTATCTAAATTAGTCAAGTTTCATATCAAGTAATATTTGTCCTATATATCCGAAATGTATGAATTTTAATTATTAGGCCACGCTAGTGTTTTCCAAAATGATGTATTTTCTACTATTTTTGGTATCTAAATTAGTCAAGTTTCATATCAAGTAATATTTGTCCTATATATCCGAAATGTATGAATTTTAATTATTAGGCCACGCTAGTGTTTTCCAAAATGATGAATTTTCTACTATTTTGATATCTAAATTAGTCAAGTTTCATATCAAGTAATATTTGTCCTATATATCCGAAATATGAATTTTAATAATTATTAGGCCACGCTAGTGTTTTCCAAAATGATGTATTTTCTACTATTTTTGGTATCTAAATTAGTCAAGTTTCATATCAAGTAATATTTGTCCTATATATCCGAAATGTGCGAATTTTAATTATTAGGCCACGCTAGTGTTTTCCAAAATGATGAATTTTTCTACTATTTTGCAGCCTAAATTAGTCAAGTTTCAGAATATCAAGTAATATTTGTCCTATATATCCGAAATGTATGAATTTTAATTATTAGGCCACGCTAGTGTTTTCCAAAAATGATGTATTTTCTACTATTTTTGGTATCTGAAGGTCAAGTTTCATATCAAGTAATATTTGTCCTATATATCCGAAATGTATGAATTTTAATTATTAGGCCACGCTAGTGTTTTCCAAAATGATGAATTTTCTACTATTTTGGTATCTAAATTAGTCAAGTTTCATATCAAGTAATATTTGTCCTATATCCGAAATGTATGAATTTTAATTATTAGGCCACGCTAGTAAGTTTTAAAATGATGTATTTTCTACTATTTTTGGTATCTAAATTAGCTTCTAAGTTTCATATCAAGTAATATTTGTCCTATATATCCGAAATGTATGAATTTTTATAATTATTAGGCCACGCTATGTTTTCCAAATGATGAATTTTTCTACTATTTTGGTATCTAAATTAGTCAAGTTTCATATCAAGTAATATTTGTCCTATATATCCGAAATGTATGAATTTTAATTATTAGGCCACGTTTTCCAAAATGATGTATTTTCTACTATTTTTGTATCTAAATAAGTCAAGTTTCTCATATCAAGTAATATTTGTCCTATATATCCGAAATGTATGAATTTTAATTATTAGGCCACGCTAGTGTTTCAAAATGATGAATTTTCTACTATTTTGGTATCTAAATTAGTCAAGTTTCATATCAAGTAATATTTGTCCTATATATCCGAAATGTATGAATTTTAATTATTAGGCCACGCTAGTGTTTTCCAAATGATATTTTCTACTATTTTGGTATCTAAATTAGTCAAGTTTACATCAAGTAATATTTGTCCTATACATCCGAAATGTATGAATTTTAATTATTAGGCCACGCTAGTGTTTTCCAAAATGATGAATTTTCTACTATTTTGGTATCTAAATTAGTCAAGTCATATCAAGTAATATTTGTCCTATATCCGAAATGTATGAATTTTAATTATTAGCCACGCTAGTTTTCCAAAATGATGTATTTTCTACTATTTTTGGTATCTAAATTAGTCAAGTTTCATATCAAGTAATATTTGTCCTATATATCCGAAATGTATGAATTTTAATTATTAGGCCACGCTAGTGTTTTCCAAAAATGATGTATTTTCTACTATTTTTTGGTATCTAAATTAGTCAAGTTTCATATCAAGAATATTTGTCCTATATATCCGAAATGTGCGAATTTTAATTATTAGGCCACGCTAGTGTTTTCTAAAATGATGAATTTTCTACTATTTTGGTATCTAAATTAGTCAAGTTTCATATCAAGTAATATTTGTCCTATATATCCGAAATGTATGAATTTTAATTATTAGGCCACGCTAGTGTTTTCCAAAAATGATGTATTTTCTACTATTTTTGGTATCTAAATTAGTCAAGTTTCATATCAAGTAATATTTGTCCTATATATCCGAAATGTATGAATTTTAATTATTAGGCCACGCTATGTGCTTTTCCAAAAATGATGAATCTTCTACTATTTTGCATTCAAATTATTAGTCACAAGTTTTATATCAAGTAATATTTGTCCTATATATCCGAAATGTATGAATTTTAATTATTAGCTACGCTAGTGCTTCAAAATGATGTATTTTCTACTATTTTTGGTATCTAAATTAGTCAAGTTTCATATCAGGCGTAATATTTGTCCTATATATCCGAAATGTATGAATTTTAATTTGATAGTCATTAGTGTTTTCCAAAAATGATGAATTTTCTACTATTTTGGTATCTAAATTAGTCAAGTTTCATATCAAGTACATTTTGTCCTATATATCCGAAATGTATGAATTTTAATTTATTAGGCCACGCTAGTGTTTTCCAAAATGATGAATTTTCTACTATTTTGGTATCTAAATTAGTCAAGTTTCATCAAGTAATATTTGTCCTATATATCCGAAATGTATGAATTTTTAATTATTAGGCTTACTAGTGTTTTCCAAAATGATGTATTTTCTACTATTTTTGGTATCTAAATTAGTCAAGTTTCATATCAAGTAATATTTGTCCTATATATCCGAAATGTATGAATTTTAATTATTAGGCTACTAGTGTTTTCCAAAACAGATGAATTTTCTACTATTTTGGTATCTAAATTAGTCAAGTTTCATATCAAGTAATATTTGTCCTATAATCGAAATGTATGAATTTTAATTATTAGGCCACGCTAGTGTTTTCCAAAAATGATGTATTTTCTACTATTTTTGGTATCTAAATTAGTCAAGTTTCATATCAAGTAATATTTGTCCTATATATCCGAAATGTATGAATTTTAATTATTAGGCCACGCTAGTGTTTTCCAAATGATGAATTTTCTACTATTTTGGTGTATCTAAATTAGTCAAGTTTCATATCAAGTAATATTTGTCCTATATATCCGAAATGTATGAATTTTAATTATTAGGCCACGCTAGTGTTTTCCAAAAATGATGTATTTTTCACTATTTTTGGTATCTAAATTAGTCAAGTTTCATACTGCTAATATTTGTCCTATATATCCGAAATGTATGAATTTTAATTATTAGGCCACGCTAGTGTTTTCCAAAATGATGTATTTTCTACTATTTTTTGTATCTAAATTAGTCAAGTTTCATATCAAGTAATATTTGTCCTATATATCCGAAATGTATGAATTTTAATTTATTAGGCCACGCTGTGTTTTCTAAAATGATGAATTTTCTACTATTTTGGTATCTAAATTAGTCAAGTTTCATATCAAGTAATATTTGTCCTATATATCCGAAATGTATGAATTTTAATTATTAGGCCACGCTAGTGTTTTCTTTCA
This sequence comes from Ascarosepion bandense, assembly GCA_037127315.1. Lineage (NCBI taxonomy): Eukaryota > Metazoa > Mollusca > Cephalopoda > Sepiida > Sepiidae > Ascarosepion > Ascarosepion bandense. Next base: position 2,831,359 of record JBBBDQ010000860.1, on the reverse strand, counting down.
AAAATGATGCATTTTCTACTATTTTTGGTATCTAAATTAGTCAAGTTTCATATCAAGTAATATTTGTCCTATATATCCGAAATGTATGAATTTTAATTGATGTCATTAGTGTTTTCCAAAAATGATGTATTTTCTACTATTTTGGTATCTAAATTAGTCAAGTTTCATATCAAGTAATATTTGTCCTATATATCCGAAATGTATGAATTTTAATTATTAGGCCACGCTAAAGTTTTCCAAAATGATGAATTTTCTACTATTTTGGTATCTAAATTAGTCAAGTTTCATATCAAGTAATATTTGTCCTATATATCCGAAATGTATGAATTTTAATTATTAGGCCACGCTAGTGTTTTTCCAAAATGATGTATTTTCTAATATTTTTGGTATCTAAATTAGTCAAGTTTTATATCAAGTAATATTCGTCCTATATATCCGAAATGTATGAATTTTAATTATTAGGCCACGCTAGTGTTTTCCAAAATGATGTATTTTCTACTATTTTTGGTATCTAAATTAGTCAAGTTTCACATCAAGTAATATTTGTCCTATATATCCGAAATGTATGAATTTTAATTATTAGGCCACGCTAGTGTTTTCCAAAATGATGTATTTTCTACTATTTTTGGTATCTAAATTAGTCAAGTTTCATATCAAGTAATATTTGTCCTATATATCCGAAATGTATGAATTTTAATTGAAGTGATGTCAAAAGCTGGTGTTTTCCAAAATGATGTATTTTCTACTATTTTTGGTATCTAAATTAGGTCAAGTTTCATATCAAGTAATATTTGTCCTATATATCCGAAATGTACATGAATTTTAATTATTAGGCCACGCTAGTGTTTTCCAAAATGATGTATTTTCTAATATTTGGTATCTAAATTAGTCGTTTTATATCAAGTAATATTTGTCTCATATATCCGAAATGTATGAATTTTAATTATTAGGCCACGCTAGTGTTTTCCAAAAATGACGTATTTTCTACTATTTTTGGTATCTAAATTAGTCAAGTTTCATATCAAGTAATATTTGTCCTATATATCCGAAATGTATGAATTTTAATTATTAGGCCACGCTAGTGTTTTCCAAAATGATGTATTTTCTACTATTTTTGGTATCTAAATTAGTCAAGTTTCATATCAAGTAATATTTGTCCCATATATCCGAAATGTATGAATTTCAATTATTATACTACGCTAGTGTTTTCCAAATGATGAATTTTCTACTATTTTGGTATCTAAATTAGTCAAGTTTCATATCAAGTAATATTTGTCCTATATATCCGAAATGTATGAATTTTAATTATTAGGCCACGCTAGTGTTTTCCAAAAATGATGTATTTTCTACTATTTTTGGTATCTAAATTAGTCAAGTTTCATATCAAGTAATATTTGTCCTATATATCCGAAATGTATGAATTTTAATTATTAGGCCACGCTAGTGTTTTCCAAAATGATGTATTTTCTACTATTTTTGGTATCTAAATTAGTCGCTCTACATCAAGTAATATTTGTCCTATATATCCGAAATGTGGGCGAATTTTAATTATTAGGCCACGCTAGTGTCTTCCAAAAAATGACGTATTTTCTCTACTATTTTTGGTATTTATCGACAAGTGAATAATTGTAAATGAAAATAGAATAGTTCTTTTGTTAATACTGCACTATAACATCTGCATAAAATGAATTTATAAATATTTAATAATTACTTATATTGCAGTTTTATCAATGAAAGAATGAAGAAAATTTAGAGTGATTTGGATGAGTTCCTCTTTACTCGTTTGCCTTGTAAAATTTTGCAAATTAATACTAAAAGAAACATTCTATTTTCATTTAGAATTATCCGCTAAAAATAATATGAAATACATCATTTCTTTTAAAAACCTTGGATTGCTTAATAATTATGGCCGTTAGTGTATATATAATAATATAATATTATATTTTTACTCTTTGTCGGTGATGGCTGTCTAGAGCTGGAGAGCAATCGGAGAAGGAGCCGTCAGGGGTCAGAATTCAGGCAAAAACCTTAATCTTTATATGAAGCAAACTACAAAAACTTTTGCTTGTTCAGGTTGTTGCTCTGTTGACTTCATCTATGGCTAGTTATATATGTCAACCACCGTTATCTCTGGTTGATTTTATACATGGCCAGATGTCTCAGTCAATGATACCCCCCCCCGTCATCGCCTTTCAAGCCGGTTTTCGTTTGTGATAATTGTTTTTGTTGTTGCACTTGTTAACATCCTACACGGCTTGATATATCTCTTAACTCCTCTTGTCTTTTTATGACTTCACCCACGGCCAGATGTGCCTGTTACTTACCTTGAACGGTGTTATATTACAAAAAACATTACAGAAACCGAACTTGTTGCCGTTTAAGTTAAACATTGTAAAGAGAAGCGTGTAAGTGAGTTGATAAATTGCAAAAAAGAAACGGGTATAAAAAAATCAGTATTCGTGCACTCTACTCACTAAGCAGCATAAAGCCTCATTCATTGTCTTGGATATTATTCTAGAAAAATAAGTTTCGTGACACTAAAATATAAGTAGCATTGTTTGCAGATTTTTCGTTATTTCTAAGTTGTTCATAAAAGTGTGCTTAGTTGATACATTTGTTATCAACCCATATATGACATTCAGTCAGTAGTTTAATTTAAAACTTAATTCTTAGTCCCTCATACATCAAATCAAGGGAAGATATCCTTTTACATCCTTTGTAAAATAAAGACGGAAGCTGATGAAGGTTCGCCTGAAATAGGCCATACTTCCGATTTACCATGAAATAACGTGTCTGCCTTAATTTTTCTTATATTTGCTCTATATGTACTTATATACATATATGGTTAGAGAGTTATCCTACCACTGTATGTACAGGATACCCCTTTGGATTCTTCTATACCCACACTGCATGCTGATATATATATATATATTCACAGTTACATGACTCGTAACACCTACGACTCTAGGGGCACCGCATGTATGGCGAGGGATGTTTCTAAAACTATGTCGCTTAATTAATAAAAGCATCAGTTGAAGTAATCTGAAACTGTTATACTTCTAATACTTGGCGACAGCATATGTGAACAAACGCTTAGCGACTTGAGTTAGCATTCCACAGGAGTGATGAATTTGTCAGAAAAATCCTGTATTATATAATTTTAGATTTTTTTAATAATCATTTCACTCCAAGCAAGGCACGAACGCCCTGTTTCTCAGTGTGCTATGTTTCGAGATAGAATCTGTATTTGTTCCTTTTAACTAATCAGAATAAAGAGCCACTTTGAAATTTGGCCAGTAGTTTCTGTAGTAGTGTATGTGTGTGTGCGTGTGTGTGAGTGTGTGTTGGAAAGTTTTTGTCCTGGTGCCCTAACTACAGAAATTTAGGCCTACAACTAGATCGACTTGCAGGCTCTACACATTTACAGTTGAAATTATTGAATGTAACCGCCTCTTCTCTTCAATAGTTTCTTTTTCCAAACATCCCGATTGTGGAACTCCCTTATGCTTATTTGTTTCCCTTGATAGCTGCAACAGTTTAAATGCAACGTCAATCGAGATCATTAATCTTCATGAATACAGTTAATCTTTTATTCTTTCCTCAATTCTGTCTACACCCTAAGCCATGAACACATGAAATGAGAGAGGGGAAATTTTAGCGTGTTATCTATATACTGTGTACACTTAGAGAACTCAATTAATTACTAATATAATATATATAACGAAACTTGGTTATAAGCAACCGACAATTTTGTAATGAATCATTTTGAAATTATTTTTACCGATACTCGTATTTAAGTAGATATTATGTTTTTAATTAAAGCAGTATTTTTATATTTATATCTACCGGCCTGAGTATCGGTAAAAATAATGAACAAAATAATTCATTACATATATATATATATATATATATATATATATATATATAGTATGTGGGTGAGAGAGAGAGTGTGTCTCTGGCAGAGAGAGAGAGAGAGAGAGAGAAAGAGTTGTGAACAAATAGAAATCAAATATAGATCGGACTCTGGCAAAATGATAAGAGAATTAGATAATGGGAAATCTTTATCACGCTAACATTGATCACTTTTATTAAAGATTGATCAGAATATATATGCAGAATAAGAAGAAAGGAATTATGAAATTTTTTCTTTTGCGTTTTTTATTTTCATTATTTAATCCTGTTTGATGCAAATTCAACTTGTATATATTATATATATATATGTGTGTGTGTGTATGTGTTTGTGTGCGCGATAAAAATATAATTTTAAGATATATGCCATGTTTATGTATAAAATTGGTCAGTATCAGAGATAGAGCGTATGTAAACATAAAAGTAGACACTGAGGTCAATAGTAAGCGGCGACAGTCTGTTTCATAGTTAAACATAAATTCCACGATGTTGAAGATTGTGTTTACGTATGAAACAGACTGGAATTATACACTCACTTAAACACCGATCCACAAAGATCTGTTTTATTATAAGCGTTGCAATTTAGAAAATATTTATATATATCTTGACATCTTAGTAGTTTAATTTTTCTTAAACAAAGAAATTAATGGCTACTCCTTAAGAACACAAACTTTCCTCAAACTCTCAAAAGTACATATATATAAGAATTAAAATAAGATTTCTCGAATATTTAGCCTGGTAGAGAAAATTAAATAAATACACTGTTTAATAAATAAGTGAAACGACTACTCAAATCTGGGTATCCATTAAATAGACTGTTTAATTAATTAATTAATTAATTAATAATAATAATAATAATAATAATAATAATAATAATGATAATTTATGTATGTATGTATGTAACTATATATATATATATATATATATATATATATATATATATATATATAGTTTATCGAGGCAGCAGATAATTTTCTAAACATTTACTGTTAAACATAAGCGATAATGAATACCTATTATGCTTAATCATGAGCAGTTCTAAACATTGTATTTTGACTTTAATTTCAGGTGAAAATAACGACAAAAATTCTCCAACGTTTGGATAATTTTTTATTAAGTTAGTTTTAAGCTTAGTTTTATGTCAACACAAGATAATATCGTCGCTGATGGTGGATGTTTTTATGTTAACGTCCTTGTAACCTCTCTGAAGATGGCTCATGTGTGCCTAAAGCTTAGACCCAACTTAATAAAACATCTTCAGAGAGGTTACATGGACGTTAAAAGAAAGACATTCATCATCAAAGATGATATTATCTTGTGTTGACATAAAACATTTATATGCGTCTATAACAGTCACCGAATTGCAGTTCGTAAATTTGTAATGCGGATCTATGATGTCAAGCCGCGTGAGAGACGGAAATGTTAACTGAAACATATGTCTAAATGCAATGTAATATGTTGTGACCAGCTTGAAATGTGATTTTATTAAGTGTGGGTTAATTTGATTTAATGTAGATGACCTCCAATATCTGAAGGTTCTTTTTACTGTGTGTATGTGTGACCATTATTGTGTTATCGATTAAAACCTGTCTAATATGACCTACATGACTATTTTTTTCTAAGAAATGTTGTTTAATTGAACTATGATCAGAAAGATGGAAGGTAAGTCTATGGAAGAGCGTGGTTGTAGTAAAACAAATCTATGTAATGTGTTTATTATTAGTACTAGAGATACAATCTCTGAACGGACATGTACGTTGATACACTACATTGGTTTTCTGTAGAGGATTTAGTTGAGTGGTTGTAGCGTTATTAGAGACTGTGAGGTCAATTGTTTAGAATGTTTCATAATATATGATGAGTTTAATTTGATTATTATTATTTATTGTTTTAGCATTTTTTGAGTATTGTTTCATCATGGTTGTAATTATTATGCATTTGCTTGCAGGAGTACAAGTTAATAGTGTTAAGTTTCATTTGACGTACACTATTGTTACTATTATTATACTGTCATTTTTCATCATATTTTGATTCCTTTTATGGTCGCACTATCTGCCAAATCGCAGGAAGACCTAAGGCATGTCGTGGTGTGTTGTTATGGCTCCATTTAATGATTTTATATCTCTTCTAACATCCGTAGCGTTACATAGTCAAAGTGCTTCTTAATTTGTGGGATGTACTTAACGAGAGTACATTCCCACATGATCTAGTGGTTAGGATTCCTGGCTTTCACCCAGGCGACCCGGGTTCGATTCCCGGTGTGGGAACGTTAAGTATTCATACGTCCTGAAGGGACAGGGCACATAGAAGAAGACTTAACAAGACAATTTTTATATATCTCTTAAACTGGGCTTTTTACAGGGATTCTTTCAATGTGTTGTTTTCTTCCATTTTTTATCATTCCAAGTGCACCCACTATCACTGGCACAACTTCAACATTTTTTCTATTTCAATTATCCTCCTCTTTATATTTTGACAATTTCTTCGAATTCCTTAATTGTTATGTTACAATCCGCTGGACAGGCCATATCAATTAATAGGCAAGTTTTTTCTTTCTGGTTTTAACAATAATGTCTGCCCTATTTGCTTCAATTGTTCTGTCTCTTTAGATGGTGTAACCCCATAGAATGGTGACATCTTCTATTTGTTTAACCAGTGCTGGGTGATGTTCATACTAGTGATTGTTTACATATTTTCCATATTATTATTATTATTATTATTATTGATTTTGTTGGTGTTGTTTTTGTTGTTGTTGTTGTTGTTGTTGTTGTTGTTAGAGTATTATTAAGTTTATTGTTATACATTGATTTAATCCAAATGAAGGATTCGTTTCAAAATTCCAGTCACATGAAATGTTGTGAATATGCAAATAAAAATTTGGACAACTGTACGAATAATGTAAATAATGCAAATACTACATCTCAGAAATATAGACAATTAAAAAATATCTTCTTTTTCTATGTCATTTCAGAACGTAGGCGACCATGACTTTCCACATCTCCCTATCCCTAGGGGCACTTAGTGCACTTTCTCCTCTTAAACCACGTAACCCACGTTCTGTCATCCACCTGATCAGGTCCTTCAAATAAATTATACGCTGCTTTCCTCTGTCTCTTTCCCTCTATCGAGCCTGTTAGTACCAGGTTCTCTAAGCCCTCCTTCCTCATTGCATGTACCCAGGAACTTTAGCTGTCTTTTTCTGATACTCAGTATTTTTTTTTCATTTCCATCACTGCCAAAACCTCATTATTGCTCACATGCTCAATCCATGTTATTCGCACTATCATTCTGTAGAACTACATTTCAATTACTTCAAGTTTCAATGATATTGTCCAGCATCCACTGCCATATTGAAAAACTGGCATCACATAGCAATCCAGTACTCTTTTCTTTGATTCTAGCGAAATGGTCCAGTTTCTTTATACTTTTATCAACTACTTGAAGGCTTCCTTCGCCATGCCAATTTCGCATTCGGATATCCGTGTCGCACTTTCCGTCTTCACAAATTATGCTGAACGTTCAGGTCGCCCCAAATCGGATGTTATCCAGCAAAGCACAAAAAAAATATCTATAACCTTAGAGGTCTATTTGGTTCGATTTCAACGGGGTATCATTTCTCTGCAGATTACTGAAACGAACCCATCACTCTCAACAGAGCATAGGCCGTTGACGACATCTAGCCATCGACGAGGGTGTCGTTGATGCTTCTGTAGATTGTCTGTTTTGCAGGTAAGTTGTGTTGAGCCTTACGCAAATCTCTTTATCTTCCGGGCGAGTCTGACTAATTCTCAATCAAGGCTATAGAACCTAGTTTGCTATTCTATTTAACACATAGCTTGAGAGAGAATCAAGAGATTAATACTTTTTTCTGTCACTTTAATTACACAAATTACGCTAGAGTTCATAACTATTTCTTTCCATTTTAACAACAACCACAAATCTTCATGCTTCGCTTATATCCCGAAACGAATCTTTTGTTAATTTCCCTTGTTTATAAATATGTCTACATTTAATTTTATCTAAATGATAGATTTTTATATATTGTCATTCTATTTTAGCTTCTATTTTCATAACCTTTTTTCTCGTCAGTGATTTACAGTGATCATATGATCAGTGTAAATCACTTAAACTTTTCCTGTAGTTTCTACTAGATTTTATTTGTTATTGATTTTTTCAACCCTTTCCATTTTCTTTCGTGGCGTGTAATATTTGTCAAAATTAGAAATGGTCACAGTTCAGACGGAAATTCATGTTGATAAATGTTTGAATATAGGAAATTGTTTTTGTATGTTTTAATATTGATTCGATATTTTTATGAGGGGGAATCTGACTGTTCATTGATAATCTATCCAGCCTCTTCTTTTACTTCTTCGTATTATTTTTTTCTTCTTTTTCGGCATCGTCTTACTATTAGTCGTCTACTTATCCTCTTTTCTTTCTTCGTTTTCATCTTCTTCTTTTTCTCCTTGTGCGTTGTCTTCTTTTTCTTCTTTTCTAAATCATTTTCACTTTATTCTTCTTCCTCTTCCTCTGCTTCTTCTTCTTGTTGTTCTTCTCTTCCTTCTTCTCCTCCTTCGTCTTTCTTTTTTCTTCCCCTTCCTCTTATTTGAAGTCTTCTTTATCCTCTTTTCTTCTTCTTTTTCTTCTTCTCACTACTCGTCTTCTCTTCCTATGTCTTCTTTTTCTTTTTTTCATCTTCTTCTCCTTCATCTTCTGCTTCTGTGTCTTCTATCTTCTCTTTTCTTCTTTTTCTTTTCCTTTTTTGTCCTCGTCGTCTTCTTCTTCTTCGTTGTCGTCGTCTTTATTTTTGTCGTCGTTGTTTTCTTTCTTTTCTTTTCCATCTTCTTCTTCTTCTTCTTCTTCTTCTTCTTCTTTGTCGTCGCCTGCATTTTTTCGTTACCACTGTTTGATTGATCCAGCATTCGGGAGAACTAACGATCGATTTAATTCCTTCAGCTTACGGAGCATTTTACACAGCCATCGATCTGCATTTTCTAAATCATTTTTTCTTTCCTTTCTTCAACACTTTCCAATGATCAATTTCTTAACACTATCAAAGAACTGAACAAAAATTCACTTTATAGAACAGTTTTTGTCTGATTTCTCTCTAGTAACATTTAACACCACTTCTATGCTTACCTTGGGAAATCAAAAGTAAAAGTGAAATTAAAATCTATTTACAGGTCGTTGTTACAGCAAAGGCGCGGACAGAGAGAAGGTTGTCGACGAGAAAAAGCGAATCGTGCAGAACGAGTTCAAATTCTGTTCGATTCTGCTATTTAGTATTTTTACTATAAGCGAAAGGTATCGATCTGTAACTTTCATCTAGCTATGGGTTAAATATCAGATTAGACTTGTCTCTGTATGTTTTGATACAAACTAGTCTAAGAGAAGGAAAACTTTTAATTGAAACCATCAAGAATAGTTGATTTATTTTCATTCTACAGCTTATAAACCTTTTCCAGGTTATTTAATATCAGGAAATATATTCGATTGGATTGTAACAATTTCTTTCGAGATAATAACGAGTTAGAATCAAACTTCTTACTAATTAAGTCTTAACTTGTGGATAGAAATTTCATTACAACTCCCTTAATGGCAAACTGAGCGTAAGGTGGTTTATAGTTAGAGTTTAACTGATTGATAGTTTGAATGACTGATTCGTTTTCTACGGATTATCAATCTTTTGCAGGTTATTTAAAACAGAAAAATATAATTTTTAGATTGTAAGAATCTCTTTTGTAATAAACGTGATTTATTAACGAAAATCACTAGTAAGTAACCAATAGTTGGGAGAAAAGGCGTTGATTCATAAGTTCCCTAAAGGAAATTGCGTTTAAAATGATTTATAGGAACATATTGATTGATTGACTGAATGATTGATTGTTCTGCTTATCAATCCTTTGCAGGTTATTCAAAGATAATTTTTAGATTGTATGAAAGCTTTTTGGAGACAGTAATGATATAGTGATAAAAGTCTGAATAATGAACCCACCAGTCAGTCAGACTGAGCAGAAGATTTTTCCTCAGTGGTTTGCCATTATTTTCTGCTGTAGACTGATTACTAACCAAGGCTATAGAATTTAATCTGTGTTGTTATTTAACCAATAGCTGGAGGAAAAAGACGGACTAATGCCTTTCTCAAGTTTATTTGTCCGTAACTGAATGCAACGAATTTAACTGGAATTCGTACTCGACTCTCCGAATTTCATAGTTAGTGGAAAAGAGGTGGACCTTCTCCAAGTTTATCTCTGCTTTCTAAACGTAGCTTACATGTGGCACACTGCCGGATAAAAGCGTGATAAAATAAGGATAAAACTCATTATTCAGTTGTAACAAATGTAGCGAATCAGTCAAGATTTTCAACCCTGACACCACATCGAAGTGAAAAAACTCTAATTGAAGCTTAGCTATTAAAAGCCATTATACATTATTCTCACATCCATGTTTACATCTGGCATTTTCAAGCGGTCATCCATCGAAATGCTTTCCTTGTACAACGTTGCTTAACTTTGGTGAGCATACAGGATCCGGTGTTTCACCGTGATGTGCCTGTAAGCTTATATATATATATATATATATATATATATATATATATATAGTTTCTTTTGGGCTTTGCAATGTGGACATCAATTACACTTGTAGGAATGAAACAAAATGGCCTCAGGTCAGATACTACTACGATGCAGAGAATACATTGTTTCTTTTACCCTCTCTGTCTCTAAATAACCCCCATGAAATAAGATACCCAAATCTATTCCCTTTTCTTTCTCTGCTACTATTTCTCTTTCCCCTACTCTCTCTATCTCCCTGACCCATGCTTGACTTAAAGGATTGGCCAGTCCCTCTCTGGCTTCTAAGCAGGCAACATGTGTTCTGTTGCTAGCAGGCACTTAACACGAAAGTATGTAAAAATAAGAAAATAAAATATTCCTCTCAACGCTAATATTTGTATCCACTTCTTTGTCAATTATACCCACAAAGATACCAAATATTACAATGGTGACCCCGACAAAAAGGACATTACAACCTCAAGAAACGAACTAATTTTACCAGGACTGAAAGGAAAGAAACACATTTTGGAGTCTTCAGGAAAATATACAAGTAGCGGTTAATTTCACGTCACAAACGTTTTTAAAGAGAACCTTTGACGTAAGTAAAACAAACTACATTTTTTTCCACCCCTCTTCATCCAAAAAAAAAAATACAAAAAATACTTGAATATATATATTTTTACATACAAAAAAAAAATGGAAGAAGCTTCCTTACAACAAATTACAATAAAAACGCCGGAATTCATGGAAACGGCAGTGAATGGCTGGTTTTCCATTCTGGAAGCCCAATTCCATCTGCGGAATATTACAAATTCAACAACAAAGTTTTATACGGTTATATCATCTCTGCCTGCAGAGGTGGTAGCTAAAATACCATGTCACATTTTAGACGCAAAGAGCTATGAGGAACTAAAATGCTCCGTAATTGAGGCTAATGAAAGAACAAAGCCTGAGTTGCTAGACAAGTTAACGTCTACCAACACAATTACAGGCTGTCCATCTGCATACCTTCAAGAGATGCTTTCTATAGCTAAAAGGATAGGTGTCGGCGAAGAAATTGTTCTTCACAAATGTCTATAGGCATTACCTGCAACAATTTCCCCCGTCATTGCCTCCCAAAAAGAACTAAATTCATCCCAAATAGGAAAACTAGCGGACGAATTAATGCTCTTATTAAATAACATGAACGGAACAGCAACAGCATTCTCCACTCAGCAGCACACAGAAAGGAATAAAAACGTCCATATACCGATAGGAATAAAACCCTACTTCCCAGACCAAAAAACTAAAATATGCAGAGCACACCTCTACTTTGCCGAGCAAGCAAGAACTTGCAAACCGTGGTGTAAATGGCCAAAGAAGCAGAACATCAAAATTTTACCAAGCTCGCGTCCACCCACACCACCACCAACAGCATCGGAAAACTAGTAGCGCGAACCATGTCTGTCCCCTTGAGTTCGCCGCTACAAATCAAAGCACGATTAGGGACAACCATATTACAATTTATAGTAGACACTGGTGCAAGCCTCTCAATAATACCGGCGTCCGCGTTAAAAGGCGTGACGTTATAACCAACACCAGTATCGCTCACCACTGCCAACAGAGAGAAAATACAATGCCACGGCCAAGCTAACCTGGAGATTGAAATACCGACCTTAAGAAGAACCTTTTCCTGGACATTCGTGGTCGCTGAGATCACCAATCCCCTCCTCGGAATTGACTTTCTAAATAACTTTGGCCTCACTGTCGACTGCAAAAACAGGACAATTTATGACCCAGCAACAACCACTAAAAAGTTGTTAGTAAACACTACTGCTTCCTGTAAATGTGGTCATAAACGAAGCAAATATACCCACATTTATAAAAAACAGCTTAGATAAATACCCAGAAATTATCTCTCCTCACACCAACAAAAACAATACCTACTGCGGTGTTTACCACAGAATCGACACAGGTAGTCACTCACCAGTTTTTGCTAAATCCAGACAACTGTCTGCTGAAAAGCTGACTGCTACAAAATAAGAATTTAAGAGACTAATAAATGAAGGAGTAATAACCCCTTCAGACAGCGAATGGTCAAGCCCACTACATCTAGTACCTAAACAGATTGGAGGATATCGCTGCTGTGGAGACTACCGCGCCTTAAACAGTATCACTAAAAGTGATAGATACCCCATCCCTAATATTAATTCTTTTACTGCTAAACTCGCTGATAAACAGCGATTTTCAAAAATTGATTTAATTTCAGCCTATCATCAAATCAAGATGCGCCCCAATGATATTCCAAAAACTGCAGTTATTTCACCAATGGGACTTTATCAATAGGAATTTATGCCGTTTGGATTAAAGAATTCTTCGACTACTTTCCAAAGATATATGGACAGAATCTTTCGAGATACCGACTGTGTCTTCGTATATATCGATGATATCCTCATCTTCAGCGATGATGAACAATCTCATAAAAAAGATATTGACACAGTGTTTCGAATTCCACAAGAAAACAACCTAAAAATATCACTCTCCAAATCGATTTTCAACGTAACAGCCCTTGACTTCTTAGGCTTTAGAATTAACTCAAAGGGAATTACACCAACTGCAAATAAAGTAAAAGAAATAGAATCTTTTCTGTGTCCTAAAGATGCTAAAAGCCTACGCAGATTTCTTGGTATGGTAAGATTTTACAGAAAATTAATACCAGGATTCGCAAAGTTAGTTTTTCCTTTATCTGAGAGAATGCGACTAACACCGAAAGGATTAATCACCTTGAATACATTAGAAAAAGAATCCTTCTCTACCATGACTAAAATATTGGGTAAGCTAACGGAATTACCCCATCCTCAACCAAGTTGTACACAATATCAACTGGTCACGGACAGCAGCAAATATGCAGTAGGTGCTGCCTTACATCAAGTCGTTAATAGAAACCCTATACCAATAGGATTTTTCTCGAAGAAACTAACAGCAACACACACAAGATATTCCACTTTTGATCGTGAACTTTTAGCAGCGTATTTGGCTGTATTACATTTTCGCCACCTCATAGAAAGTCGCGAAGTATTACTTCTAACAGACCACAAGCCAACATGCGGCGCATTTCACAGCCTTAAAACCAGCAAAATCGGATAGGCAACAAAGACAACTAGCCATAATCACATAATTAATCTCAGATATTGCCCATGTGAAGGGTGATCAAAATGTAGTAGCAGATTGTCTATCACGCCCAACATTTTCTGTACAGATCGATATGTACGACCTCTCAGCACTTGCAGATGCCCAAACAGCAGATACTGAAATACAGTCCTTCCCAGAATTAAAAAAATATACAATATCTAGAAAAGACCAATTTGTGTTGTGTGATACATCAACGTCATACCCCAGACCTTTTGTACCATGCACACTAAGAAAACCATCTTCGATAGTTTGCATTCAGTGTCACACCCAGGTATAAAATCATCTATAAAAATGATTAAGGCTAGGTTCTACTGGCCTAACATGGATAAAACCATCAAAGAATTATGTGCATAATGCACATCTTGCCAACAGGCAAAAATATATAGACACACAAAATCGCCAGTACAAACATTGGAAATACCGTCATCAAGATTACTACTGTACACATCGACATAATTGGACCTCTACCGCCAGCAAAATGTTCCAACAATCCCTACATTAATCCATGTCGATATATTTTAACATGCATAGATCGAACCAGTCGAGGGATAGAAGCGCAACTCATAGCAGAGATTACGGCACAAACTGTTGCAGAAGCGTTTGTAAATACGTGGATTACTCGCTTTGGTGTCCCACTTCATGTCATAACAGACAGAGGTACACAATTTGAAAGTGAATTATTCATGGAATTATCAAAAATTATCGGATTCTATAGGCTAAGAACAACGTCATATCATCCACAATGCAACGGACTTATAGAAAGAGCTCACAGAACCATCAAAGCAGCTATAATGGCCCGAAAAGAATCTTGGATTTCAGCCCTACCGATTATTCTCTTAGGAATTCGAAGTATGCCCAACTGCTCTAATTTTTCCCCTTTTTATGCGGTCACAGGTGCAAAAATGTTATTGCCACACCTAATGATAGATTCGGAAAACCCAGAAACAGTCACAGAAGGCTTTACTAGAGAACTACATAAAACCATGGCAAAATTTGACTTGACTCACTTTTCAAACAGAGAAAAATCAACACAAAATTCTTACGTACCAAATCAACTGCAAACCTGTAAAAAAGTTTGGATTAGGATAGACCGCGTTCGAAAACCGCTAGAAGCACCCTATTCAGGTCATTACACTGTACTCGAACGAACACCAAAATATTTCCTTATAGAAACTAACCCAAACACGCATACACAAGTTTCAATAGACCGTTTAAAACCTTACATTGAAAAGAAGCGAAAATGTACACAAAATACAACTACCAACAAAAATAAAGAGCCTGATATATTACCTCCTGAAGAAGTACAGGAACATAAAATAAAGACAACAAACTCTGGTAGGAGAGTCAAATGGAAAAAAGATAATGAATACTTTTATTATTATTAAAAAAAAACAAAAAAAAAACACTCCGTTATCTGGTAGGAGAGTATTGTAGGAATGAACCAAAATGACCTCAGGTCAGATACTACTACGATGCAGAGAATACATTTTCTTTTACCCTCTCTGTCTCTAAATAACTCCCAAGAACTAAGATACCCAAATCTATTCCCTTTTCTTTCTCTGCTACTATTTCTCTTTCCCCTACTCTCTCTATCTCCCTGACCCATGCTTGACTTAAAGAATTGGCCAGTCACTCTCTGGCTTCTAAGCAGGCAACATGTGTTCTGTTGCTAGCAGGCACTTAACACGAAATTCTGTAAAAATAAGAAAATAAAAAATTCCTCTCAACGCTAATATTTGTATCCACTTCTTTGTCAATTATACCCACAAAGATACCAAATATAACACACTAATGAGCAGGTAAGAGTTTGCCTTTTTGTCCTAGAGTTTATTTGGATAAAAGTTTTTGGTTGGAGATGGTTGTTCGTTGGATTTATCAATTTTTTTAATATATATATATATATATATATATATATATATATATATATATATATAAATACATATTGATGCGTTCATTACCATTGAGATCTTAAGAGAAGAAAAATTTAAAAAGAGTTTCCACTTCTATGATATATGCATTACTCTTTAGAAATGAATTGGAATTCTTTCGGTGACTGGCCTGTGTATACACTGTTTGTATACAACACGTTAAAATGTCATTTCTTATTCTATGGGCCTGTGGCTTAGTAGGTAGCGACTCTCACCAAATAGCAGACGCAGGTTGTAAATTAGTAATGCTGTCCTATGATGTCACACCACGTGAGATCCTGAAATCTTAATAACAAAACGACAGGTTTAAATGGAATTTAATGTGTTGTGGCTAGATTGAAATGAGTGTGTATTGCTTTGATTTAATGCAGATGGCCTCATATCTGAAGGTTTTTTACTGTGTGCATGTGTGGGTATGCATGTTAACTTCCTTGCAATCACTCTAAGAATGGCTCATGTGAGCCAAAACTTAAAACTAGCATAATAAAAATATATCCAAATGCTGGTTAGTTTTATCATTATTTCCACCAGAATTTAATGTCAAAATATGATGCTAAACATTTCATGATTAAACATTTTAGACATTCATTGCGAGTTATATTTAAAACTATATAATTAGATAATTATGTGCTGCCACAACACACACACACACAGACACAGACACACAGACACACAGACACACACACACACACACACACACACACACACACACACACACACACACATATATATATATTCCTATGTATGTATATCTGCGATATATGCATTACTCTTTCAGAAATGGAATTCTTTCGGTGACTGGCGTGTGTTTCCACTGCTTACATACAACACGTAAAAATTTCCGTTTCACTGATTCCATGTGCCGATAGCTTAGGGGGTAGCGACTCCGACTGATACCGAATCGGTCGAGTTACGATCTCGGCCAGAAGCAAGTGGATGTGTCTAGCCACACTGATGCAATGTGATAAACAACAGGATGACTAATATATATATATATATATATATATATATATATATATATATATATGTGTGTGTGTGTGTGTGTGTGTTTGTGTGTGCAACGTAATTCGATTTCGATATACCAGCTCGTCTTCAGTCACTTTCTCCTCGATATTATATGGTTTCACTTCGTCTTTTCTACAAATAATTTCCCAGCTTCTGATCTAAAGAGCTTCTTTCCATGGTGCTACTAGCAGATGAATTTACATGTGCTACTAGATTCCCACAAAGTCTCACTCATTTAACGTCAAAATAATCAAATGTAGTCCTCACTTCTACTCTAACGGTTGTTTTTCTCGCAATTCTCGTCTGTGGATCTCTCTTCCACATAATTACTTCCCTGACATTTACATCTCAAAACTTTAAATGCAACGCCAGTTGTCATTTTCTACTCCCCTAAATCCCATCCACTTCACTAAATCTTATTCCCCTCATTAAATCCCATCCATCTTTTATCTTTTCTTCGACATCCATTGTACCTTGTTTTCCTCTCACTGTAACCCCCTGCGCAGCAGTGATAATCCTGCCTCGTTAAGAGTAAAATGATTATAATATATACATATATTTAAATGTTTGTATGTGTGTGTATATGTGTGTGTTTTATGTGTATGTATTTTTTATTGTGTTGACCTGGTATCTCGGCTTTTTTCACTTTTCCCTTACCACTACACCACTACGCATCCATGCTTACAACACCTTATATTTCCAAGCGGTCATTCATTTAATTACTGACCAGATTCGACTTTGCTTATCTTCAATGATCTTCCGGAACCTGTGTTTCAACATTTGTATGGCAGTAAGCAACGTGAAACTGCTCTGGATTCTTTCATATTAATGTATTATTCAGGGTGTCTCTAACGTCTTTGCACATGCATATTCTCAAGATATTAAATATTTAACAACTTTTTATTAAACTGAAATATTAACAAATAATATTTTCAGTATGATTTCCATCCTTCATGTTCACTGAGAAGTAATAGTTCAACTCATTCTTCTTTTGACAAAACCATGTTTAATCTGTGGAGGTAAAAAATGTAACGTTAATGCGATTTCCTATGTGTTCAGATTTATGGACGGCCTGTATTTCATGGATAAGGAGCAGATGAAAAGCTGTGTTGATTACTTACGACATGAAAGGACATGTTATTAAAAATAAATAGGTTTTTGTCATTATTTCATATTAACACTCTACCGATAGGTATTAATATTCATGCTTTTTGCTGATAGTGTTTCTGTTGTAATTTTGTATTGCTAGCATGATTTATTAAAACGTATAGAGTGTGGATTGTTTCGTTGCTTTTTTTTGGGCGGGGGTAATTCTGACTTAGTCCAAAATATATAACAAAATCGTGGTTTAGCTGATTTGTTTGGTTTCTTCGATAAGCACATCAAATGGAGTTAGTCCGAGCAATTTTATTTCTGCAGGATCAAACCCCGTTTACAGCGCCCACAATGATGTAACGAATTGTGACAATCACCTCTTTCAACAGCAATAAATATAATTTTCATGAATTTAATAACCATATTGGTCGAGGTCCGCTTTTCTTAATGGATCGTTTACCGTGGTTAAAAGACTTTGGACTTTTGTTCACTTTTAGAAATATCTCTCTAAAAATATTAAATTTATTTTATTATAATACATTTATTAAAAATACATCCACGCAAACTTCAAGGAAGACATTAACTATCTTCACTTGAAGTTATCACTTCGGAATTACACCCGAAGCTCCGGCTATATATACTTTTCCCTGTATATCCACATTGTTACTGAATATGGCATGAATTCAGTTTAAAAGTGGGGTTAATGAGAGTACCGTGAATAAGTTGATCATTCCTGTACGTCACTTACTGTTTTGGGGACGACTCATGCAATGAGCAATAAACCCATTCCCCTCCCGAAGGCGAGGTACTGTCTGGAGAAGGTCCACCCTGAGTCTTGAGTTAATATTATTTTGACGCTTTCATTGAAAATGATTTTCTAAGCGTAGCTCATATGTGGCACAAGGACAAAAGTTTGGGGCACTCAGGGAAAGATTAGCCTCACTAATCAACTGTACTAACTTATCTAGCAAAACAAGCGTGTTAACCATTACATCACGTCGAACTACACATATGATGATTTTCTAAGCGTAACTTAGAAGTGGTAAAAGACCTAATGTGTGGAGCACCGAGTGTAAATCGAATTCATCAGTCAGTCGTAATTGTTCTACCAAGACAAGCTTGTTAACTATTACACCACATCAATTGTTCATGTGGTGATTTTCTAAGTTTATCTTAGATGTAGTAAAAGACTAAAAACATGGAACATCCAGCAGGGATCGAACTCACTACTCAAATGTAATTGATCTAGTGAGACAAACACGCTAATATTCCGTCAGTAAAAGGCCATACATGATGCACGCTTGAACGATCATGTCTCGAAAAAGGCATGAGTGATTGTACCCAACATTATCCCACAGTAGGTTGCCATTACTTTCTGCGGTAGACTGGTTGCTAGCCAAGGCTATAGAACCTAATCTGTCCTATTATTTAACCCATAACTGGAGCGAAATGACGGATTAATACTTTTCCCAAAGTTATTTGCGCGTAAATGAACGCAACGAATTCAACTGGAATTTGAACTCGGCTACCGGTTTCTCGTTCCGAGCCGATATCTACTGCTCCACAACGCACACCCAACGCTAACATTACACCATGCTAAAATACCAATGTCAAATTTTAATGATAGTTTTTATATAAATACAAAAAGTTGCTACAAAGTTGAAAGTGGTGAGGAAGTAAGCTTGTAATCACCTGTTATATCTTTAACTTAGGTAGCTAAACTATAACCAAACAAACTATAACCAAATTTACCACATTCTTACCATATTCAGAAAACTTTCAATATTCTAAGGTCTGCGTACTTCCATCAATAATCAATGTTTTTTTGATAACACTTGTTAAGTTTTTCTTAATTCCCATCTCAACAGACGATTACTTTGGGCTTATTCTTTACAATATTACTTAAATTTTTATTTTTACAATTCATCGATTTAATTTCATTTAATTTCTGTCGTTTTCATTTTACGGAATTTTTAATTAAAACCTAACACTTGTTTCACTTCAATATTTTTTGCATTTTTTTCATTTCCATTACATGTTGTTCATTTTTTTTTATATATGATGCTTATTGCTCTGCTTTTTTTATCTTCACATATTTCTTTGTCTTTCCTTTCTATTCTCTTGAATGCGAATGTGGTGAAGGGGAAGTCTTGTAATCACCTGTTTTATCTTTAACTTAGGTAGCCAAGCTGTCTGACACAAACAAACTATAACCCAATTTACTACATTCTTACTCACCTTTCTTACGACAACCACCATAATATATCTAAGTCTCTATGAAATCCTAACCAATTCCCATATGTAGAATTTGTCTGTTATGGAGGAATAGTGCCACAACATTTAAACGATATAACCCAATGAATATTTACAATGTCCATAATATTATACATTGAAGAAACTAAACTAAAATGACACTACTAACAAACTCACAATCCGTAATTGTGGTAGAAATTTTATTTCACTTGACAAAATTAATGCTGGATTGGATGAATTAAAAAGACTCATTCAATCAACTAAACACACAAACCCCACTTTCTGCCCCGACAACAATTATTAAATAACACACTCTAAAAATAAAAAAGTATCACCTAACGGTGGAGGGGGTGGAGAATTTAACTAAAGAAATCGGGGACAAATTAAAAGTGTTTAATGAGCACTGAACCCCTATGATAGGTGTTACGGAAATAAAAGAATCGACCAGGAAGATTTGCATCGTAACTTCAGAGGCCTTCTTCTCTCGAAAGAAAGAGGGAAGTTGACCAATCCGGTCACAATGACCGGCATTTTCGGACTCCATCCCAGGTGTAGGACATCAGAGGTAGCACTGAGTATCTGACCAAAGCTGGCCGGATAGGAGGCCAAGTGCTGAAAAAGATTTCTTCTCTTGAGATGTCTTCTGAATTGTTAGTTCAGACGTAACCTAACCCATCAAATTAGGCTAGTCTTAATTTTCTCTCTCCCTCTCCCTCTTTGTCTTTTTTTCAACTTCTAGAAAAATCTCGATCATGATCACAAATCCTAGAAATTATTAGAGTTGTTGGTACATTACTTTGGGCTTCATCTTTACAATATTACTAAAGTTTTTATTTTTACAATTCATCGATTGAATTTCATTTAATTCCTGTCGTTTTCATTTTGCATAATTTTTAATTAAAACCTAACACTTGTTTCACTTCACATATGTTTTGATTTTTTTCATTTTCCAATACATCTTATTCATTTTATTTTATATATGATGCTCGTTGTTCTGTTTTTGTTTATCTTCACATATTTCTTTGTCTTTCCTTTCTATTCTCTTGAAAGCGAATGTGTTGAAGGGGAAGTCTTGTAATCACCAGTTTTATCTTTAACTTAGGTAGCCAAGCTATCTGACACAAACTATAACCCAATTTACCTCATTCTTACTCACCTTTTTTACTACAACCACCATAATACCTCTAAGTCTCTATGAAATCCTAACCAATTCCCATATGTAGTATTTGTCTATTATGGAGGAATAGCGCAACAACATATAAAAAATATAACCCAATGAATATTTACAATGTGCATAATATTATATATTGAAGAAACTAAACTAAAATGACACTACTAACAAACCCACAATCCGTAATTGTGGTAGAAATTTTAATTCACTTGACAAAATTAATGCTGGACTTGGATGAATTAATAAGACTCATTCGATCAACTAAACACACAAATCCTAATTTCAGCCACGACAACAATTATTAAAGAACACACACCAAAAATAAAAAAGCATTACCTAACAGCGGAGGAGATGGAGAATTTAACTAAAGAAATTGGGGAGCATTGAACACCTATTATAGGTGATTCGGAAATAACAGAATTGACCGGGAAGAATTGCGTCGTAACTTCAGGGGCCTTCTTCTCTCGAAAGAAAGAGGAAAGTTGACCAATCCGGTCACAATGACCAGCATTTTCCATCCCCGGTTTAGGACATCAGAGTTAGCATTGAGTATCTGACCATAGTTGACCGGATAGGCGGCCAAGTGCTGAAAAAGATTTCTTCTGTCGAGATGTCTTGTGATTTGTTAGTTCATACGTCACCTAACCTATCAAATTAGGCTAGTCTCAATTTTCTCTCTCACTCTCCCTCTTTGTCTTTTTCTCAACTTCTAGGAAAATCTCGATCAAGATTAGAATTGTTGAGAGATTACATGTATGTAATGCAGACGCAGGTGAGGTAGTGTGTCTTGGGAAAGATAGCCTGATAGCGCCCTCCCCTTTCCAGCCTGATTTTTTAATTCAACTTCTTTCTTCTCTTTGACAGTTGCCACCCCAGACTATAAAGCCCAGTCTGTTCTGTTACTTACCCATCAATGGGAATGGAGAAGAAATGGATTCATACGTTTCCCGAGAGTATTAACGCGTAAGCAAATGTCAGGAATTCAACTGAAGATCAAACTTGGCTCTCCGATTCCACAATCCAAGCGGCAACTACTTCAACGTGACCAGCTGCTAGAAATATATCAACGCTTAAGACATAATGTCCTATGATAATCGACTCTATTCCCATTTGGAAGTTTCAATGTAAATTGTGAGTATCATCTTCTCTAATAATGTAACAATCCAATCATGGTACCGTTTTAACGATAGTTGAAAAAAGATTTGTTAAATTTGCTGAAACATTATCGTAATTACATGCGTTTGAGTAGATACACGTTTCCTTTAAAATTAAAATAAAAGTCTTCAGGCCTAGATTATTAAAATCTTAGGAAGGAGAACGTATTTCTCGACAATGATCTAACCCTTATCGCCTCATTCTGGTAAAACAACTGTTATCCAGTGTAGCAATTAGTGTTTGACCACGGTGTTCCTTACATCGAGATAAAATTAATTAAACTTTGACTTTATGAAATGTACAACTCTCATTGGGATATTTTGAATTATATAACTTAATTTTAGCAGACTAAACGAAAACAAAGTAACTGATATCGAGATAAAACTAAATTAAACTTTGACTTAATGAAATGTACATTTCTCATTGGGATATTTCGAATTATATAATTTACATTTTAGTAGACTTAAAGAAAACAAAGTAACTGATATTTTTAAGCATGCTGGATGTATGAATTCCTAATAAATCTATTATTACAAAATAGACTTATTTAAAAGTTAGAATTTTCTTAAAAAATATTACTAAATTGAACAGATTTGAAGTTACGCGAACTAAATTAACGTATAAAAAATAGATCAGGTAAACTATATGGAAGCAAGTTAAAATTTAAAGAAAAAACTATACGAGGATTTGTTGATAGCTGGAAATGTAATTTTATAGATAGATCTCCCGTGTCTAGACGGATTATTTCGTCTGTTGCGGAATGTTAGATATTATATATTGTATCCAATTAATATATTACATTAGGTAATTAATTATTCTAACCTTTGAAAAATATGCCTGCTCAATTTGAGGCATCAAAAATAATTTCGTAAAATATTTAATACGATTATGCCTGAGGGAAGAATACCTAATGTACAAAAGTTAGATATTTGATGTTTATGTTGGAAAAGGTATTAATCCATCTCTCGTTCAAACTATAAGGAACAGAGACTGGGTACAATATCCTTGGTAAACAAACCAGCCGAAGAGAAAGAAAACGTTGAATTCCAATCAGCCAAGAAAGATGTTGTTTTGTATCATCACTATGGCAGACCTCGCGTTACGTGCCGGCAACAATGGTCGAGGATTGTTTGCGATGGTTTATTCCGACTGCAGTATTCACTAGCTCATTCAGACTTGCATTTATTCAGGTTCTTTCAAACTAAATATTAAAAGTTTTAATTTTCTGAATGACATGAAAATGACCTTAAGGAGTTCTCTGTTTATAAAACTACTGAATATCTAGGAAGACGAAATCTTTATGCTGAAAGAAAATAGAAAAAGGTTGGTTCACATTTAGATGAATAAAAATTTAATAGCTTAATTTTGTTTTATCTTTTAATTTCTCCTAAAAGTCTGTATGAATATTCCGAACACCCTAATGATTTATATTTATTAAGACACAGACGAAAAAATAATAGTTAATATTGAGGCAAGAGAGCGGAATCAAGGAAACTTACGCATGAAAGAGTCAGCTAAACTCCACCCACAGATCAACAATAGACAGGAACTCAATCTAGATTATATAACAGAATAATTAACACTATCACACACCTGACACACACCGGCCACAACACTAAGGCTCAATCACAGACTAACGCACACGAATACATGCCTATATACACGTGACTAATAGCAACAAGTATACAACACTGTAAGCCGGAACACGCAAACACACATACTCCAAATGTATAGCCACTGGAAACAATACAACGCACATACACTAATCCCATAGTCCAACATAATATACACCGGAATACATACACACATAAACACACATGCATATATATTTACACACACACTCCAACATACTATACACCGGAAAACACACACACACACACACACACACACACACACACACACACACACACACACACACATATATATATATATATATATATATATGCACACCCACAAGCATACATGATACAAGGAAAAAGGTATGTAGGTATATGTATATACAAAATGAACAAAATAGTGAAAAAATACGAGAATACACATATACACACACATAACACACTGACGCACACACACACGAGAAGACACAAGAACGAATATCAGAAGGGGAAATATGTAGCAATATAACCGCCTACAATTAAAGCAGGTATTCATAACATCAGGTCATAAAACGGCGCCTACTACCATTCTGAAAAGATTCGAAAATGCAAAACCTTGCCACGGCCAACACGCACATATTAAACCATAAATTAAAGCAGATACATATATTATCAAATCGTAAAACAGCGCCCGCTATCACTTTAACAAAGATGCGAAAAGCCAACTCCTACTATTGCGCAGACCTATATAAACCATAAACACCATATGGAACATTCACCTCCCGGTAAACCATACACATACACACTCACATACATGCACTAACAAACTTACACACACACACACACACACACACACACACACACACACACACACACACACACACACACACTCACTACAATCAACGAGAGCAGTAGCAGCGAAAGTGGACGATTCAGACATGAAATCAAGCTCTACTATCATTCTGAAGATGAGATTTTGATCTGGAAATATAAATGAATAATAAATAGGTAATACCCAACACCTTCTTTACCTTCCTTTATTATACTAAATGTTTGTGATAGTCTTCAAATACCTACCCGTACAACTTATATACACACTGCTTTAAGCAAATTAAAAACTCTTATTTTTTATATTTCTAACGCCATGTATTTATCTAACATTACATGTTACCTACTCAAAACAATGTACTCAAAACAACAGAAACTCCACAAATCTTCACAAGTTATGTTGACAGAATTTTGCTTGGATTAAAAAGATGAGAATAAAATTATAAATCTGGATTAAACTTTCGAAAATGTCTCCGCACTAAAATGTATACATTAAGTTATGCTAAATAAAAAAATGTCATTCGTTGACGTTCATTTAGAACTTAAATCCAAAGTATTTATCTTTTACACTTTAAACAATAACTC
Organism: Ascarosepion bandense; assembly: GCA_037127315.1. Lineage (NCBI taxonomy): Eukaryota > Metazoa > Mollusca > Cephalopoda > Sepiida > Sepiidae > Ascarosepion > Ascarosepion bandense. Next base: position 2,806,110 of record JBBBDQ010000860.1, on the reverse strand, counting down.
ACCAGCAAGAATTCATGTCAAGCCAATTCCCTAAAAGACATAAACCAGCGGTGAGAAAAACTTTCTAAATAGTGTATGAGGAAATTATTACTCACTGAGAATATTTCTGAGTGAAATCAAACAGATAAAGTAAAAAATAGTTAAATACATCATCGATAAACAAATAAAACTATTCTTACAAAAATGCACCACATTAGTAGTAAAAATAAAATACAACAAAACATTAAACCATTTTACTGTAACCAGATTCACAATAATTACATAGAACGTGAATTCGTCATGCAAGAATTAGTAAAACACTATATTTAAGATGTAAATTTAAGTAAACAAGTAAAGCATCAGTCAGTCAGTTAAGTGTCATACGTGATACACGCTTGGGCGATCATGTCTCAAAAGAGACATGACTGACTGGGCAGAAGATTATCCCGAAGTAGGTTGCCATTGCTTTCTGCGGTAGACTGGTTGCCGACCAAGGCTATAGAACTCAATCTGTCCTGCTATTTAACCCATAACTGGAAGGAATAGACGGATTAATACCTTTTCCAAGGTTATTTGCGCGTAAGTGAATGCAATGAATTTGGCTGGAATTCGAACTCGGCTCCGAGATTTCTCGTTCCGAGCCGATATCCAGTGCATCACAACGCACATCTTTGAGTAAAGCATACATTACAGAAAATGTGAAACTGTCAAAAAATAGTCACTTATCAAAAAATCTATTAAATACTGCCTTATAAAATATCATATCTATGAAATCTAAGCTAGAGTAAGTTAAATGCCATACGTGATACACGCTTTGGGCAATCATGTCTTGAAGAAGATATGAACGATTGGGCAGACGATTTTCCCGCAGTAAGTTGCCATTGCTTTCTGATGTAGACTGGTTGCCGACCATAGTTAGAGAACCCAATCAGTCTTATTATTTAACACATAACTGGAGGGAAGAGAAGGATCAATACTTTTCACGAGGAAATTTTTGCGTAAGTGAATGCAAAATATTCATCTGGAAGTCAAACTCGGCTCCCTGATTTGTTGTTCCGAGTCGATATCCACTGCACAACAACGCACATCCGCTAAAATCTAAGCTATATATATAAGTGGTTAAAACTAATAGAAATATATTCCATTAGTTACATGTCTTTTTTTTTAATCATTTCACGCCTAGCAAGGCGGAAACGCTACTGATGTGCAGGGGGTTACATAAATGTAAAAATATTAATTAGAAAAGAGTGAGGAGTACAAACCAGTTAGAAAGGAACAACAGAAAGCTGAGAAAGGAGGTGCGATGACAGATACATAGGTGGAGAGGAAGGGAAGGTTATACAGGGATGGGGAGAGAGCTAGAGTCCAGTGGTTAGTAGATGAGTATTGACTTTGCATTTAAATATCTGGAGGTTGTAGCCGTCAGGAAAGCAAGAATACAGGAGCGAGTTCCACAGGCGGAAAGTGCGAGAGAGGAAGCTACCGGAGTAGAATTGTCGTCTGCATTTGGTTAACCTGACTGTGAATGGGTGGGACCCAGTTGCCAGTCTGGTTGCACGAGTAAACACCTGTTGAGGAGGCATCAGTGACTTCAGCTCATCCGAGCAGAAGACATGAAAATATTTATAGAAGAGACAGTGGGAGGCCACATTTCGACGATGGGGAAGTGGCTGCAGTCGAGTCGCCAGATCAGTACATATCACATTACAGACTCTCCTGTCAAGAACACTGAGGAGAACGGCAGGGGCACCTGACCATAAATGGCAGCAGTACTCCATGCACGGACGGATGATTGACTTATATATATGCTGGATGGATTCAGGTTAGCAGTAGATTTTGCTATGGATTCAATATAGTGGCTCCATTTGAGGTCTGAGGACAGGCTAAGTCCGAGGAAGCGTAGTGTATTACTCTCCGGGAGAATCGATTGTTCCATGCTTATGGGAGGCAGGAGAGGTTGCCTGTAATGGTTGACAGACAACAGCTTGGTCTTAGATGAATTGAAGTTGACAAACCACTTTTTGCCCCAGTTCACCACAGAGTGTAGATCCCGTTCAAGGTCAGCAGCGAGATTATGTCTGACAGGTTTCTTACTGGAGCGGGAGTATATTGTAGTGTCATCTGCGTATATGCCTACTTGGGATTTGATCTCATCTGGGAGGTCGTTGATGAAAATAAGGAAGAGCGTCGGGCCCAGGATAGAGCCCTGTGGGACACCAGCATTCGTGCTGTAGGACGAAAAGGCACGCCCATTCAGAACGACCTTCATTTTGGGGTTATTTAAGAAAGTTTGGATTAGGTCAAGCAGGCGACCGGTAATACCATAACCGCGTAGTTTGCATAGGAGGCCAGAGTGCCAAACCCTGTCGAACGCCTTGGAGATATCCAGAGCAACCGCGCGAGCCTCGTCAGACTCATCAAGGGCCTGTAGCATGTACTCCATTATGGTTGTTAGCAGGTCGGCCGTGGACCTGGCAAAGCGGAATCCATATTGCCTGTCGGAGAACAGTTTGTGGGCGGTGAGATGATAAACTAATTCAGCTATGATTATAGCCTCGAATACTTTCCCGATTATCGGTAGAAGACTGATAGGGCGATAGATGGATGGGTCCGAGGGTTCAACACAATTCTTAAATACTGGAACGACTGAAGAGAATTTCCAGCATGCAGGAAAGCAGGAAGCAGAAAGGCAGTAGTTAAATAGTTTAGAGAGGACAGGGGAAAGTTCAGGAGCACACCTCTTAAGGACTATCACCGGGATTCCATCGTCTCCACACGCCTTATGGGGGTCGAGTTTTGAAATTACTCTGGATACTACTGTTGGGGTAATATATACGTCATGCAGTTTGGCCTGAGTTGTAATAGGGAAGTCGGGTGGGTGTACTCCGGACGAGTCGATTGTGGAGTTGGATGAGAATCTGTGGGCAAAGCACTCAGCTTTGTCCGCAGATCACGTGAGAACCTGTCGTATTCTCTCAGCAAACAACTGTTTGGCGTCATTTAGGGTTCTCTTGCACTCATTGCGAGCAGATGTGAACAGGCGCCTATTGTGATCAGTTGGCTGTCTCCGGAATAGACGGAAGTAATGGTTCCTGTGGGCAATGGCGGCTGAGCAGGCCGGAGAGAACCACGGAGAGGAATGAGGTTTTAAGCAATACTTCCTGGTGGGTATGAAGGCATCAATGCCACCTTTCACCCATGACGCGACCTCAGAGGCACAGTCATCACCTGATAGGTCAAACACTTTTCCCCAAGGGACGTCGCAGAGGAAATCGCGAAAGGCATCGCAGTCAGCTTTTTGGTAGAGGTAGGAGGTTCTATAAGTAGGGGGCTCCTGGGGGGAGTGAGATTGGAAAGAAATACTGAGAGAGACTACAGCGTGGTTGGAGTTGCCGAGAGGGCAAAGCTGCGAGACTTGACAAGCGTCAGGCGCAGAGGTGAAACATATATCTACCAGGGAGGAATGACCCGAGGGAGTGCTTGGGAAGCGAGTGGGGAAGTCCACCACTTGCGTAAAGGATTGGGAAATAGCAAAGTTCATGGCGTGAATGCTCGCCGAATCAGTAACAGCGTTTTCAAGCCACTCAGAGGGATGGGCATTGAGGTCTCCAAATACAAATGTGTATGCGAATGGGTGATAGGAAATAGCCTTATCTATGTCATCAGCAATGCTATCTAGTAGTGAGCAGTCAGGAGAGGAGGGAGAACGGTAAAGAAAGAATAGGTAGCTAACTGAACTGAGGAGAGACAGGCGGAGACATATGTATTGGTGGTCAGTAGATTCGAGTGAAGTCACCCTAGTTATGGGGAGGTGTTCGCTGACATAAACTCCTAGCCCATGCATGTGGACAGTGGAATCCTTCCTTAAAAGGGGAGGATAAACAGGGATGAAGAGGTCAGAGGAGTTGATGTAAGTTTCGCAGAGTGCAAGGATGTCAGGGGACTTTTCATGCAGGCACGCTTCTACACTAGGAAAGTTAGTACGAATGCCTCGGATATTAGTGAAGGAGAGGTTAATGGGTTCAGGTGGTTTGGATTTAACTGGTTTAAGGTCATTTCTGATTTGTTTAGTCATGATTCTGTTTGTAGAAAAGGACCTAGGGTAGAGGATACAGGCGGTCATTACCCACGATCTGTGCTGGGAGGGAAACTGGCTAGGGCTGCAACAAGGTGTGGCCTCGGGGTTACCCACCGAAAGCGCTTGCAGGGACACCTATCCATGCGCGACATGGCACTACAAGAACACTGATATTATACAACTCTTGATCAGAGCAGCCGATCTTGACGCTACGCAAGAGTTAGGGCTCCTAATTACCAGTCGGAAGCAGCAACCAGGAAACTGCCAACCCGGTACACTCAGTGATGAGCCGTTGCCACCAACCGGCCAGATCGCAGGAACCCCACGGAAGCACCAAGTGTGACCTATCTACTCCTATTTAAAAAAAACAAAGAAAAGAAAAAAAACACAAAACACAAACTTCCAAAAGTGGAGAGTTAACTAAGTTTTAACTTACTTAAAGTCAAAATGAAGCATGAAGGCCAAAAAGGAAAAAAATACCTCACAGTTTAACACAGGAAATTTGAATTAAGAAAGTTTCACTCTTCAATTCTTGCTTTTCCCAAAAATCAACATCAAGTTAAGTTGCTTGGTGAATTTCGATTCAAAGAACAGACCATAGCGGGAAGGGGTAACAAATGGCTGCTGATACCTTGGCCAGGATAGCTTCGCATAACAGAATAAATAAATAAAAATTTCAAACTTTTTTTTCCCAAATGAAGCATGAACTGCAAAAAGGAAAAAAAAAAAAAAAACGAAAAATACAGATATAAAAAAAAAATACCTCACAGTTTAACACAGGAAAGTTTACATTTAAAAAGAGATCAATACAAACTAGAGCATAGATATATAGTTATACCTAATACCTTTAAAGCTTCGGCGTTAAATACACCTTTATCAGGCAGTGAAATATCGAAACCTTATAGCTATTAAGATACAGTATCGTATTATATATATATATATATATATATATTCAAACACGAACAATGAAGATCGATTTGGAAACCATCTCTCAAAAACAAAATCTTCATCAATTACTTATTACTTGCTACCCAGGTTTCAACCACACCTGTATCATCATGCAGGAATGGAAGCCTCCTTTCTTCACGTTTATTTATACCCACGACCATGAAAATTTTTGGGTCTTCACTTTCAGTACTTTTGTTTGTGCATTAAGCACTTTTTTGAATAACATTCTGCTGGTTTAACTTGTACCTCATTTACTGTTTTATCTCTCTCTCTCTCTCTCTCTCTCTCTCTCTCTCTCTCTCTCTCTACGTGCTAAAAAGCCTGCTTTCTTCTACGGGACGCTCGTGGCCTAGGGGTAGAATCGCCGACTGACGCCAATTCGATCGGGTTTCAATCCTGGGTTAGGAAGCGACCGGAGTCTAAGCCGTACTGATGAGCTGTAATACAGCGAAACAGATCTGTCTGAGGATGACTATATATATATATATATATATGCTGTGGTCCTGCTTGCGATTGGTTGATTTTGTTTATTTTTCTTATTTACGTTTGTTTAATTTTATTTTTTATTGTGCAGCTGTTATATTTCTTCTTAATATTTTATTTGTTGCTTTTAATAGATGAATGAGTGACTTAACTGAGCCTCAGTACAAAACAATTAAATTATACAAAATGATCAGAAATAGGAATGAGAAACCGGACTCAACTACAGAGAAAAACCAGTCAGGATATAACGGTATCCACACGAAACATCGAAGTTGCTATGAATCTGCTCATTTAAAATGACAAACTCTTTATATATATATATATATATATATATATATAATTTCGAAGTCGGCATGAAGCTATATAGTTAAAGTGACAAATTCTTTGAACTAAAAGATCACATATATATATATATATATATATATGTATGTGTGTGTGTGTGTGTGTGTGTGTGTGTGTGTGTGTGTGTGTGTTTAGGCGGCAAATTTTCTTTTAGACATGCCAGATTAAATAAAATGCGAAAATTTTGTCTGCTAATTATTAATAAAATCCATTCATAATCCCGAATAATCTTTCACGTATCATAATTGAAAGATATCAGAAAATAGCTGTAAGGTTGACAGATGTTATTATCATTCATTTCTCAATGTATAATGAAATTAGACCAGTGTACATTTGTATGAAAAAGTGTTCAATACAATTTTATTGTAGGACATTTGAATATTTTATTATATTGTAAAACTTTGAATATTTTGAACGCTCACGTCGTAGGCGATTTTTGAACGCTCAATTTTTAAAATTACAAGAAATTATAAAGTTTTCATCCATGATTGTATGAACCTAATAGGTATTTTTTAATATAGTTACACTTAGTTATAATTTCAGTTCTTTAATTTAATAGTTCATTTTTGTTTGGGAATAGCGTAATCTCTAACTTTTCTTCCTAGCAAAGTTTACATATTTTGCCATCGTTGTAAGTTTTGGCTGTTTTTCTATACTCCATGTTATGTCTGGGTCTTTTCCATATTTTGATGTCATTTTCCACAGGTACGAATTTTGTACCGTTTTTTTAAGTTTTTTTTTTTATGTAGACTTGCGATTGAACCATCTTGTTTTAAATGTGCCTTTGGTTGATCCCAAATATAATTTATTTTGGACATTTAAGTCATATATTTTAGCCTTGTAAATGTCTTCTATTTTATTACAAAGTCCTTGAAGTGGACATCTATTTTTGTCCCTGCAGTTGCAATCTTTTGTAGTGTTCTTTGTTTGTACGATATATATATATATATATATGTATATATACACCTTTTAAAAGACGTCATAATTTTTTCTTTCAAAACAGTTCTTGATATATATAAATTTATATAAAAATGTACTTATTGTAATCCATTAACTATATTATTTTTCCTGCATGATTAATAATTGAACAAATATAAAACTGGCGATTGAGTAACATTCGACCTTAATATCAACAATCACTACAAATTTTTTGCCCTGCCATTAATTGGAAATTAAAAAGGAAAAAAAATATGTGGAAAATAGTTCTGCTTTAAGACAGGTGAAAATATATGCCTGACTCGAAAAGTAGTTCTCCTTCCCACCCCGAAAAAATGTACTCACTTCCAAATATCAACGTCATTTTGTTCAATATCCCATTATTATGAATGCAAAAATATTTTTATTATTTTTTTCTTCTGGTGTTAGTCTTATTTTTTTTAATTATATGTATGAGATTCCATAATTTTCCGCCGTAAACAATTTTTCGTTTGTCGCGTAATTATTGTTCGAGTGAGTGACATAGCGCCATTGGCCGAAGTCTGTCGACAGGTGTTTTCTGTTTTTTTCATTCTGCATTTTTGCCACATTTTATTGGCTTATTTCACTGTCCCAAATGTCCCCTTATTTCCTTAAGACTCAATCAGTTTTTATGCTTTTGTCTTACCTTTCTTTATTCTTTCATGGTTGTCTTTTCTTTCGACATTTTCAACGCAAGTATCCTTGTTATCCTGCTTTCGTTTTCCATCTATAGGTTATTACATAGATTCTTTCGACATTACTCTTGCTTATGCCTGTATTATATTTTTGTATTTAGTTTCCAATTTTTTTATCATCTACATTCTAACTGTATTATTTTCCCGTTATATACTTTCCCACATTTCTGATTCTTGAACTGTTTTTTTATCATTCTTTCTTATGTATTTTCTTTTTCTTTATTCGTCTATTGCTTTCTTCTTTTTCTTTAGGTTTTTAATTCTTTTTCAGTTCGTTTATTCAACAGTTCTTTTTCTTTTCTTTTTTGAGATTTTTCATTCGTTTTCGTTTTCTTAAAATTTGCTTTTCTTCGTTTATTTTTTTCATTTTATGTTTTTCCTTTGCCTTTTTCTTGTTTTTCTCATTATTTTTTGGTTTCAATTTTTTGCTTTTTATTTCATTTTTATAACTATTCGTTACTTAGGTTATTTTTTTATTTTTTCTTCATTGGTTATTGTTTTATCTTTATTTTTTGGGTTTTGTTTCCCTTTTTATTTATATATTTTTCTATGTCCTCATCTTTCATTTTATCCTTCGTTGTTTAATTTTTTTCATGTTCATTTCAGTTACTTTTCTTATCACTTACACTTTCCTTTTTTAGTTATTCTCCCACTTTCGTCCTTTAATTTATTTTCTATTCTGATATATTTTCCTTTTCATTCTATTTTCCATCGATCTTTTATTATAAGTCATTTTCGTTCCTTTTGTTCTGTTTCATAGTTTCGTTTTTATTTTTTTAATTTCTCTTCTGTTATTATTTCTCTTTACTTTTTTCTTTATATTGCATTTTTTACTTTCCGTTGCCATGATTTGTTGCCTGTTAAGTTTCAGTTCTTTCATTCCGTTCATTCTCTTTCCATTTCGTCATCATGGCTTTCTTTTCCCATTCTGATTACATGTTTTGCTTGTATTTTCTCTTATTCTTTTGTTTGTCCTTCTTTGCTTTTTGTTATTTTATTTTTTGGACTGTTTCACTATTCTCCTTGTTTTCTTTTATTACCTTTAAAATTAATTTCTTCTTTTCTTTTTCATTCGTTTTTATTTTTATTTTTTACGTTGTCTTTGTCTTCCTTTCTCCATTTCTTTACATCACTTCCTTTTCTTATTTTTCTTTTTTTCGTTTTCATTATTTTTAGTATTTTCCTTCCTATTATGTAATTTTTTTCTCTCGTTTCTTCATTTTGATTTTAACTTCACATTATTTTTTCCTTTTGTTTTTGTAATTTTTCTATATTCATTTTACTTTGTATTTTTGAAAACATTTGCATTTCAACTTGATTTTTTTTTGTTCATCATTCAAATAAAACAGTTTTTTCATTTAAATTCATCGGCTTACATTCATCTGCTGCCATTGATGATATTTTACATGTGTAACATATTGAGATTGTATTTCACATTGCGCATGCGTTTGTGTCGCTTTAATTTATATGCTTATATTTCTTTATGGATATTCATATTCTTGATATTTCTGATTATATTCTTACGCATTATGCATTGTTTCTAGGTTATAACTTCCTCGGATATTCAGAAAACCTTCCATATTCTCAGGTCTGCGTACTTCCATCAATAATTTTTTTTTTCGATAACACTTGTTAAGTTTTTCTTAATTCTCATCTCAACAGACGATTACTTTGGGCTTCTTCTTTACAATATTACTTGAGTTTTTATTTTACAATTCATCGATTTAATTTCATTTAATTTCTGTCGTTTACATTTTGTGGAATTTTTAATTAAATCCTAACACTTGTTTTACTTCACATATTGTTTTCGTTTTTTTTTTCATTTTCCATTGCACATTATTCATTTTCTTTTATATATTATTCTCATGGCTCTGTTTTTTTTTTATCTTCACATATTTCTTTGTCTTTCCTTCCTATTTTCACTTTCGCTTTCATTCGACCATTTATATTAATTGTACATTTGATTTCTATTTCTCCTCGGGATAATGACGTAATTTTCGTAGGTATTCTCTGTTTCTCCTACACTGATTTTTCTTTATCTCTTGTCTTTATCTAATGCTCACATGACTTGATATTCGCATGCATTCTCATTTCTTTCTCTCATATTTCTTTATTTTTGATATATATATATATATATATATATATATATATATATATCTTCTGAGTTCACATGACCTATTTTTCGAATGAATTTTCTTTTTCTCCTCGCCTGTTTCTTCTTCATTTTTAATATATTTTAATCTCTCCTCTCAGCACACCTGACATAGTTTTCATAAGAAGCGTTTTTTATTCTCACCTGATACTTCTTCATTTCTCAATTTTTTTTCTTTCTCCCCTCGGCTTATGTGACCTATTTTTCGTATGCATTCCCGGTTTTTCGCGTGCACTGTTACTTATTTATTTGACATATATTATTTTCTTTTATCTCAGCTCACATGATATATTTTTCGTATGAATCCTCATTTTTTTTCATTCCATGTTCTTTTTTAGATTTTTTTTTATCTTTTTCCGCCTTTCCTGAGATCAAGTGACCTACCGTTCGTATGCAGCCTCTTCTTTCTCCTTCCCAGTTTCTTCTTCATTTGTCATATATATTTCTCACTCCTCTGAGCTCACGTGACATATTTTTCGTATGCAGGTGTTTACTCATGCAACCAGACTGGCAACTGGGTCCCACCCATTCACAGTCAGGTTAGCCAAATGCAGACGACAATTCTACTCCTGCAGCTTCTTCTCTCGCACTTCCCGCCTGTGGAACTCGCTCCCGTATTCTTACTTTCCTGACGGCTACAACCTCCAGAAATTTAAATGCAAAGTCAATACTCATCTACTAACCACTGGACGCTAGCTCTCTCCCCACCCCTGTATAACCTTCCCTTTCTCTCCACCTATGTATCTGTCATCGCACCTGCTTTCTATTGTTCCTTTCTAACTAGTTTGTACTCCTCACTCTTTTCTGATTTAATCTTTTTACATTTATGTAAGCCCCTGCACATCAGTGGCGTTTCCGCCTTGCTCGCGGTGAAATGATTAAAAAAAATGTAGACACATGTTTCTTCTTTTCTGTTTCTTCTTCCTTTCTCATAATTTTTACTATTTATCCTCAGCTCAGTCGGTCAACCAGTTTAGTGCCATAGAGGATACATGCTATGGCGATCATGTCTCTTTCGAGAAATGTCTGACTAGGCAGAAAATTTTCCTGCAGTAGGTTGCCATTAGCTTCTGTAGTAAACTGGTTACCAACCAATACTCCACCCATATCTATTGAACAGGTGAAGAGGTTCATCCCTTGTTCCCTGTTTAGGATGTTGTTCCCGGCTTTCTTTTTTTCCAATCTTCTTTCACTTTTTTCGTTTTTTTTTTCTCAATTGGAGTAGATAGACTAAACTATCGCCCGGTTCACACTCCACCCATATCTATTGAACTGGTGAAGAGGCTCATCCTTTGTTCTCTGTTTAGGATGTGGTTTCCGGCTTTCTCTTTCCCAATAATTTTACTCTTAAGTAGCCCCATGCGCATCAGTGGCGTCACTGCCTTGCTTGGGGTGATATGATTAATAAAAAAGAAAAGAAAAAAGTCTAACCTATTCTCCATTACTGTTTAACTGATAGCTGGAAGAAGAAGAGATTAATACCTTTCCCAAGGGTATTTGCACGTAAGAAAAAGTAACGAATACAACTGGAATTCTAACTCGTCTCTCCCCCATTTCTCGTGTGTATTCTCATTTTTCTTTTCTGGTGTGTCTTTTTCATTTCATGTTTATTTTTCTTCTACCTCAGGTCATTTAACCTATTTTTCGTATGCATACAATTTTTTCTCTCCTGTTTCTTTTTCCCACCTTATCAGTCAGTTAAGTGCCATACGGGATTCACTCTTTGGGCGATCATGTCTCGAAAAAGACAAGACTGACTGGGCAGAAGGTTATCCCACAATAGGTTGCCATTGCTTTCTGCGGTATTCTGGTTGCCGGCCAACGCTATAGAACCATATATTTTACTCTTTCCTTTCTACCTGCATAAGGTATTTTTCGTATGCAATCTAGTTTTTTTTTCTCATATGTTTCTTTTTCAATTCTCAGATATTTGACTTTTTTTCTCAGCTCAGGGGATCCATGTTTGCATTTTCATTTTATATGCCTCCCTTCGTTCTGCATTTTATTTGTCTCTCTTTCAACTCATTTCACATTTTCTTATCCGTTTTCTTATGCGTTTATTTCTTTTTTTCATTTATCATACCCTTTACTGTTTCACCTCAACTCACGTGACCTATTCTTTCTTGTTCATTTTAAATTTTCTCCTCCTTTTTTTTTATTTTTCATCAATCATAACTTATGCACTTTCTTTCCTAATCACCTGACCTACTTTTCTATTGAATTTTCATTTTTTTCTCCTGCCCAGTTTCTTATATTCTCTTATATTTTCTTATTATTTAACGTCTCCTCGGCGTGGTGTAAAGATTAGCAAACTTGTCTCGCTTGAACCTGTTACAGCTGAGTAGTGACTTCGAACGTCAGTGGGTCTCACATATTTTCGGCCTTCTGCCACATCTACCCGGTGCTTAGGAAACCAGCTATCCTTTCTCGATCATTTTTTCCACTATCGTCCCATCTCTTTAGTAGCACGCTTTTTTAGCTATTTTTTCTCATTCTTTTACTTTCTCTACCTTTTTCAATAGTCGCTAATATCGCTATCATTTCTCTTCTAATGTTTGTACGATATTCCGTTTTTAAATTCACCCCCACACCTGGCTCTCATTAATTTTCTCTTCTCGTTTAGTGTCGTCATTTCTCCTTTTTCATTTGTCTTTGTATTCTTCTCACACGCACTTTTCCTCTCCTTGGTTCCTCTACACATTTTCATCTTTTGCCTAGAGATTATTTCTTTTCAAGTCTTTCTCTGTTGCTTAATATACACCTCTTTCATTCATATCTTTTTTGTTATTCTAATTTTTCCTCTCATCCTTTTATTTTTCGGTTTCCACTCGTTTTTTTTTTCCTTTCTTTTGTAGTCTATTTTATGGCTAACTTTTCCTTATTTTAATATCGTTTCTCTATTGTTTGATTGTCCTTTATGTATTGTTTGACATCTATTTACACTATTGATTGACTATCCTTTCTTTACTGATTGGCTATCCTTTCATTATTGTTTGACTATCCATTCAATGTTGTTTGGCTATCCTTCCACTATTGTTTAACTAACCTTTTAATATTTTTTCAATATCATTTCTCTATTGTTTGACTAGACTTTTTCTATTTTTAGACTATGTTTTCTTTATTGTTTGATTATCATTTCTCTATTGTTTGGCTACCCTTTCTCTATTGATTTGATTTTCCGTCATCTATTGTTTGACTTTCCTTTCTCTATTGTTTAAATATCCTTTCTCTATTTTCTTACTATCCTTTCTCTATGCTTTGACTATAAATTCTCTGTTGTTTAACTATCCTTTGAATATAGTTTGAGTGTCCTTTCTTGTTTGACTATTTCTCTATTGTTTTGATTTTCCGTCTTCTATTGTTTGACTATCCTTTTTCATTTTTTTTTTACTATCCGTTCTCTATTGTTTGACTGTTCTTTCTCTGTTGTTTAACCATCTTTCTCTTTTTTTACTGTCTTTTCCCTATGGTTTGACTATCATTTCTCTATTGCTTGACTATCCTTTTTCTATTGTTTGATTATCCTTTCAATATTGTTTGACTAACGTTTCCCCTCCTATCTATCTATCAAGTACAGTCAGTGAATATCTATCTATCTATCTATCTATCTATCTATCTATCTATCTATCTATCTATCTATCTCAGTTGATATCTATCTATCTATCTATCTATCTATCTATCTATCTATCTATCTATCTATCTATCTATCTATCTGACAACGTATCTATGTATCTATCTGACAAGGTGTCTATTTCTCTATCTGAAAAAGTATCTATTTAACTATCTGATAATGTATGTATGTATGTATGTATGTATGCATGTATGTATGTATCTATCTATCTATCTATTATATCTATCTATCTATCTATTTACCTATCTAAAAATGTATGTATCTATCTGAAAATGTATCTATTTGTCTATCTGACAAGGTATGTATGTATGTATGTATGTATGTATGTATGTATGTATGTATGTATCTATCTATCTATCTATCTATCTATCTATCTATCTGTCTGTCTGTCAATGTATCTATGTATCTATCTGACAATGCATCTATGTATCTATCTGACAATGTACCTAACTATTGATCTGACAATGTATATATCTGACATTGTATCTAAACATGGTTATTATTTACCTTTCTTTACATTTATCAATCTAATTTTATCTATCTATCTATCTATCTATCTATCTATCTATCTATCTATCTATCTAAAAATGTATCTATGTGTCTATCTGACAATGTATCTATGTATGTATCTGAATATCTATCTATCTATCTATCTATCTATCTATCTATCTATCTATCTATCTATCTATCTATCTAAACCTTTTTCCTTTTTTATCTATCTTTATTCCTTTTTTATCAGTGTCCCTTTCTTTTAAATGTGGGTATTCTTCTTTTCTCTTTCTTAGCATTTTATTTTTTTAACTCCATATTTATTCATGGATTTTTCTCAATATGTTCTATAATTATTTCACTATTTTTATCATTTCTCTCACTTTATTTTCTTAATTTTTCCCTCATTATTTTCACCCCTCTCGCCAGGTTCTCGTTAGTCCTTCTGTTTTGTTTGCCTGTTTTTATCCTTTTATTTCTCTATGCCTATCATCTCTGTTTTCTCTCACGTGTCTCTTCTATTATTGTCTCATTATTTCCACCTCTCAAGTTTATCTATTGTTTCATCTTTCCTTCTACTCTTTCATTTCTCCTCATTTTATTATCCTTTTTCTATGTTTTATTTCTATTTTGCCTTTCTTCGTTATCCCTTGTATGCACACTTTTTCTAAACCTGACCTTGTTTTTCCCACTTTCTTCTCCTTCTTTCTGGTCCTGGTGATGTCGGTAAACTGCATCCAACAGCAAGGCCTCTGATTGAAAGTTTGTAAGAAACATGAACCACCTTTTAATTGCTTTTGTTCCCAGGACTACTCTTACCCGGAGTGGTAGCAGCTGTTCGGGTCCCAGCTACGGGCAAATAGTTAACCCCCAAAATGGGGTCAAAACACTATAAAATTATAAAAAAATAGACTTTTATAGAAAAAATAGACGTAAAAATAGACTTTTATAGAAAAGTGTACATTTTTTAAGAAAAAATATGACCTACAATTCATTTCTGAAGGAAACAAATTATTACCACCAATACATTTTTAATACAAACTACAAGACATCTTCAGTTTAAAAAAAAAAGAATTTTCATTAAAATCTGACTAAATCCATTTTGTAACCAAAAATTAAATAAAATACTTTAAAACCCTATCTTTTTGGTATTAAATAACCCACAGAGGTTGATATGCCGTTAAACAAAACTCAAACTCAAACTCATTCTTTCACCGGTTCTCGTACGAACACCGAAGCGAAGCAGCTATGAATATCGTCCGTAACTAGATGGGTGACTGCTTGGGAATACCAGACATTTCAAGCTCCGAACTGCTGTGGTCTATTGGATAACACTTATTATGGATCAGAGAGCCGAGTTCCAACTCCAGTCCGACTCGTTAAATTCAGTTACTCAAAAATACCTTTAGAAAAGGTATATTTATCACTTGTTCCCCTACCATTATATTACTCAGTTGAACATGTAGGTAGAGTTATTTTTCTCTTTGAACGTGTTGTGTCTCTTCAAAACGTTGGCGTTCATGGCTCTCCAAAATTTTCTGTCTTTCGAAGCTCTTAATAAATGTGCGCTTTTATCATTTCAAACCCGTTTCACCATGCAGAAATTCAAGCATTAAATGTGCTGTGTTGCTTTCATTTAACGCTTCTGTCTTCAATCTGCCCTCTGTGCATCCCATTCTCTATTTCTTTATTAATTGCCTTATAAATGTTAAACATCTGTTCCTGATGTTAAGAATAAAATACCCTTTTGTTTTCTCCAGCACAAGATTAGCAACGAGGTCCCATCCTTTTACTGTGAAGCCAAAAAATTGTAAACTCAAATTCTACTCCAGCAGCTTCTTTTCTCTAACTTCCCGCCTGTGGAATTCTCTTCCGCATACTTGCTTCCCTGACAGTTACAATTTCCACTAATTTAAATGTAAAGTCAATAGTCATCTCCTGTCACACTAAGTTACATCCTCTCTCTTATGCTTTTCTACACACACCCCACTCTCATCAGTACTCTCTTCCCTCTTCTACTCTCCTCCTGACACTCCTTGCAACCTCTCACTCCTCATAAAATCCCTCCTTGTTCACCCCACTCTCAGCAGTAATCTTTTCCCTCTCCTACTCTCTTCCTGACACCCCCTGCAACCTCTCACTCTTCATAACATTCCTCCTATGTAACCCCCTGTACAACAGTGGCAGTAAAATGCCTTTCTTGGGGCGACACGATTAAAAACAAACAAAAACAAAAAACAACGCTAGCATTGCCTACATGTTCTGTCATTTTTCTTTCTCAGCATCCTTCAGTAGAACCAGATTGTAGTTGCTAAAAGCATTGCAATCTAAACATATTTTCTATCTTCAAATTAGCTGCGAAAGATTGATAGGTCGATAAAACAAATCAGTCAATCAAAAATCCTTATTCTTTCCCTTAATTCTATCTTCCTTCTCTTACTCACTACCCATCATTTGCCTACATTTCTTCA
Source organism: Ascarosepion bandense (assembly GCA_037127315.1). Lineage (NCBI taxonomy): Eukaryota > Metazoa > Mollusca > Cephalopoda > Sepiida > Sepiidae > Ascarosepion > Ascarosepion bandense. The sequence continues at coordinate 2,789,885 of JBBBDQ010000860.1, read as the reverse complement.
TCTTTTTCTATCTCATTCTTTCTGTATGGTTTTGCCTTTCCATTTATTACCTCCCTTTCTGTTGTTTTCTTCCTGTTTTCCCGCCTTTATTCCCTATTGTTTCGTTTTACTGAATATAAATTATATTTGCGAATCAATCTTCTTATTTTTTACTATGTCGGTACTTTTTATTTTAAGTTTATTTTTTCTTTGAAGTTGGCTTCTTTCCTACCATTGATTCTCTTTCCTTTATTGCTACTTTCGTCGAGTTTCTTCGTTTTCCCTATTCACCATTTGCTGTGAATTGAAGCATACCAATCAATATACGTTATCGTCCATTATTGTTACTTCACTTCTTTTGTTTTAGAAACCATTTTTTTTTACTTTCTCTACAACTTTTATATCTTTGTTTTTTCCTCCCTTTAGGTTTTCATATTTGTATTCATTGGTTATTTTATACATACATACATACATACATACATATACATATATATATATATATATATATATATATATATATATATATATATATATTACATTCTGGCGATTTAAAACTCTTCTTTTTTTCCCGGTGTTCACATTATTTTCTCAAACCCTGTTTTATCGCTTCTTATTTTATTTTGTGATATTCCTTCACTATTTTCATTTGCGTCCCAGATTTTTCTGAAATATATTTTTCCGTATGTAATTCCATCTTTTATCATTAGCATTTTTAATTTTATTATTTCATTTATTTAGTTGGCGCGAAATTAGTCCATTTTCCAGGTTTCATCGTTTCTTCTTAAATTGATCTTTTTAAAAAATCTTTCTACTCGTTTATTAGTATTTTTTGTTGAACTTTTTTGTTGTTTTTCACTTCGTACGATGTTTTGTATCCCCTTATTATTTACTATGCCGTGGCAATCTTTTACTTTTATTGAAGGGATTGACAATATCAGAGGAAAAATGCTATTTATTTCCGGCATTAATCCACAATTGACGTCACATTAGCGAAAACAAAACTGAAAATCGCTTCCTCCGAATAACAACGTGTATCGGCGCAAGTATTTTCCGGCCTCACTGCTGGCGGTTATAATTGTTTACCAAAATACGTATAGGTTATCAAAGAAAACTATCAAACAAGGGCTAATTTGAACGAAAGTGTCAATATGTGGATATAATGAGGTGATAAATCAGTACACGCCGCGGGAACTGCGTAAATAATTCTCAGTAATAAATTCGAATTGGAAACTGGACTGGAACGATGGACGAAAGACGTGGCACATAATTTTCTATTCCGAAGTGTATCGAATTTCATATGGGAAAACATAAATCTCACCCCACGTAAAAGAAATAAAACCTACGACGTGACACTGCGTTTTAAATTGGGATTTGACGACGCTGCAAAAGCGGAATACATCTATCTATCTATCTATCTATCTATCTATCTATCTATCTATCTATCTATCTACGTTCATTTAAAATGTCGGTTTTTATTTTATATCTATCTATCTATCTATCTATCTATCTATCTATCTATCTATCTATCTATCTATCTATCTACGTTCATTTAAAATGTCGGTGTTTATTTTATATCTATCTATCTATCTATCTATCTATCTATCTATCTATCTATCTATCTATCTACGTTCATTTAAAATGTCGGTGTTTATTTTACATCTATCTATCTATCTATCTATCTATCTATCTATCTATCTATCTATCTACGTTCATTTAAAATGTCGGTGTTTATTTTATATCTATCTATCTATCTATCTATCTATCTATCTATTTTCATTTTTTATCTATCTATTTTCATTTCATATCTATCTATTTTCATATTAAAAGATATCTTTTTCTCTCATCTCGCTCGCTACACATCGTCCTACCTTTCCCTCTCACATTCCCAGTTCCTTTCTTTCTCTTTTTTTTTTACAGTTGTACGGACAATCTGATATTTTGTACAAAAAAAATATAATTCTTTTATTTTTTTTTACGAAAATAAACAAAAGTTTATTTTACTTTATTTGTAGTGCATTTTTCTTTTTATTATTTGTTTGAGGGACTTCTTAGCGCCCTCTACAGACTTTACATTTAAACTCCTGGAGACTTGTAGCTGCCGGGGAAGCAAGTATGTGGAAGGGAATTCCACAGGCGGGAAGTGCAAGAAAAGAAGCTGTTGGAGTAGAAACTGCGATTGTGATTCTTGTCAACACCCTATGCGTGTCTTTCAGATTTTTTCAAATTCGAACTAAATTACTAATGCATGTATTAAATTCTTTCATGAATGCAAGCAGTTCATAGTACAGTCAAATTACAATATAGCAATAGAAATGACTTAAAATAAAACAAATTTTTTAACTGTGGTAAAAAGTTCTTTTACAGGATTTTTCGGCGCATTTGCCTGTTGATGACAGGTCTCTGTTCAAGCACCAGGCTTCATATGATAATGCCAGCAGCCTTGGCATCGTTACCTAATAATTTTCGCAAATTTGTTGTCTCTCTCCCTTCGTTCATCACTTACACCATCTAAATACTTGAAAATTGTTCAAGACAGCTATTTAAAAATGCTTTTTTCATTCATATCTTTGTAATCCCCTCCAATAATTTTTTATAATTACTCCGTAGTTTTTTGCGCAATAAGTGTCTAAAAGCTTTTCTGTCAAGTACATGAATGAAAACCACGCATTTTGTCGTGTTTATGCCATTAGGAAAATTGCTGTATTTAATGTTCTTATTTGTGAACCGTCAAAATTCCCGCCTTTGTTTATGAAATAGGTAATTACAGCCTATGAAATTAAACTAAGACCAATATAATTTATAATTAAATGATCTCTTAAGACACGATAACGAAGTTACTTACCAAATCATATGCCAATTTTAAATTGTACATACTTAATAATCATAAAATAAGCATATTAATATAATAATCATATAGTAATGTGAAATAATAATCATATAATCAAATAATCATATCGTCATAATAATCATAAAATCAAATAATCATAAAAATCATATAATCATAATAATATAATCAAATAATAATCATATAATTAAAATAAATCATACAATCAAAATAATCGAATAATCAAAATAATCGTATAATCAAAATAATCGCATAATCAAAATAATCATATAATATTCATATAATCATAATAATATTATCAAATAATCATATAATTATAAATAAAAAATCATAATGAATTCAAATAATCATATATTAATCAATTTTTTTTTAATCATACCACCCCGAGCAAGGCGGTAAAGCCACTGATGTGCAGGGGGCTACATAGGAGTGAAAAGATTGGAAAAGAGAAAGCTGGAAACCACATTGGAAACAGGGGACAAGGGATGAGCCTCTTCACCTGTTCAATAGACGTGAGTGGAGTGTGAACCGGGCCCACGATTATTGAACAGTTGAGTATAATCAGATTTATATAATAATCATATAATCATATAATCAAATAATCATATTTTTTTTAATCATTTCGCCCCGTGCAAGGCGGAAATGGCACTGATGTGCAGGGGGCTACATAAATGTAAAAAGATTAATTAGAAAAGAGTGAGGAGTACAAACTAGTTAGAAAGAAACAATAGAAAGCTGAGAAAGCAGGTGCGATGACAGATACATAGGTGGAGAGAAAGGGAAGGTTATACGGGGGTGGGGAGATAGCTAGAGTCCAGTGGTTAGTAGATGAGTATTGACTTTGCATTTAAATTTCTGGAGGTTGTCGCCGTCAGGAAAGCAAGAATATGGGAGCGAGTTCCACAGGCGGAAAGTGCGAGAGAAGAAGCTGGAGGAGTAGAATTGTCGTCTGCATTTGGCTAACCTGACTGTGAATGGGTGGGACCCAGTGGCCAGTCTACTTGCCTGAGTAAACACCTGTTGAGGAGGCATCAGTGACTTAAGTTCGTCTGAGCAGAAGCCATGAAAGTATTTATAGAACAGAAAAAGGGCGGCCACATTTCGACGATGGGGATGTGGCTGCAGTTGAGTCGCCAGATCAGTACCTATCACATTACACTCTCCTTTGGAGCCTGTCAAGAACACTGAGGGGAACGGCAGGGGCAACTGACCATAAATGGCAGCAGTAATCCATGCACGGACGGATGGTTGACTTGTATATATGCAGGATGGATTCAGGAGGAAAAAACATCCTGGATCGACATAGTGACCCAACCTTCTTAGCAGTAGATTTTGCTATGGATTCAATATAGTGGATTCTATATTTGAGGTCTATATAGTGGAATATATATTTGAGGTCTGAGGACAGGGTAAGTCCGAGGAGGCGTAGTGTATTACTCTCCGGGAGAATCGCTTGGTCCATGCTTATGGGAGGCAGGAGAGATTACCTGTAATGGTTGATAGACAGCAGCTTGGTCTTAGACGCATTGATGTTGACAAGCCACTTTTTGCCCTAGTTCACCACAGAGTGTAGATCCCGTTCAAGGTCAGCAGCGAGATTATGTCTGTCCACCACGACAAGTTTCTTACTGGTGCGGGAGTATATTTTAGTGTCATCTGCGTAGATGCCTACTTGGGACTTGATCTCATCTGGGAGGTCGTGGATGAAAATAAGGAAGAGCGTCGGGCCCAGGATAGAGCCCTGTGGGACACCAGCATTCGTGCTGTAGGACAAAGAGGCACGCCCATTCAGAACGACCTTCATTTTGCGGTTATTTAAGAAAGATTGGATTAGGTCAAGCAGGCGACCGGTAATATCATAACCGCGTAGTTTGAATAAGAGGCCAGAGTGCCAAACCTTGTCGAAAGCCTTGGAGATGTCCAGAGCAACCGCGCGAGCCTCGTCAGACTCATCAAGGGCCTGTAGCCTGTACTCCGTTACGGTTGTTAGCAGGTCGGCCGTGGACCTGGCAAAGCGGAATCCATATTGCATGTCGGAGAAGAGTTTGTGGGCGGTTAGATGATGAACTATTTCAGCATTGATTAAAGCCTCGAATACTTCCCGAATATCGGTAGAAGACTGATAGGGCGATAGTTGGATGGGTCCGAGGGTTCACCACTGTTCTGAAATACAGGAACGACTGAAGACAACTTCCAACATGCAGGAAAGCAGGAAGCAGAAAGGCAGTAGTTAAATAGTTTAGAGAGGTCAGGGGAAAGTTCAGGAGCACACCTCTTAAGGACTATCACCGGGATTCCATCGTCTCCACACGCCTTATGGGGGTCGAGTTTTGAAATTACTCGGGATATTACTGTCGGGGTAATATATACGTCGTGCAGTTTGGCCTGGTTGTAATAGGGAAGTCGGGTGGGCGTACTCCGGACAAGTCGAATGTGGAGTTGGATGAGAATCTGTGGGCAAAGCACTCAGCTTTGTCTGCAGATGACCTGAGAACCTCAAATCCATCGATTAAAGGAGGTATTGAGGATTTCCTATTGTTGAGCACTCGTTTACAAATCCTCCAATAGTCCTTGGAGCCGAACTTGCGGTCAGCTATGTGCCGTCGAATTCTCTCATTGCGAGCAGATATGAACAGGCGTCTATTGTGATCAGTTGACTGTCTCCGGAATAGACGGAAGTAATGGTTCCTGTGGGCAATGGCGGCTGAGCAGGCCGGAGAGAACCATGGAGAGGAATGAGGTTTTAAGCAATACTTCCTGGTGGGTATGAAGGCATCAATGCCAGCTTTCATCCATGACGAGACCTCAGAGGCACAGCCATCAACTGATAGGTCGAACACTTTTCCCCTAGGGACGTAGCAGAGGAAATCTCAGTCAGCTTTTTGTTAGAGGTAGAAGGTCCTATAGGTAGGGGGCTTCTGGGTGAATGAGATTGGAAAGAAATACTGAGAGAGACTACAGCGTGGTCGGAGTTGCCGAGAGGGCAAAGCTGCGAGACTTGACAGGCGTCAGGCGCAGAGGTGAAACATATATCTAGTAGTGAGGAATGACCCGAGGGAGTGCTTGGGAAGCGAGTGGGGAAGTCCACCACTTGCGGAACGGATTGGGAAATAGCAAAGTTCATGGCGTGAGTGCCCGCTGGATCAGTAACGGCGTTTTCAAGCCACTATAATAATCATATTTAATAATCATATGCCAATTCAACATTATGTAAATGTCGAAACACAAATGAATCATTGAAGTTGCCAATTAACACTGGAAAGAAGACGTTATATATTTTAGTTGTTTCTTTAGGATATTTCTTCAGTTTGGAAACTAGGTCCCGCCATTTTACCATCAAAATAGTCAAATGCAATCGCCTCTTCTATCCTATCGGTTTCTTTTCTTGTACTTCACACTCTTGGAAATCACTTCCGTATTCTTGATTTCCTGATAGCAACAATCTGCAAAAGTTTAAATGCAACGTCATCTGTGACCTGATATCTCATCGATTCCCATTTTTCTCTCACCCTTTATTCAACATGATCTGTACATTGTTTTTCTTGTTTTCTCGTTCTCCTTTTCCTCTTACCGTAGCTCCCCTGCGCACCAGTGGCAGTAGAATCTTGCTTGGGGTGAAATGATCATAAATAAAATAGAAGAAAAGATGGAATTCGAGAAAATTCTATGATTATATTAGATTAATTTACTAATATAAAAATGTGTTAGAAATGACAAAATTGAAAATATTTTACAGTGTTACACATAAAAGTATGCACAATATTAAAATACCATTACAATATGTAAAAATACTTAGATAAATATCTAGTTGCATTATGTGTAACTGCAAAAATACTTAACAAGTATTGAGAAAAAAATATTTTTTATGAATATGACGAAAGAGGAGGGGTGTCTAGCAAAATCAGGACCTGATAGAGCAAAACTTAGTAAACATTCGAGTTCAACGCAGCAATTAACCGTTAAAGCTAATTCACTAGAATAAAAAATAAATTTGTCCCCGAGTCTTATCTATCTATCTATCTATCTATCTATCTATCTATCTATCTATCTATCTATCTATCTATCTAATTCTTTACTTATCTAAAATTTCTCATATCTATCTATCTATCTATCTATCTATCTATCTCAGTTGATATCTATCTATCTATCTATCTATCTATCTATCTAATTCTTTACTTATCTAAAATTTCTCATATCTATCTATCTATCTATCTATCTATCTATCTATCTATCTATCTATCTACTGTTGTCCTTTCCAGTTCATTTATTTAAGTCATATTCTTTCTTTCTTTCTTTCTTTCTTTCTTTCTTTCTTTCTTTCAAATCACATCTATCTATCTATCTATCTATCTATCTATCTATCTATCTATCTATCTATCTAATTCTTTACTTATCTAAAATTTCTCATATCTATCTATCTATCTATCTATCTATCTATCTATCTATCTATCTATCTATCTATCTCGTTGTACTTTCCAGTTCATTTATTTAAGTCATATTATTTACTTATCTAAAATTTCTCATATCTATCTATCTATCTATCTATCTATCTATCTATCTATCTATCTCAGTTGATATCTATCTATCTATCTATCTATCTATCTATCTATCTAATTCTTTACTTATCTAAAATTTCTCATATCTATCTATCTATCTATCTATCTATCTATCTATCTATCTATCTATCTATCTCGTTGTCCTTTCCAGTTCATTTATTTAAGTCATATTCTTTCTTTCTTTCTTTCTTTCTTTCTTTCTTTCTTTCTCAAATCACATCTATCTATCTATCTATCTATCTATCTATCTATCTATCTATCTATCTATCTATCTAATTCTTTACTTATCTAAAATTTCTCATATCTATCTATCTATCTATCTATCTATCTATCTATCTATCTATCTATCTATCTATCTCGTTGTACTTTCCAGTTCATTTATTTAAGTCATATTATTTCTTTCTTTCTTTCTTTCTTTCTTTCTTTCTTTCTCAAATCACATCTATCTATCTATCTATCTATCTATCTATCTATCTATCTATCTATCTCAGTTGATATCTATCTATCTATCTATCTATCTATCTATCTATCTATCTATCTATCTATCTATCTATCTTGACAGAATCATTGACAAATGAACAGATCCTTATTCCACTGAGAGATCAAGAATATTTTCAGCTGTTTGTGATACTTCTTAAATAAAATCTTTTGAAAATTTTGGCACGTTTAACACATAATTACAAACGCATATTTATATGTGTTTATAGAAAAAGAGATATAGAGAGAGCTTAGTGAAATTGCAGTAATAAATTTTAGGTCACTTATGGTACTGCCGTGCTGTGGATATCACCCAAAACGTATATCACGTATGGCACTTAACTGACTAATGGTACTGTCACATCACGTTGAAACACCAGAGCCTGAACGAGTGGCGAAGTTAAGCAACTCTAAACAAGGTCAATATCTAGATGGGTTTACTCTTGGGAATATCAGGGGGTGTAAGCTCGGGTGTGCTGGTGGTCTAGTGAATAACAGCCCGGAATTGTTAGCCGAATTCCAATTTCTAATGGGTTCTTTATATTCACTTACACGCAAATACTCTTGGGAATGTACCTCTTCGTTCCCACCTATGGGTTAATTAGTAACACTGAAGAATTATTATTATCTCAAAAGAAAAATGAAACTTGTTTTAAATAATCTATAATGTGTTGGTAAGCCGTAAAAAGTGGATGAATCACTTCTATTCTTCTTCTATGTTCCCCTATTTTGTTTATCTTTTCCTTTTCCTCACACTTCCATATTCTTGTCCGGGTCGTGTTTCGTCTTTTTTTTTTCTCGTCGCTTGTCTCTTAAACAAGTTATTCATTGTCTTTTAATTAAAGTTTTCTTCTTTTTTATAACACTTTAGTTTTTCTATTAGTTCTATTCTTTCATAATAAGTTCAGCACGATTTCAAGCAATTTTTATTTTCCACGTCCACGCTGTTTAGGCTGCTAATCTTATACTCGTTCACATAAATATAGCATCATTTCAAAATATATTTATATAAATTAGGAAGCCATACAATGAGGCAGTTCTAAGAGAAATCGAGGCTCAGCCAAGATTTGTCATCGGCAGGCACACTCTGAACAATATAAGATACATTGATGATAAATTGTTGACAGCAGACATGGATAGGAAACTACACTACCTGCTGCAGGAGGTAGCTAAAAAAAAGCGAAAGGAAAGGATTAAACATGAACAACAAAAGAAAATCTGATTTCATGGTCATTAGTACAAAGAAGAGCCCAAAATGATATTTACAAGTCGGAGACACTAAAATTAAGCAGATACAGAAATTTAATTTATATCTTTGAAACGTTCTAGAGGACAAAGGATGCAACTCTGATATCTGATGGCGTATTAACATGACCAAGGATGCATTCCAAAGGCTGAGTAGAGTATTGAGAGACAGGAAGATTTCATTGGAAATCAAAGAAAAGAGTTTTGGATTTTATGTGATATCCGTCCTTTCATATGGCAGCAAATACTGGATCTCCTCAAGGATAAAGGAAAGACACGAAACAAGAGAAATGTGGTTCTACAGAAGCATACTGAAGATAATATGGACATGAACATGCGAGCAACAAAAAGGTTTTGAAGTGAATACAAACGAAAAGAAACTTATACTTTGCATCAGGAAGAGATTGCCAAGGCTTCTGGTACACGTAATGAGAAGGAAGGTATGGATATACTGATGCCCATAAAACGGATAAAATGAAAAACAGACAGGAGAAAACAGAGCAGGACATACGTGATAGATAGCGGAATGTGGTTTGGGAGAGATATCAGGAGTAGAAATATTAAGAATGACAAAGGATTTAGGCAAGTGGATGTCCATGATCGCTTACGTCCTGAAGGGATACGGCACATAAAGAAGAAGAAGAAAAAGAAGAAGACGGTAAAAATAGTTACGAATATTCGAAAATTTATTTTCAGTAATCAGATGTGGACTCTTTCTCTTATGGTAACTTACCCATATAACACATTGAACTCTTCCTAACTGTGTATAAGTAGAAGTTCTACTTTGTAGAGCAGAGTAGCAGAGAATGAAAGCGGAATCTGTTCTAGCATATAATTGGTCATTGGTATATGTTTGTACTACTGTCTTTGTAATATATTTGTTTAACACTATGCAGTCTTTGTGTCTTTATTTCTGAGCCAAACAAACCACAAAAATATGGGAACAAGGTCACAACACTCATCTGAAAAATGAACAGCACGACAAAGAACAAAATATATCGTGAAACTAAGTGTCAACCATGTGAATATCACGAGACACTAGAATAAATGTAGAATTAGCTTCTTTTATTGACGGAAGAATCACAAAACATTACAAACAGTAATTGTAGTAAATGTGTTTACAAGTTTAGGGATAATAAAAGTCTTAATTATTATTTAGCATGTCTCCCATACGCATGGGCAATATCTTCGAAACGATATGAAATGCAGGAATAAAACTTTATTTCAAGAAGATTATTCTGCTATCCCTTTTTAGATTAAAGCCAAAACTCTTCTAATTCTTGAATTTCTATTATATACACGAGTTTTCTGGATGTGTGTTGTGATGTCGTGGATATTGGCTGGGAATAAAAAATTGGGGAGCCGAGTTCGAATTCCAGTTGAATTCGTTGCATTCACTTACGCGCAAATACAAAAAAGAGACAGAGGCAAGCAGCGGATAACATATTTGAAGGGCCTGAGCATGTGGATAACAGAACGGGTGTTGCATGATGTTACAATCGAATACCACCAGGAATAGGGGGAGGTGGAAGGTCATGATCGCCTACGTTCTGAAAGAACAAGGCACATAGAAGAAGAAGAAGAAGAAGAAGAAGAAGAAGAAGAAGAAGAAGAAGAAGAAGAAGAAGAAGAAGAAGAAAATCAGCAATCGGGACTATTATATAATTATAAATGTAGCGGTAAATTAGATGCTAACTGTTTATTTTCTCGCACATTGCGCTTGTGGAACTTTTTCCGGCTCCATATTTTCCAGAGAACTTTACGATGGAAAAATTTAAATGCAAAGATAGATTTTCCAGAAGGCAAAATAATTGCCAATCAGCGCGCTTCTTTTACCATACAACTGAATATTTATATAGAGATGTTTTGAATGCATATGTGCGTCTATCTTTCGTTAGTAAACCTTCCCTCCAGTTATGGGTTAAATAACAAGGGTAGGGCTTGGGGACCCTTAAAACAAACCCCAATGAATCTTTATACTCGAAAAGAAAAAAGTATTACTAGACACAAAACTTATATAAAATCATCAATGAATTGTTGAAAGAAAAAGGTATTACCAGCAAAAAATAAATAACATTTAGTTAGCAATAACTGACCCGCCGAGGTTGATATGCCATAAAAACAAAACAACCAACAAGCTGTTAAGAGTGAAAGCGATAAAAGAAAAAAGATATTGTTAATAGAGTTTACTAACGAATTCCAAATAAATACTCCAGTTAAATACCCCAAGCCCTACCCTTGGTATTTAACCCATAACTGGAGGGAAGGGACGGATTAATACCTTTCCCAAGAGTACCAGTGCTTAAGTGAGTGCAGGGTATTTAACTGGAATTCGAATTCGGCACACCGATTTCTCTTTTTCACTGCACCACAACGCACATCCGTCACTAAACGCTTACAGCACCTGGTATTCCCAAGCAGTCACCAATCTAAGTATTGACCAGGCTCAACGTTGCTTAACATCGGTGATCGAGCGAGAACCGGTGTATTCAACGTAATATGGACGTAAACAGCCACATCCGTCACTAAACGCTTACAGCACCTGGTATTCCCAAGCGGTCACCAATCTAAGTATTGACCAGGGTCAACGTTGATTAACTTCGGTGATCGAGCGAGAACCGGTGTTTTCAACGTGATATGGCCGTAAGCCGCTCTTAAAAGGACTACAGTATATAAACATAATAGCTGACAGTATAGAATATGTACTTTCTCTCCACCATGTATAAACACCTTTGTCTTTGGTGACTTTAATGCTCAAAATGATACGTGTCTGAAAGCTTCTTAAGGTACTGGCGTTCCCAGTATTCAGATATTAAATTTTTCATTTTCCAAATCTCTTACTCGAATCGTGGACATCTCTACTCGTTTGATTTACTTCTTGCTGTCTCTCCTCGGTTTTACCGAGTTTCTCAGTACTGTCTTCAAAATAAACCTGACCACTATGTGGTAGCTATTGATATTTCGTTCCAATCATTTTTTAAACAGAAATCTGCTTTCCGTTATCAGCACTGATTATGACTCATTCTGTGCTTTTCCCTATGACAACCGACGGACTTACATCTTCAACCTTCCAAATAAAAATTATGTCACTGAGCTTTTTTCTTGGGTTAAGGCCAACATAGACGCTTTTAATCTTTCTCAGAAATACTAAGCACAGTATTATAACTTACAGGAACCACTATTCGCGGCTATACCGGAGTGACAGCTCTTGTCATAACAGTTGCCTATTCGTTACTGCTCGTATTTAATACAAGCGAGTCGTTGGAGCAAGCTCCCTGATGCCGAGAGATTAAGACGCTGCATAGCCTCTAACAGTTGTAGCTCTCGTGATTACTGGTGTCTCAGTGATAGGTATTAAATAAGTTTAAAATGTCTATTACCCAATCTTTAATCAATTTGAGATGGAAACACCTGACGCTGATAAAGCGGAATACATTACCAATGAATTCTCCTTAAATTCTACTCTTAACTCATCCGGAATATTCCTGCTTGTCTTCTCACATAGAACCATCTCTGTTGAGTGGTATGCATATAACATCTTACATGTTTTCTGTTATTGTCTCTAACTTAAATTCTCATAAAGCGTGTCGACTCGATATTATCCCTGTAATAGTTGTGGAGCAGTGGATATCGACTCGGAACGAGAAATCGGGGTGCCGAGTTCGAATTTCAGTTGAATTCATTGCATTCACATACGCACAATTAACCTTGGGTAAGGTATTAATCTGTCTCTTCCCTCCAGTTATGGGTTAAATATCAGGACAGATTGGGTTCTATAGTCTTGACTGGCAACCAGTCTACCGCAGAAAGCAATGGAAAACTACTGCGGGATCATTTTCTGCCCAGTCAGTCATGTCTCTTTCGAGACATGATCGCCCAAGCGTGTATCACGTATGGCACTTGACTGACTGACTATTATGCGTTCCCCCATCTACCTACTGACAATAATCAACACTGCTTAACATCGGTAATCGTGCGAGAATCGATGTTTCAACGAGATTTGCCCATAAGACGTCTACTTAGATAGCTAGATAGATAGCTGAGAAGTAAACTAAGATAGATAGATAGATAGATAGATAGATAGATAGATAGATAGATAGATAAGGAGTAAACTAAGATAGATAGATAGATAGATAGATAGATAGATAGATAGATAGATAGATAGATAGATAGATAGATAGATAAGGAGTAAACTAAGATAGATAGATAGATAGATAGATAGATAGATAGATAGATAGATAGATAGATAAGGAGAAATAAACTAAGATAGATAGATAGATAGATAGATAGATAGATAGATAGATAGATAGATACTTATAATAACAATTCTGTGAAATCAGCAATTCCCCAACCAAACATTACATCAAAGTGAAGTTTTTATTTCTTTTGACTTAAGTGTAATTTATGCCTTTTATGTGATATACGATACACTAAGGAATCGAAAGTTGCATGGCGCGAATGTCATCCATCGTTACAGTCACTTGTTTCCAATTCAAATATTCTACAGATGATTATTGATGCGTTTCCGACGCTATTAGCTAAACTATCACTTCATTATTTCCATGTATTGACCCTTTCATTGAATTGACTTACAAATACTTTAAAAGTGCGCTTATATATTGAAAGAAAGGAGTAAAAAGAAGAAAAGAGGATACGTTTAGGTGTGAATATAAAATGTCAAAAAACAAAATGAACAAATAACAATATTCTACATGTACGCACATACACGTGGACGGGTGCATGAGCACACGTACTTAAATCCACACACGCCCATATACGCTATGAAAATTCTTGCACTAATGATACGGGTATATAAATATGAAAAATCGAGAAGTATAAGCAGTAATTTTTAATAACCCCTGACGAGTGGGCTGACCACAACGTATAATAGTACCAGATGCATAAGCGTGACTGTGCGGTTCGTGTGATGAATAACGGTTATCTATTTGCAGAGCTCTATTTCCAGGTGATGTCGTTATATTCAGTGACACACAAATACTCTTTGGAATTCACTTCTTCTCCGCCTCAGCTAAGGATTAATTAATATGACTTCTATCAATAAATAATTCTTTTTCTATGTTACAATTTTTGTAGCTTGAATGGTTGAAAATTCGTAAAACAAATAAACTGAAAAACTAACCACTTAATCACATACCCATCCTCAACATAATCTATGTGCTTGCAGGAGCTTCTTGGAATTCGTTTTCATTAACTTTAAAACAGCGATTTGCAGGCACATGCCTCGCACAATTTTGGAATTATTAATTCATTATTTCCCCGTAATGACGTTTTCGTTCAAAGTAACTGCGCGTATGGTTCGTTGTCCAATGTTCATTAGATGAGAACCGCCCCCTCTCATTTGTTGCATCGTTTGTGAAAAATACACAAGTTTGTCGGCTAAATGAGAAGGTATGTTTTGATCTTAGCTGTTTTGATCTTGGTTGTTGCAATGACGTTTCAGATGATTTCAGCCCGTTATTTGCCATATAGGGTGCACGCTTGGGCGATCAATCTTGCTACTGACATTACTTTACGGACATAATATTTTTCCACAGTATGGTGCCATTACTTTCTCCAGTATACTGGTTGCCAACCAAGGCTATAGAAATCAATCTGTACATGTATTTAAGTCATAGCTTAAGGGAGAAGAGATGGTTTATTGCATTTTCGAAAGTATTTGCTCGTAAGTGAATACAACTAATAAAAGTGCAATTCGAACTCGGCTCACCAATTTCTCTCACCGATATGATATCTACTCCACCACAACACATATACACTTCAAAGAATCTATCAAGGATAGACATTTTATTTTCCTTATTAGTTTTACTATACGAGACAGACAGGCGTATTAGTATCGACTCTAGTAGGCAGTAAGAGCAAGTACTTCAAGAAACGCATGTCCTTTCGTTGGCTTACAACATCGTCACGTGTGGCATTAGCCTGCCTATAGAGTCTGGGAGCGGGAAGCGTATTGACGCTTCAGAATTACTATTGGCGATTTGGAACAAAGGCAATCGATCATATCATAATTCAACGTTCACGAGACATTCTGACCAATTTTCTGGCTATCCTGTCTGGCACCAGCATTTTTTAACAAATGGTCAACATCAGCGATACTGTAGATATAATTCGTGTGGATGCGAAAATTTATTATGAGTGATATGTTCAGAAATTATTCGTTCTTAACGTGTCGGGAAACGCGTGGCGGAGAGGTCGAAGTGGAAAAACCAGAATGAATGCGACCAATCCTCGAGGACACCAACACTGGAATAAGTATGACCTACCCGATCTAAACTACCGATCCGATCAAAAAATGCGATGCTAATCGGTTTGGCGCAACCATATTGGACCTTGACAGACCAAGCAGCCTAATACAACCAGGTTTGTCAGATCTCTCTCTGTTTCTATACCCTTTGAACAGCGATGGAGGCGATGTCCATCGAAATGATATTCACCGGAATAACCTCGTTAAACTCACTGATTCACAGCCATCTCCATTTTCGCCTGCGATGGGGAGAAAGGGAAGAGGGAGAGAGGGTGACAAGCGCGACGTTCGGGTGCGAGGGAGTGCCGACAACAACTTAAGCGAACATCGAAACTTATGTTGACACTCTTTGTACAGACCAATATTTCAAAGTCTCTTTCTCTCTCACTCTCTCTCTTTCTCTCTCTCTCTCTCTATATATATATATATATATATATATATATGTGTGTGTGTGTGTGTGTGTGTGTGTATGTTTAATTTAAATAATTTGTCATTTTAACTGATCAAGTTCATTGTGATTTCGAAATTTCGTGAGGATACCTTTATTATGTCATTCGTCAGCCCTGGTGAATGAAGACATTATCTCGATATATTCACGAAACTTCTAAGTCAGCATGAAATTGATTAGTTAAAGTAATTAATTCTCTGAACTAAACTTATCAACTCTCTATTTTTAACCCGATATCGAATACTTTGCGACAAAGCAGTAAAACTACTGGAAAACTCAACCTTGGCGCTAAACCTTATCACAACTCAACCATATATATATATATATATATATATATAGCAGCAACCAATGGGTGTGCGTGTGTTTGTGTGTATGTGTATGTATAAATAATTAAAAACTATGTTACCTCCAAAAACTACAAATTCAACTGGTATTTTTTAGGTGAGTACTACTTCAAGGCAAGCAGATTTTATGACTGAAATACTCAAAACCAAACTATGCGGTGTCAATTGCATCAAATAAAATTAAATATTCTATGTATCTTTCGAAGATATGCTATCCACTTATCAGGAAATTTGATTCCAGATTTTGCGAGAACATGTCCTCTCAAAAAGCGAAAGTTATAACCCAAAGGCCCGTCGTTGCAAGTCAACTGACAATTGATCGCTAGTTTCCTGACAAATTTTCAGAATCTATTGTTTGGTTTCACCAATTCAGACTTTTGTATTTTTATGTATACATGATGTACATTTAATTTTATTACCGTATGCATTTTCTCCCTTGGCTTAATTGATTTGTTTATTTAAGATGCCAAACTTTTGCGGGTTATTTAAAGCCAAAAAGTAGGCTAAGATTATGATTTTTATTTTTTTTAATTTATTTTTTTAAACATTTCACCTCAAACAAGGCAGTTTTAGTCCCACTGTTGCGCAGTAGTTTACATAGGGAGAAAGTGATGAGAAAGAGGGATGAGGGTGCAAGGAAGAGAGTAATAGAAAGATGAGCAATGTGAGGTAATGGGGGTAGAGCTGAGGAAGAGAACAGCTTGAGAGAAAGGATGCCAGTTAGTGAAATAAAAGAGAACTACTGACCTTTCATTTAAATTATTGGAGATTGTAACTGTCAGAGAAGCAAGTATACGGAATGGAATTTTTTTTTTTAATAATATCACCCCAAGCAAGGCGAAAACGCCACTGATGCGCAGGGGGCTATGTAAGAGTGAAAAGATTGGAAAAGAGAAAACCGGAAACCACATCCTAAACAGGAAACAAGGGATGAGCCTCTTCACCTGTTCAATAGACGTGGGTGGAGTGTGATGCGAGAAAAGAACCTGTTAGAGTAGAAATTGCTTTTACATTTTATCGGTTTTACTGTAAAAGAGTGGGGACTTCTAATAAATATTCTAGAGCTGAAGAATTAGGTAGATTTATGCCTTTCCAAATAGTATTGGTACGTAAGTAAATAAAATGAAACGACTGAAATCGAAACTCGCTTCCCTATTTCTAATTCAGAGTCTTTATTCATTGAACCTACTCACATACAAGTTACAGCAACTTATATACCAGTCACTAATCAAGTAACTGAACAGGCTCAAATTTGCTTATCTTCGCGGATTATACCAGAACCGGTGTTTTAATATAATATAGCCTGTAGCTATTTCTATCTTGTTCTATTAAGGAAAACACGATTCAAATGAAAAAAAAAACGTGACAGCATGTCTTCCTTATTATATAGAATAATGAGCTAATAGAAAGTCTAATGTTGTCATTAAACTGAATCATGGTATTGTTGCTTTAATAATATTCTTAGCAGTGTTTTTCCAACAATTTCCTTCTGCGTAACGTTTAGCCCTGCAGGGGGAGTTTGGATTACCATTTGAGAACAAAATAATAGAAAATTTATGGACACCGTAGAATAGAAAACAGTCATGTATATTTTTTAATATCTTTATTTAATGTATTGTTAAAGGTTTTATGAGATGCATAACGTTGCCTCTTGTTAAAAAAAAGTAAATAATTTGTGGAAAACGTTTTCAGACAGACACCCTTATTAATCTTTAGTTGACCATGTTTGTTATTGTTCATAGATAATGCTGAATTTTTCTTTTAAGCTGTAATTGGGTGTGAGGAGTAAAATCTGTTTCATTCATATTTTCCATACAATATTTTTGCCAGCAGACATCAATACTTAGAAAAGGATAAGATTTGATCGAAGTTCTTGACTACTGAATAATTCAGAAGCTTAACAACTTTCACTTGCAAATTTTCTGAAAATGGCCTGAAATTAATTGTGCAATGTTTCCAAATAATTACATATTAAAAACAAATGTATACATGAAATAAATTAACAAATGGTTGAGGATTAATGATTTTCTGATCATAAAAGTGGCAGTGTCTTGAAATCACGAAGGATTGGAGTGAACAGTGGCAATATACCGCAAGGCCTAAATAGATCGATTTTCATAGCACTGCCAAAGAGGACCAGGCGCAGAGGAATGTGAACTCCACCGAACAATCAGCTTAATAAGTCGCAGAACATTACTTATCATCAGAATTCTGTTAAATAGAGCGGGCAGCACAATCGCGCTAGAGATAAGACAAGAAGAGAGCGGTTTCGTCAATGACACTGGAATAAGGAGCGGGATATTGATGCTTAGAATGCTGTCAGAGAGGACAATATATATGACGAAAGACGTGTCCTGTGTTTCATAGACAACGTAAAGGCATTCAACAAAGTACGCCACAAATATTGCGATAGAGGTGCTCGACAACCTTTACATATTCGGAAAGACAATAGAGTAATTAAGAAATTATACTGACAACAAACTGCCTGCATACGGACAAAAAATAACTCGCACTTTACTTTTTTAATCATTTCACCCTAAGTAAGGCGGAATCATCATTAAGCAGTAGTTTCAGTGAGAGAGAATACGGGTTTAAAGGAGTATGGAGTAAAGGATAAAAGAGGAACATGATTCATGAACATAGATGACAATAGACGTTATATTTAAGTTCTGGAGATTGTAACTATCAGGAAAGCAAGTAAACGGAATGGAGTTGTAACGAAAGACATGCCTTACCTAGGAATTAGAAACGAGAGTGAACGTGTTTTGCCTTCCAGGTAATAACAAAAAAGAAATATGGCCGCTATTGAAGACACAATTTATGCTTGCCTATCTGATTCAAAGCGAGGCGATATTTGCACACATGCAAATTTTGACCGTCTAAGAATTGTATAAAAAGCAGGATGCCAGCAGTGCTGTGAAATTACTATTTTTTGGTGGTTTGCATGTCTCAAAATCGCGATTTGAGAGTCAGACTGACCAAGAGGAATGGGAGCGGCTTAGTTGGTGTCGGTTTCACAACTGCTCTGTGTAACGGCTGAGAAAGGGAAACCTGAAATGCATTTCCTTGAGCCGACCAAAGAAAGAAATTCAGAAAGAAAGAAAGAAAGAAAGAAAGAAAGAAAGAAAGAAAAACAGCTGGCCTGTCGGCGAACGTCACACTGCACGTTTTGAACCCCCTCATCATCATTTTTTTTACTACAGGTGTTTTTCAGAGTAGGGAAGTGGTGGAAAAGAAAATAGTGTCTAGAAGTGGTGGTTTATCTATTCAATTTTCAAATTTGGATGCCAATCTCGTGGAACGATTAAATTCATGTGGTAAGGATAGCAGACAAAAAGCTCATCAGAGCAGTAGCATGCAAATATTTGCAGAAAAGACAGAAGAAAAGCCACATCAAGTCGGTAAGAAATTGACTAAAGTCAAGATGACGAGTCTAGATCGATAACATTACAGACCCTTCTTTGGGTTTTGTCAAGGGCATCAAGATGAATAGCAGGAGCACCTAATCAAATATGGCAACATTATTCAATATTCGGTTGACAGGTAGATATATAAATGATAATGATTCTGACTTGGAAAACTTTCTGGTCCGACACAGTAACACAAATACACCAGCATTGCATGCAGTTATTTACTCGGTTAAAACAGTGAGACCCAGGAGAGATAAATGAATTGTTCTCCAGGAGACTAGCATCAGCCATGGTGGTAGCGGATCACGAATTTAATAAAATGTTAGCCGTTTTGTTCCGGAGGCATTACAATTTACAAGTCATTTTCTAATTAGAAATAGTTTTCAAGATCAACATTTATGGCTAGCTTTGTCAGCCTTGACGGGTTTTCTATTGAGACGGAAGCAAATAGTGATGTCATCTGCATAAATACCAACTTGGGAACTGATGAAATTGAAAAGATCATTGATGAAGATTAGAATAAGCTCATCACTTAGGATAGAGCCTTAAGGGACATCCGTGTTTTTTTTAATGATCTGGTAGCGTGCCCATTCAAAAGAAACTTCATTATATGAATATAGCAAAGACTGGATTAAATAAAATATATTCATTACATGAGTATAGCAACGACTGGATTAAATAAAACAATCATTCTGTAATGCCACGAAGTGATCTCCTTGTTTAGTTCTGATACAGTGAACAATAAAAGATTAAACATAGGAACGCCAGACGATGTACACACAAACACGAATGATAAACTAAGGACAACTTCGAAGAGAAAATATAAAACAAAGAGAGAATTACTGGAAAATATACATTATCTATTATAAAAATAAAAAAGATAATATTATTGTATATACAAAGTTTTTATGTTTTACTATAAATAGTAATCTCAAGTCTTTCTTCGCTATTTTCATCTTGGTTCTCATTCAACTAAGAAAAATGGTTTCTTGCTCTGAGCAATATAGCAATTCGTATTTTTATCTATATATTTTATATCTATATATCAATTCTTGATTATTCTTATGTTTTTCCCGAAAATGTCGAGGCTGCCGAGCACCTCCACCAATTCTTTGTGTCGTATCTTGTCGAATGTTTTCGTGTAGTCAATGAAGCATTGGTACAAGTCTTTCTTCATTTGTAATGCTCTTTCAGAGAGCATCCTAATCATGAATATGGCGTCCCTTGTTCCAGTGTCTTTGACGAACCCGCACTGTTCCTGCCTTATCTCTGGCCTGATTCTGCTTCTCGCGCTATTCATCAGGATTCTGACAATCAGTTTTGTAATGTGACTCATTAAGCTGATAGTTATGTGTAGTTCGCACTCGTTTGCACCAGTTTCCTTCGGCAGTGCTATAAATATCGACTTGCATAGATCGTCTGGTATTATTCCGCTGCTATAAATTTCGTTTATTATGTCGGTAATATTTTTTAAACCATATTCTTCTAAGGCTGTCAGCAGCTCTATCACTATGCCGTCTGGGACCAAGTGCTTTGTTTCTATTTATTTTGGCCATTGCAGCTTCCACTTCAGATTTTAGTATTTCCGGTCCATCCGTCTCCTTGTGTATTCTCGGCTGTTCTCTCTTGTCGCAAAAAAGATCCTTTATATATTCTTCCCATCGCTGGAGTATTTCCTCTTTCTCTAATATGATTGTTCCTTCTTTGGATTTTATGCATCCTGTTGAGGAGCAGGTTTTTTGTCCTGTCAGTTCTCTTATCTCTTTATGCATCTCTGCTTTGTTGGTCCTGCACAGTCTCTCTACTTCTGCGCATTTGTTGTTGAGCCATTCCTCTTTGGCTTGTCTGCATTTGTTCCTTATCTCCCTGTGAAATGTCTTTTACTCTGCTCCGTGTTTTGGCCTTATTTTTTGTCTCCTTTGCATCATGTAGAGGATCTTTTCGGTCATCCACTCGTTTTTTCTTCTGCGTCTGATTTCCTTTGGGGCTATGTTGTTCGCTGAGGTCACCATCGCTTTTTTTAGTGAATCCCATTTTGAGTGCCCTTTTCCAATTTGTTCTTCATATTTCTTTCTCACGCTGTTATTGTATTCTTTCTGCAGGGTGAGATCGTCCTCTAGCGTGTCGTATTGCAGCCTTGGTGATGTGCTGGGCTTCTTCAGTCTTCGGAGTTTCACTTTTAGTTTGCAGATGACTGGGACGTGGTCACTTCTGCAGTTACCTCTCCTGAAATAAAATTTAACGGATATCTATTAAGAAAATAATATTGTTTATTTTGTACTAATATGGATGATAAAATATTATTATTATACTTATAAGAAGTGGAACAAAAAGAAGAAATAGAAAAAGAAGAAGGAGGAGGATTGGAAGAAGAGGACAGAGAATAATTGACTAAAACATAAGAATCTGGAAATAGAATTTACATGAATATCACATTTAAACACAACTACTATTTAAATAATAATAACCGAAGTACTAGGAGTGATCAAAAATTTGATACGCATTCACAACCAAACAATAGTATTTACTTAATCAACAGACATTGAATTTTATTTGAAATCATGAAAATAATATTACAGGTACGTGAATTGTTTTCACGGATTCAGCTAGTATTATAATACATTAATACCTACGTTTGTCACGCTTTTACTGTAATAAATTTAATTAAATGTATTTTGTAAATACATCAAATTTACAGAGAATATTATAGTAATGAAATAAATAACAAAAAAACAAAAAGAGGCAGCAAGAGAACGGCAGAGAGGAAGACGAGAACGATTACGAGCAGAAGAGAGACGAGCAATCAGTAAACATAATAGAGAATGAATGCAAGCAAGGAGAAATTATACAAACGAAGTAAAAAGAAAAAATATTTATGATTATTATTGTAATATTCTATTAAATTTGCTAAAATTAACTATTTAATTATGCAAAAGGGCAATTTCTACTAATATCTTGTCATTGAATTTGCAATACGCTTATTCAATGATTAACTGAAAAATTAAGATTCTTTTTTTTTTAATCATATCACCCCAAGCAAGGCGATAACGCCACTGATGCGCAGGGGGCTACGTAAGGGTAAAAAGAATGGAAAAGAGAAAGACGGAAACCGTATCCTAAACAGGGAAGAAAGGATGACCCTCTTCAACTGTTGAATAGACGTGGGTGGTTTGTGAACCGGGCGATAGTTTAGTCTATCTACTCCAATTAAGTCTATCTACTCCAGTTCATTATAATATTAAAATAAGAAAACTTTCACGGGTTAAAAGTAGTTGTTATGTATTCTGAAAGAATAAATAAGTATATAAAAAATAACTTAGTGACTTTTATGACGCTGTACATAGAGATGTTTTCGGTGGGTGTGAGTCCCGGATTCCATTGTTCTTGTTTTCCTTTACTTCTTTTTTCATGTTTTAATATAGAGGGTTTCTTTCTTATAGAAAGGCTTGACGTTCCCTTACCTCGGCCTTGTCTAGAGACCTATACTCCGATTCATAGATGCAAATACACCGACAGATGTGATATTTTACTAAAATTACACTGTTGTTGAAATGGAACCAATTATCTTCTGGCAGACCTACATTTAATCCATCGCCCTTCCTCCATCCATCTCTAATTCACTACACCCTAACTCCAATAAAGAGTTTTCTTCCAGACAACCATTCACAAAATACGTAACTTCTTTGGCAGCCATTTCATCGTCTCACTTGTCAGTCGCGTTCTTCCTGACTCTCGTTCATGACTGTTCATCGATTTTCTTATAACTGCTGCCAAATACTTATTTTCAAACTTATTTTTAATCATTTCTGTCTGAATTTCCGGGATGAGAAGTTGTTATTATTTACGCTATTTACATGTAATCTATTGTCCTTATCTTTGTTGTTGCTATTACAACATTTCAGTCAATGTCCCATCTGGTCTTCATCAGGTGTCGTTGTTGAACCGTGTAACATCCTGAATTCCGAACTTAACTCTATATAATCTACGGATATAAACTGTTTTCTTTCTACTGTCCATGTTTAAGGATATCTTATATAGTGACTTATTTGCGCGTATGTTGAATTCTTTGCTTGGTAAAGGTATTAATCCGTTTTCTCCCTCCAGTTATGCGTTAAATAACAGGGGAGATTGGGTTCTATAGCCTTGTCTGACAACCAGTCTACTGCAGAAAGTAATGGCAACCTACTGTGGAAAAATCTTCTCAGTCAGTCATCTTTCTTTAGAGACATGATTGTCCAAGCATTTATTACGTATGACACTTAACTGACTGATTGAATATCAAGTTTCAGTCATTGTTCCCCACCGGGCTTCATCAGGTGTATGTCTATCCGGGTAATCTCCAGGGTGTTCCAAAATTAACACTTTATTTAATCTATGGGTATAAACCCTTTTTTCTACTGCCCTTGTTTTGGTATGTCTACTTTTTACTTTAATAACTGAAATTAAATGAAGAGCATTATGAATAGAGATATGTAATGAAAATTGATGTAAATAAAATATGACCTGCACTGGTCAATCAATGAGTTGCAATTTTGCTTCATAACAGAGCTTGACCACATATTATCTTGTAGATACTGCAGGATCTCACCGACTTAAGATACAAGATTTTTGAACCTCTACAATATTTTCTTAATCACTCCTCTACTAAAAACATTTTAAAAATCATCATGACTATATTTTAAGCCTACAAAAGTTCGTTGCAAAAAGCAAAAAAAAAAAAGAAAAATGATGCAGAACAATTTTGTAAATTGACGAAAGCTACTTAGTGACGCTATTTGTTAGAGATTTCTGTAATCTAACCGGGGTATCACTGCCGAAGCATCCTACTGTAAATGGATGGAATACACATTTAGTTAAGCAAAATGCGATCAGCACTTGGTGCTTGAGGAGATTCAATTGTTTCATAAAACCCATCGGTTAAACCTTGTTGACGTATCAAATTAGACAGAACGTGCATCTGCCAATCAACATTTGAAAACACGACAACAAAACCAGAGCATCTCAAGAAAATTGGCAAGGTGAAGAAAATCGAAATATAGGTTTCACATGAACTCAGTCACAGTTTTCGAAGTTTTGAAGACTCTTAGTTGCTGCATCTGAAAGATTCGAATTATCAATTTCTTTATTGAATAGTGACTGTGATGTAAAACTAGGAAAGCTTAGTGTTTTCCAGTGTGGAAATAGACCCTTCACGCCAAGACAAAATGGTCAGCTCAGTGGTTTTATATTTAGGAAAGACCCATACAAATTCCCAAACCGGAAATATCATCTAAAGTTCTGATGACTGCTTACTCTAGAGAACGCATGTTCTATTCCTACCAGACGACGCATTTTCTTGATTATTCAGGCCAATATATATAAATAAATACACTATATAATAATAAAAGGAGAGTATGTACTAAAATATGAGTATTCATTAAAAATAAGTCTTAAACACACACACACACACACACACACACACACACACACACACACACACATATATATATATATATATATATAAATGTAAAGTTATCGTTATATTCGTTTCGAAAAACCATCCGAGTACATACGCGAAGGAAAAAATGGTGATAAAAAAAGAACGAGCTAATCACTTGAGCATCAGTCAAAGTACGGCGCTCAAGAAAAAACAAACCGACACGAGTTATCTAAAACAAAATGCGATCAATACGCAAGTAGAGCAACCAAAGTAAATGACTAACCTAGAGAGCCAACGAACCTACCAAGGATCTTCAAGGTTGGATCTTCAGGGAAAGTTGTCCTACTTTCCCTGAAGATCCAGTTTGGTGAAACCTTGGTAGGTTCTTTGGCTCTCTAGGTTAGTTATTTATATATATATATATATATATATATATATATATATATATAGAGAGAGAGAGAGAGAGAGAGAGAGAGATAGATAGATAGATAGATAGATAGATAGATAGATAGATAGATAGATAGATCTGTCATCTCATTAGTTACTTTCCCACCGCTGGAATGTAGTTCAGTATGCGTTTCTTTTAAATGCTTTGATTGTAATTGTTCTGCTGACTTGTTTCCATTTCGTTGAAACAGATGTTAAACATTTCTATATTCCTTGTCTTTGTTTCATTTTCTCACTGAAAATTATGAGTGTCTTTGATTATGTAGTTTCGTGTTTTTTTTAAATCAAAAGTGAATAGTCCGTTATTTATGAGATATTGGCAGGACGTAATAGTCATACCAAATCACTATAGAAATGGAACTAACGAAAGGAGTGACAATTAGAATTAAGATCAAGATAGTAAGACAGTAGTCTAATGAAGACATAACTACCACTATCTATGCAGCATATCTTCATTCAAACATGTTTTATTGGAGATTATTGACCTATTGTGTCTATTTTATAATCCTTTCTAGTTCTCTGATCATTTTCTTGATAATAACAATCACAGTTATAATATAAATACTACCTCATACCATTTCCTATATACATTGCTCTTGTACTTATAAGTTACTATATTTTTCTCTAAATTCAAGTCCTACTTTTAACCTATAGCAGAGTAGAAGGGATCGTTTCATACATCATTTTTCTTAATCTTTTCACCCTTAATCTTTTTCGCAGGGGGCTACATAAGAGGAGACTGAAAGTTAAAGCAGAAGAAAAAGAGGAAGCGGTTACAGGTGTCAGAGATCGAGCAAGAGAAGGATAAGAATATTGTTGTGAAGAGAGTTGTGAGAGAAGAGTAAAATGTGAGAACAAGATACAAGGGATGTTGCGGAAAGGACAAGAGAAGTACTGGAATCAAGGTGATAAGTGATGGCAACTGACATTGCATTTAAACTCTTGGGGATTGAAGCTATCAGGGAAGTAAGCAGACGGAAGGGAGTTCCACAGGCAGGAAGTGCGAGAAAAGAAGCTGTTGGTGGAGAAGTTGTGGCTGCATTTAGTTGTTTTAATTACAAAATTGTGATACATTTTTGCCAGTCTGGTTGCTCGAGTAAATTCTCTTAGAGGGGGCACAAGTGAAATAAAACATGGATCTTTTTGTAGAAGAGACAGAGGAAGGTGAGAAAGTGGCTGGAATTAAGCTGTCACGTCGGAACTAATCGCATTACAGATTCTTGAGATGAATAGCAGGGTAGCCTGATTAGATATGACAACAGTATTCAGTGCACGGGCGGATGGTTGATTTGTATATGTGTAAGATGGACTCAGGCGAGAAAAAACTTTCTGGCCTGACACATTGACCTAAATTTTCTATCAGCAGATTTAGCTATTGGTTCAATGTAATCGTTCATTTGAGGTCAGAAGAGACAGTGAGGCCGAAGAGTCGCAGTGTAATACTTTCAGAGAGATTAGCTAAGTCCATGCTGAGGACAGATAGCAGCTTCGTTCTGCGAGCATTAAAGTTTACGAGATGCCAAGTGAACAGCAGTTAAGTGAATGTACCGAATTCAACACATAAGAATAATATTCTACTTCTTTTTTATATGCCGGATCCTTTTTGAAAGATGGCCAATCATGCACTTTTACTTGCCACTATCCCTTGTAGCTCTTAAAACTTTTACTATTGTTATCTCTCCCGATCCTAACTCCATCTTCCATATGCTGAAGCCGATCAACTATTTCTCGTGCTGAGTTCCCTTGTCTCCATTTCCGTGTCTAAAATGTATCTAATAAGGAAAATGTAAAAAAAAAACATATCTATGATTTCCATTAGACGTTTGATAACATATTCTTTGCTTATTTTAAAGTCTCTTTGGAGATAAAGATATAAGGTGACAATTATAAAAAAATAATCTGTGGTAGACCTTAATCTGAGATATTACTACTTACCCGCATTTCTTTATATCTTTCTCTTTGAAGTCGCCTAAATGATAATACAACCTTTTTCACGTTGATCGTAAGGAGTGAATTACATAGCCTTTCAAAACTTTCAAGGGGTTTTCCCGTTTCTTTGACGATGACATCGTTTTTTTCATGCGTGGAGGTTGGTTACTGCTAAATAATTAGGACGGCCACCCACGTTATCATTCTTTTTGTCAGTTGTTAACGGGCTGTCATTATATATATATATATATATATATATATATATATATATATATATATATATATATATTAGATTTATCACTTGAGGGAATATCTAAGAAATTTACTGGGTTCAAGGAAATTTTTCATTTCAACGGAAACCACCCAACGTTGAACGGGTTATATGAAAGTTTAATGGCCGCCAGAGAAACCTCGATGATGTTTCATAATATTCTTGTGTTCTATTTGTACGAAATCTGATACATGCACACTAGACCTCTTCAAAAAGGCCCTTTTCATCAAACTTATGTAAACCGATATTATTCCCATTCTCCAAGGTCTAAATTAACTAAATATACCAGTTACTTTAATCTTGGACCTTGGCTGTGCCTGCCTAAAGGACCATGTAGTGTTATTGTTAACATTTTTCGAAACACGCTGCAAAATTCGGGATATTATATCCTTGTTTTCATTGTAGCTTCCCATAGGTTGATGCTATAGCATTGAATGTGGTACCAAATGAAAACTAATAAAATTTTTATGCATATGGTGTCAAACACATGAACACCTGTGCAAGACACTTTATATATATATATATATATATATATATATATATATATATATATATGTGTGTGTGTGTGTGTGTGTGTGTGTGTGTGTGTGTGCAACATGATACTCTCGACATTTGCTTCACGTTTATCATATGACCTCCACTGATCACCAAAATCTATGCAAGCCTATGACTGGATGGCGTAAGGGTATCTGATTCGAAAGAAAAAAATAGGTAGGTCAAGTTCGAATTCCGGTTGAGTTCATTGTATTTAGAATTTTACTTACAAAATGTCTGAATTCATTTTGAGCAAAATAGTAGGATAGCATAGATTCTGTTGCCGTAGTTAGTCTAGGAGTAAGAAAAAGCTGAAATGGAAGGATGGGTTAGTGTGTTTTGTAGTCAACAAGAGAGATAGCCGATATATATGCTGTTTTTTCAGTGTTTTCCTGGTATAAAGGCAATTTTGGAAAGCGAGCTTTTGTCATAAATTGCTTAATATCGAGATGGAGATAAAGCGTTAATATTTTCTTTAATAAAAGACAATTTTTTTTCACATTAATTATATATATATATATATATATATATATATATATATATATATATATATATATATATATATAAAGGAACTGTGGTTAGTTTTGATATACTTTTCAAGTTGGTTGATGGTATGTAATTAAGTGAATGTGTATTTGAGCAGAAATCCCGTCTTTATAAAGTTTCATCAAATACGATTGACAAAGTTATGTGGTTAAGTTTTCATTTCCTTTCAATGTCAATGTTTAGGCATATGTGGTACTAAATTGTCAAAGTACAGAGATTTCGTTAGTAAGTAACACAGGATCATATAAGCCGTCAATAACAATAATGCAAAATGTGTCGGCGTGATATTAGACCAAGCCATATAGAAATGCGTTCTATAACTGTCCATTATCCAAAACCATTGTTGCAGTCAAACTAAAATAAAACCGCTTCAACATAGCTGTTATCGTAGCGTATGCACCGACAAGAGTTAAAGAGGAAATAGAATCTTTTTACTCGATACAGCGAAAAGCCAATGCTCAATGCAAAACGCAAGACATTAGAATTATCATGGAAGACCTGAATAGAAAAGTAAGAAAACAATGTGTCCAACGGTGCAAAGCAAATGACCAAATAATAACTAGAACCGTTTTTCACGAACACCCAAGAGGAATTTAGAAATTCAGAGGGCCAGGAAAAAATATGAGAATCCAAATGAATTATATATATATATATATATATATATATATATATATATATAGTCAACCGCAGACTGATATATTTCGCTGTATCACAGCTTATCAGTACGTTAGACATCCGATTGTTTCTAGCCAGAATTGAATCCCGACGGAATTGGCGTCAGTCGGTGATTTTACCTCTGAGATATGGGTGCTCGATAGAGGAAGGCCGAATTTATCGTGTAATATACAATGTAAACACACGTCAGTAGCTGAGAGTGTTCAAATTCATTAGTAGTTGCGTAGATGCGTGAGTAGGTAATGTTTTTTCAATGTCTACCACATCTCCAATATCAGAAACGGGAAGCGCATGCCGGATATTCTGATATACTAGGAGAAGGGTATCATGTTACACACACACGCGCGCACACGGTCATACATATGTACAATATACGCACGCACACACACACACACACACACACACACACACATATATATATATATATATATATATATATATATATATATATGTCGGGTCTCTCTCGTGGACTACAAAACAGACTGCCTCGTTCTTCCTTTCATTTTGGTTTTCTTCTACATTGTCTATTATACTCTTTTTAGCCCAGAGATGGATTCATACATTTTATAAGTTAATTGGAAATTAATTTGAAATTGGCGTACCAATTTCTGACATAGGCGTGCGCAGTTTTTGACAATCACTAGCGGTCGCTTGAGAAATGTAATCTGCATGTCTGATATTCTGGGATACGAGGCGGAGAGCATCATGTTGCACCTATATACACACGCACAAACACAAACATACGCACAAACACAAACACACGCACAAACCCATACATATACACACACGCATATATATATATATATATATATATATATATATATATATATAATGTGCAAGCATGTGTGGCTGTATTAAATTTCATGCGAACAGAAACCAACAATTCGTAGAAGCATCACCGAGTCTTCTCCAACGACCATTAAACTTTCATATAGCACGTCCAACTTTGAGATTGGTTGGGCTGAAATGAAAAAGAATTATATTTCCTGGGACACATCAAAATGACTTTCTTACATGTCACCTCGCCAGATAAATGACAGCCCGTTCTTATTCTTATTCTTATTCTATGTGCCTTGTCCCTTCAGGACGTAGGCGATCATAGTTCTCCACGTCTCCCTATCTCTTGTGGCTCTTAGTATGTTTGCGCCTGTTGCTCCTGGCAAACCCCGTTCCGTCATCCACCTGATCAGACCCTGCAAATATGTTATCCGCTGCCTTCCTCTGTCTCTTCTTCCTTCTATCTGACCAGTCAGTATCAGGTTCTCCAGGCTCTCCTTCCTTATTGCGTGTCCCAAGAACTTCAGTTGTCTCTTCCTGATGCTCAGCATCAATTTCCTTTTGTTGCCATTCTTTCCAGCACCTCATCGTTGCTTGCATGCTCAGTCCACGATATCCGTAGCATCCTTCTGTAGAACCACATTTCGTCCGCTTCCAGTTTTGTCCTCATTTTCGATGATATTGTTCAGTATACACTGCCGTATTGAAGAACTGACATCACGTAGCAGTCTAGCACTCTTTTCTTCGTTTCTATTGAGATTTTCCTGTGTGTTAGTATTTTGCTCATCTTCTGGAATGCGTAAATACATGCTTACGTGAATTGCCGTTCTAATAATTTTGCGTTAACCAACCCTCACATATGAACAAATGGATGTCATCGACAATGTGAATATCTCGTGAAAATTCAGGAAGACACCATAGAGAAAGCAGTGGAAAACAACTCCACTATTAATTCCAAGAATAATTATGGATAGGTACCCAAAAATTTAAATTCTAATGTTATATATATATATATATATATATATATATATATATATAGGGTTGAGTTGTGATGATACTTTGTGGTATGATTACTGATTTTTCAGTGGTTTTTATCATGAAGATAGATAGGGATAAAGCGCTTATAGGATTAACGTGGAGAAGTTTGTCACTTAAGCGAGCAGGATCATTCCGACTTCGATGTTTCGTGAAGGCAAGATTGTGATGTCCTCTTTCCTCAAGGTGTTTTTCCATCTGCTTTTGTATACCAGTTTTATTCTTATTTGTATGGAGCGTAGTGTAATTTAATATTTCGTAAGTGTTTCTACAGATAGTTAAATGCTTTTAAATAATTTGTTGTATAGACTTCTTTTCTAATATTATATATATATATATATATATATATATATATATATATATATATATATATATATATATCCAAATGAAT
The DNA here is from genome assembly GCA_037127315.1 of Ascarosepion bandense. NCBI lineage: Eukaryota > Metazoa > Mollusca > Cephalopoda > Sepiida > Sepiidae > Ascarosepion > Ascarosepion bandense. Next base: position 2,758,292 of record JBBBDQ010000860.1, on the reverse strand, counting down.
AGAGAACGAAGAAAATAACTACATCGTTCAAAACATTAATTTCAAACAATGCTCAATATGAAAAATGAAAACTTCTTGGCCCAATACAATGACACGAACTTCTTAACGATAGATGTAGCTATTCATTCGATCTAGTCCTTTCACTTGAGGTCTGTCGAAACCAATAAGAAAAAAGGAATGGCTCCGTTGCTGAAAAAAGGCAAATTTCGCGAATGTGTGTGAATTTTTTCTTAACCAATTAAAACCAAGTGATTTAGAAATTCACAGAAATTAACAAAATTGACATTTCAATGACTCGTATCATAATTCTTGCCACTCAAAAATAAATTTGTATTCGGAGTCGATTACGGGATTCTGTTGGCGACTTATTACTTTTTCACAACAGAAAGAGAGAAACAAGGAATTTACTACGACTTTGTTGATACACACAGGGAAACACTTCATAAACCTTTTCTGTACAAATCACATTTCGTTACAATAAAAAAATCACAGTCTTAATTCTTTACACACCTTAATGAATAATGTCAAAGTGTCGCTGTCTGTTGCTTTCTGGTGAACTAACGCCATCCATAAGGATATGTTTGGTTGTGTTTCTTATTATTTAGAAACACTTTCTTAGTTTTATTTAGAAAAGAGGTTGTTTTATTTTTGACTCACACGCCTACATACAAATTAATAGGGAGTGAAGCAAGAACAATTTCCTAGGGACAATGGTGAAATAGATTATTGTTACTTTTTCCAATGTTGTCAATTCCGACTAATCGTTATCCTAAACTGTAGATAATAATAAATGACAATTTTTCATCTTAGATGAAAATTATACCCGATGATATTTTATTTGTAAATACGTATTTTTCTATTTGTATATATATTCATATATATGTATGTGTGCGTGTGTATTTGTGTGTGTGTATGTGTGTGGATTTATGTCTCGTTCATGGGTTTGGTTTTCTTTTCTTATAGCTTAATATAAGATACTCAATATTAGGTACATCAATTTATATGCTGCGGTAATCGTATCTAGAGGTTTCGTTGAATACCTCCAGATACACTAGGTGGAAATATACCTAGAGGCAGAAACTGGAAGAGAAAACTATATATATAAATATAGATAGATAGATAGATAGATAGATAGATAGATAGATAGATAGATAGTCTCTTATAACCCTGCAAGCACTAAACTAAATTCTCTACAAAATACCAGTGTAGTGTACCAATTTAATGTCCACTCAGAGATTGTATCTCTGGTACTAATAAAAAACCCAGTACATATATTGGTTTTACTACAACCACGCTCTCCCGTAAATTTACATGTCACCTTTCTGGTAAGAGTACAATTAAACAACATTTATCAGAAAAACATAAACATTTAGGTAATATCAGACAGATTTTAGTCAACAATACAATAATCCTCACTCATACACACAGTAAAACAAACCTTCAGATATTGGAAGCCATCTACATTAAATCCAAACAACCCAAACTTAATAAAATCACGTTTAAATCCGGTCATCACATATTATATTGCATTTGAATATATGGTTCTGTTGTCATTTCGCGCTATCACGCAGTGTGACGTCATAGAACCGCATTAAAAATTTGCGAACTGCGTTTGTTATTTTTGGTAAATATTGCCGTTGCCTAGCGGAGTTTTATGTCAACACAAAATATAATCGTCGGTGATGGTGGCTGTTATTGTATTACCGTCTTAATAACCTCTCTGAAGATGGCTCAGAGAAAGCTTAGAACCAAATTAATAAAAAAAATAGCCAAATTTTGGAGAATGTTTTCCTTATTTTCAACTGAAATTAAAGCCAAAATACGGCGTTTAGAACGACTCATGATTAAACATAATAAACATCTATTGTCTCTTATATTTAACAGTATATGTTTAGAAAATTATTGGCTGCCTCGATACACTAAATCTATCTATCTATCTATCTATCTATCTATCTATCTATCTATCGATATATATATATATATATATATATATATATATATATATATCCTTTAATGCTCATGGAGACATAGAGGGATAGAGAGTAAGTGAGAGAGAATAACGGCATATACTGGGTTCAGTTTGCTCTCTCTACTGTCAATTATTAAAATTTACTATGAACTTTTGCCGCGTGTTTCCTCTTTAACTCTAGAAGAAATATTAGTGACGATCCTTCTATATTTTAATGATACTAAGTCAGATTAAAAAAGTATTGGCAATGTTGATGTAAAAACAAAGCTACATATCATTAAAATTCATTTAATCTCTTTCGAAGTAATCCTCGTGTAAACACTTTATCCATTGACATTTCTATTGATGAACAATTTCTTGTAAAACATTTTTGCCATAGCGAGCAGCTGCCTTGTTGCTTTCTCTTGAGCTTCCTCTATGTCTTGAAGTCGTGTTCCTTTCAAATGGAATTTGATTTTTGGAAAGAGGCAAAAGTGGCAAGGGGCGAAATCTTGGGAATATTGTGGTTGACGGACATGGGGAATGTTGTGATACGCCAAAATCGTTTGCACAACCATGGTCTCTGATTGAACACTCTATACACTTTCCTTCCAAGTACTGTTCTGTCACCAGGATATTAGCAACAACATTAAAACTTAGTATGTATGCACGTTAGAGTTCAAGATCAATCCGAGCCACGCGGCCTCACTCTGAGGACTGAAGCTCCGTTACCATAGAAATTCATGATGATTTTTTATCAAACAGCCTACGTATTTATTTCATAAATATATGTGAATCTCATGAATTCTTTAGGAATCTGAAACATCAAGAGGTTGCACAAGTCTAACTAGGTATAAAGTCAATTGATCATGAGGAATGGATTGTGTGGCATTGACTCTCACCAGACCACTTATATGTATGGAAAAAGAATCAAGTACTGAAAAATCATTATTTTCCCTAACTAATGAAAATGTTTGTAATGTCTGAATGCGTCAAAGACATTGACCACGACGCGGGCACGCGGAATGTTAACGTGTTGAAAAATGACTGAAAGAATGAGGCGTTCGAAGATGTTTAACAATAACATAACAAAATCGAGTCAAGTCTCATACAAGTCAGTTCATTTGTTTTTATTTGATGTTCAAATATCACCTTCGGATACGATTAAAAAATGTAGGTCAAGCCATAATATATATATATATATATATATATATATATATATATATAGTCATCTGCAGACTGTCATGTTTATCTATATCACAGAGTGCCAGTACGGATAAACATCAGATTGCTTCTAGACTGGATTGAAACCCGACCGAACTGACATCAGTCGGCAATTCTACCTCAAAGTTATGGACACTCGGGGAAGGGAGTTAGAATTTAGAGTCTTATATACACAACAAAAACACACTCAAGTAGCCGAGAGTGTACAAATTCATTACTGAATAAATCATGAGTATATATATATATATATATATATATATTTATCATTCACATACAAGCCTGTTTTGCTGTATCACAGCTCATCAGTGTGGCTAGACATCCACTTGCTTCTGGCTGGGATCGAATCTCGACTGATTCGTTGTCAGTCAGAGACGCTAACTCCTAAGCCATATCCGTATGGTATCAGAGAAGGGAAATTTTAGCATGTTGTACATAAGCGGGGTATACACACGCCAGTCACTGAAAGAACTCAATTCACTGCTGTAGAATAATGCATAAATTGCGGAAGAGGTAACTATTCTTTTTTAATTTTCTTTTCTAGAGATCTCAATCGAGCATATGTTCGTTATCCACATACACACTTGTTTCACTGCATCACATATCATTATATATATATGTATGTATGTATATGTATTCTAAACATATACTGTTAAATATAAGAGACAGTGGATGTTTAATCATGAGCCGTTCAAAACATCGTATTTTGGCTTTAATTTCTGTTGAAAATAAAGACAAAAGTTCTGCAAGACTTGGATAATGTTTTTGATTAAGTTTGTTCTAAGCTTTCGGCTCACATGAGCCATCTACAGAGAGGTTACAAAGACATTAACACAAAAACATCCACCATCAGCGACGATTCAATCTTGTTGACATAAAACTCTCGTAAACAACGACAAAAGTTACTAAAAATAGCAAACACTGTTCGCAAATTTGTAATGCGGTTCTATGATGTCACTTCGCGTGATATCTTGAAATGACAACAGAACCATATATTCAAATGCAATGTAATGTGTTATGACCAGATTTAAACGTGATTCTCTTAAGTGTGGGCTGTTTGCATTTAATGTAGATGGCCTCCAATATCTGAAGGTTTGTTTTACTGTGTGTATGAGTGAGGATTATTGTATTGTTGACAGAAATCTGTCTGATATTACCTACATGGCTATGTTTTTCTGAGAAATGTTGTTTAATTTTATTTTGATCAGGAAGGTGACAGGTAAGTCTACCGGTGATCGTGGTTATAGTAAATATATATAAAACTCTTTCTCTTGTGTCTTGATGAAAGGTACATTTATATAGTTATGAATGTTTTGCCGTCGTCATGGAATTAAATAAAATGAATAAAATACAGCTTCTGCAAAGGTATCTATATAGTAAGTATTATAACAATATTACAAATATTGTTATAGTGGTTCGAGAATTCATTTAATACCTTATAATTCAATTCAACAAAAATTACATTGAATATTTTTATTTCCATAAGTATTCTTTAATAAATTTGTTATAAACTTTATTTAAAAACAAAAAAATAATAATAAATGTTTTACAGGTAAAAATGATTGAGTGAATGCATCTTAAAGGATTTTTTTCTCGGGGTGTTAGGAACCCGGTAAGAAAAAATAATTAAACCTACGAAGGGCGGATGAACTGTTGAGAAACCAACGTTCAGGTAACTAGAGGTGGTGTCTAAATAAATCACCATAGAGATGGAAACGGGATACCACGCCACTATCTACCCCTGATCAATCATAGTTTTTCATAACAAATATATGAAAGCCAACAGCATGAAGGGGGATGATTCCAAAGGAAGCAACTCCTCGCTCGGTAAGGATCGGCATGGGTAACAGGTGTCACCTGACCGTCATCCGGCGACTGTTAGCATAAACGCCGTAAAATTACATTTTACTCCAAAATTTGTCCCTCGCCCGGGAAGGAACGACATGAGCAACAGGTGTCTCTGGACCGTTACCCTGCGACTGTGCGCAACAAAGAAAGAATTACCTTTCGAACATGGAAAGTCAGGACGCTCAAAAAATATGGAAAACTAGAGAATGTCAAGCAGGAGATAAACAGACTGAAGATCAGAATTCTGGGCATATGCGAAACCAGATGGCTTAAGAATGGAGACCTAAACAGTGCCGCCCACAGGATAATTTACGCAGGAGGCAAAAACAACGAAAAAGGGGTCGGCTTCATACTCGACAAAGAAGTGAAGAGATGCGTTCTAAGATACTGCCAGCTTTTAGAGAGAGTCCTCTTGGTTAAACTGAGGGGAGACCCTTCAACATATCTGTCATAGTAGTTTATGCACCAACAACTCAAAGCACTGAGGAAGAAATAGAATCATTCTACTCCATACTGGACAATGCCAGGGCTCAGTGCAAAAGCCAAGCAATTAGGATCATAATGGGTGACTTGAATGCCAAGGTAAGTAAAGAGAGGGAAGGAGACCGGCAACTTCGGATTAGGAGTTCGCAACGAACGAGGAGAAAAATGGGTCCAATGGTGCACATCAAATAACCAGGTAATAACTAACACCTGGTTTCGAGAACACCCACATCGTCTATGGACATGGAGAAGCCCAGGAGGCGACACGAAAAACCAAATAGACTACATAACCATAAACATGAGACTAAGAAACTCAGTGGTTTAATGCAAAAACTATCCAGGCAACTACTGCGGATACAACCATATCGCAGTCATATGCAAACTAAGGATAAAACTCATGGGAATGAAGAAGCCTAGCTCAGTACCAAGACTAAAATACAACACGCTCGTGGATTCGATCAATCTGCAGAAATAAATCACTAAGAGCGTGAGAAAGAAATACGAAGAACAAATAGGCAAAGGACACTCAAAATTGGACTAACTAAGGAAGCGATAATGACATCAGCAAATAATATTGCCCCAAAAGAAATCAGACGCAGACGAAAAAATTTGTGAACGACTAAAGAGATACTTGACATGATGCAAAGGAGACAAGAAATAGCGCCAAGACATGGAAGGGAATACAGGAAACTACACAGGAATATAAAGAAACAAATGCAGACAGGATAAAGAGGAATGGCTCAACGATAAATGTGCGGAGGTAGAGAGACTGAGCACAATATAAATCTTTCACTGGTAATTATTCTGGTGAACTTTCTTCATTGACCCGTAGAACATTATGAATTAGATAAGTGAATAAATAGATTTGCTCATTACATAAAATTAGAAATAGATGTGAGGGTAAATTCTGTGCTCTTTCCTCTCTCGCAACACACCTTTGGAAAACTCTTTCCTGCTTTCTTATTTTCCAGTTACCTTTGATGTTCCAAAATATAAAGGTCAATAGTTCTTTCTGTCTTCTTTATTCCTGCAATTCCTTTGTTCTTTCTCCTTAATGTTTTCTTTTTCTCATAGTTTTCACACTAATTACCTACTAGTCGTCTTATTGCGTTTACATTGTTTTTGCTACTGTTTGTCGCTAACGAAGGCATTATATCTCTTAATACATTGTTTAACCTGCGTTATGTATCCTTTTTTATTTCAATTCGCCTTCAGATATTTGTGCTTTTGTCCTCTGTTTCAAACTACCTACAAGAGATTTTTTACACTATTTACATTATTCGGATTATTGGCCTCATTTTGGTTGCCATATGTACAAGATTTTGGCTGTTCTGCGCTCTGGTCTTCATCAGGAAATTTGAACCGACCCTTTATTAGGAACACTGGGGTATATGTTATGCTCATTCCTTGTGCGATGCTTCTTTTGTTAGTCAGGATTTATCTCCCTCTAACACAACTCTATCATTTACTTGTTCACCACTGCTTTAGCCTGGTATTGAAATCACAACTCTTTGAGTCAAGTCAGTTGAACTAAACAACATCTATATACGCTGTGTCCTTAAACGAATACAAAATACTTTCCTTTATCTTCCGGATATATCGCATTTTGTGACCACTATATATTCTTTTTTCTTACAGTTAACTGTTACACTCGGAATAAGTGCAGTTATTTTTATGAATCGGTTACGAGTTGGGCTTACAATTTCACAGACTCTAGATGAAGGAGTGATCTGTGACAATACATGAACTAATTTCAAGTTTGATGATTAATAACTTGTTGTGGGGTTCTCTCTATTCATAAAAATAGACTCGTCCAGAGTATAATTATACTACCGCTATAGAAGTGAGACTAGAGAATTCCGCGGCGTTTTCTCACGGTAATTCTTTGGACACTGTCAGCTCTCTGCTTTCGGGCAGAGAGCATTAACCCAGTCGTGGCTCCACCGAAGGGTAGAGCCACGACTGGACAAAATTAGGCAGATATTTTTGGCTGGGCTATAAGGGCCTGAAGTCCCACGTGAAAAAGGCCTTGTTCCACATTTTGCCCTAGTGAGAGGGAAGATAAATTCAGAATTCCGCGTTTTCACGCAATGATTCCTTTGACACTGTCAAACCCCAGTCGCAGTACCCAGTCCCAGTACCCGTCAGCTTCCGACGCGGACATACTCAATATACAACGCCTTCACTTTCAGAGATTTGTACATATACTTTTTACTAACCGCATTTCTGGACTACTAATCTTCATGCAAGTCTGTATCCTTATTTTAATACCCTTATTTTTTCTCTCAATTACTGATCATTGTTCATTTATTTGTGCGGGCTCCATTCTCTGGATCCATAACATAACTGCAGTGTCAATTTTAGTTAAATTGGTATCTGATTGTTCAAAGAAGGATTCAAAAATATCTAGTAACGACTTCTCTAGAAAGTAGACAACATTTAACATGATGGTGCTATGAAGTACCTTTAAAAAAGGTTTTAACCCCCGAGCTCATTCATACTGACATGGCTGCTACATTAAGAGATCAGTCTCCGGCTTTATCAAAAGTGTAAAAGAAGGCAGCTGAATTTAAAGAAATTAAAAAAAAACTTGAAAGTTGACCCCAATTCTAAACGTCCTGCAACTGACACCAAGAGGAAAACATCGATCATGTCCCCGCATGACGTTGGATGATTTGTGATTCCCTATAAATCAAATTGCTAAAGAAATTAGCATATCCAGTGAAAGAGTTGGGAATATTCAACACAATGCAATAGGCATGATGAAAGTTTCTGCCATATGAGTTCCACTTTTCCAACACCTGATTTCCCTCTGATGTGTTCATCCTGTGGTTAAATTTTAAAAGAATGTCCAGGTTAGTATGGTGGTCAAATTCAAAAGTCTAGGCACTATATTAAAGGTAGAATTATGTATTTAAAAGTGAAGTATTTGGTCGCTGTTATAAAGATAGTAAAGGCTAAGATACAGAAATAAAACAATAACAACAATTTAAATAGTTGGGGAATGTTTTAACAGGCTAATCACATTAGAGGGAAATCAGACATTGCTTGAAGCAGATTCAGCTGGTCTCCTTGAACGTTTCTTACGCAGGATGAGTGCCACAACTGTCACTCTGAGTTGGAGAGAATTAATGCAGTCGATACACCCCTCTTTAACTGCACCAAAGAATACCAAGGTTGTTTAATTTGTAAGGCACTTGCCAATGTTTGGATGGATTCAAAAGGCTGTCTATTGACTGTCTTCGAAATGGCCACATCCTCAATAAAGAATAATATGCCAAATTGTGGAGGCAGTTACAAAAAGCTATCAAAACCAAACACCCATGAAAACGAACGAATGAGATCTTGTTTCATTAGGACATTATTCGAAAGCATATGACATTGGTTTCAATGGTAGATGTGCTTCACTGTGGCTTTGAACTATTTGATCACCCTCCCTAACTCCCTTATATTCAGCTTCATTTATCGACTTTTACCCAAGACAAAAAATTGGCTTGAAATCAGTATCGCAGTAACGATGTTCTCATATCTGTTATTGATGATATTTTTTACTAAGAGGATGAAATTCGTTTCACCAATCGGTTCCATGCACTGCGATGCCAACGGATTAAGTGCGTCGTCTGCAGTCAGAACTATGTCGAAAAATATACCTCATTTGGTCAGATTCCATGGGAGTATCATTGTCAACCTATGAATTTTTCAGTCGACACCCTGATGATAAATCCAGGTAGTAATCCTTATTCGCTTATCATCGTCTCCCTGCTTTGCTTGAATGAATCCCGTGAGAAGCAATATTCCTGATTTATGTGACTTATACAGAATGAAAGTATTGAAGAATGGATAACGGCTCTGATTGAGGAATCAAATAATCAAGTTCGAATTCTAGTCAAGTTCATTGCATCCTCTTATGCGATAACACACTTGGGGGAAAATTATGAATCTTGTATCTGTCTAAAATTAAATAGCACGACAGACAGGACTTTTTAGCTTTTGTTGGCATACTGTCTCGTAGATGGATAACTCTGAACTCAAATCAAATACTGCTGCCACTCTGGTCGGATACCCCTTCTATTCACCTCAGGGTTCGTTACAAAATCTAATGGTGAATCTGTAATGTGATCGATCCCGATTTGGCGGTTAAGATGAAGTTACTTTCTCATCGACGTAATTTGGCTTCCCTATGTCTCTTCTACAAATACTTTCACGGAGCCTGCTCCGATGAATTAACTCACTGGTACGCCGTATGTATGAATTTACTCTAGCTACTGAACTAGTAACTACGTCCCACCCATTTACAGTGACACCAATGAAATGTAACGCAACTTCTACTCAGTCATCTCTTTTCTCGCTTTCCTGCCTGTGGAATCCCCTTCCGTATACTTGCTTCTCCGACAGCTAGAATCTACAAGGATACAAATATAAAGTCAATAGTCATCTCTTATCTCTCACTGACTCGCATCTTTTTATCTCATGCTCTTTTCTCCGTCCACTCCACTTTCATAACACCAGTATTCTTCTCTGTCTCTTACCATCTTTCTGACACCTCCTATAATTTGTGCCTTTTTCTCAGTATTTTCCTCCTATGTGACCCCCTTCACACTAGTGGCGGTGAGGCTGTCATGCTTGGTTTGAAATGATTAAAAAAAATCACCCGCTGCTTTGTAAGTATTGTCTCTTTATCTTCTGAGAAGAGGGGTTGGGTAACCTCGACATTGGCAGTGGAAAAAAAAAAAAACTGGCAAGCCGTTGAATTATTGTGAATTGTATATCACTGTGAACCACAATTTTGAGCTGGAGGGGAATCGTGACCACAGCGTCTCAAAAATTCTGAATAAATGACGATGATTCTAATATACACGTTTCTGTCCAGAAACTAACGTATTTTATGAAGTATTTTAGTCTATTAAATATTGCTGATTACTATTTTTCCTATCTTAGTAAGACCAAATGCAATATAAATGAAACATTTAATTTTAACGAATATTGCGTTATGCCATTTTTTTTCTAATACGGGAATATTAACTATCTTATAAATTAGCAATTATAACCGAAATCTTTCTTTTTCATTTTCTACGAACTATGTCCCTATAGAATATCTCCACAACATACTGTCCTTTGTCGCACTAAATGATATATGTCTGTTCGCTATCACTTCCAAAGCCTGCTCCACCATCCGTCACACAAGCTCGCCAGGTAGGTTACCCGTTAGATTTATCTGTCCCTCTTTCCTTCGATCTGTCCAGTGATTCTCATGTGTTCAAAGCCTTATTTCCTTATTATATATAAAATAAATTTTGACTATTTCTTCCTGATGCTAATTATAAGTGGCGTTTTGGTTTCTAATGTCACCATACCTTCATTGTGGCTCGGTTTATGGTATTTTCAGCAGACTTACGCAGAACCATATTTCTCTTGCTTCAAGTCTGCGGGGAGATTTTTCAGCATTCAGTGCCATACAGGAAGATAGATTATAATAGTTCAGTACTCTTTTCTTTGTTTCTAACAACCATGTTCTGTTTCGTAATGCTATGCTTTGCGGATGTGCGTTGTTGTGAAATGGATATCGGCTCGAAGGGAGAAATCGGAGAGCCGAGTTCGAATTCTAGTTGAATGCGTTGCATCTAATTACGCTCAAATAGCCATGATAAATGTATTAATTGAACGCGTCTCCCTCCAGCGATGAGTTAAATAGCAGAACATATCGAATTCTGCTGCCTTGGTTCGCCACCAGCCTACCGCCGAAATAATGGCAACCGACAGCGGTAAAATTTACTGTCCAGTCAGTCATCTCTCTTTCGAAACATGTTCATTCAAGTGTGTATAACATATGTCAATTGACTGAATACCATGCTTTGTTTTTGGAAGGTACCTTGGTTATCCCAGTGCACCTCCGGATTTCAATGTCACAAATTCCGTCCTCTGCTAAAACATTTCCCATCTATTTAAATTATTGTAATTATTTTATTTCTGTACTTTAGCGTTTTTTGTTTATGACAGCAACCACTTGCTAGATTTCAAAATACGTAATTCTACGTTTAATATAGTAACTGGACTTTTTTAATTTAATCACTGTAATAGCCTGAACTTTTTTCATTTAACTACAGTATACCTTGGACTTTTAATTTAGCCACAGTATTACTCCAGATCTTTTAATGTAACCCCAGTAATAACACTGACATTTTTAATTTAACCATAGTACTAAATCTGAACTGTTTATAATGTAACCAGAGTACGACTCTGGACATTTTTAATTTAACCACAGTACTAACCTGGACTTTTTGAATTTAATCACAGTAATAACCTGGTCATTTTTTAAATCTAACCACTGTACTACTTTGGACAATTAATTTAGCCACAGTATTAATCTTCATTTTTTAATATAACACAGTACTAACCATTACTTTAGGATTTAACCACATTAATAAATTTTCACTTTTTTAAATTTAACCATAATACAACCCTAGACATTTTTAATTTAACAACAAACCCACTCTGGACTTTTTTAATTTAACCACAGTTCTAATCTGAACATTTTGAATTTAAAAAAAGTACTCATCTCATCAAATTGCAGATCTGGCTATATGTACCCATAAATTCTATGCTAATAGTTTATTTTTTTGCACTTTTTGCTTATGGAAATCAATTATGGTTTCATATTTCCAGTCAACTTAAATCCGCTAAATTTTAAACGCGATATCTTCCTGATTACTTTTTACTTATTCTACTTTTACTTATTATGACTTTACTGCTCTGTATGAGGTGATACAGTTTTTTAAAAAAATCACCTATAAAGATCTATCTTAATGCATTTCTTAAAGAGCAAAAACAAATCAATAGGATAATCGATAGCTGCACATCGTCTGATAATCACACAGATCAGCTACGTTCATTGAGATCACCCCTCACAGATTAGCTGCCCTAAGTGAACCGAAATTTGTTTATTAAATACTTACAATTATCCAGTTATTGATGTGAGTTATATTCTGTTGATAATGATGATGCCTCGTTCAGGTCGTGGATTATTCTATCAAGTATTTAACTTTTAATAAATAAGATAATTATTTTAAAATCTAATATCACATTAGGATGATGACGATCATATTTTCACAACGTTTCTTTTATTATCTGTATTTTTATGGCAACTGCTTTGATGAGCTTTTTTAACTGGTTCCCCGAATACATGTATCAATGCGTGCTACTAGACTGGCATCTAGGTCCCACCCTTTTACCGTCAAATTTGTTAAATGTAATCGCCAGTTCTACTCTATAGTTTCGTTTTTCGTATTTCTCGTTTGTTGAGGTTTCTTCCTTTTTTTTAGCTTTCTTGATAGCTACATTCTCCAAAAGTTTCAAATGTAACGTCAATTGTCATTTTCTATCTACTTGAATACCATCATTTTCTTATTTTTCTTCGACATTCCCTATACATTGTTTTTTCACTTACTGTAAAAACTTGCACCCAGTGTCAGTCCTGCCTTGCTTGGGGTTAAATGATTATAAAAAAAATTGCTCTACGTTCTTGGGAAAGACAGAGAAGTGACTGCTATTTACACGGTTTCGAATTTAATTTTTCTTATATTGATAGCGAAGCAAATATAAAAAATATCCCGTCTATCATAATTAAGATGCCGATAATGATTCATATCTTTCGTAAATACAATGTTGCAAAAAGTAGGTACAGCTGCAGAATTTGAAATCGGTTCACCAGTTCCAATATAGAGCGTGTATTTTTTTACACTACTTAAACATCTATTAACATGATGCAAGATTTCGAATCACATTAATTATCATAAACATTCTACTTTATCATAAGTGGCATAAAATCGTATCCGAACTGATTCTCCCTATCCTGAAAACGCTTTTGTAAGTCCAGCCCATGCTTAACCGGGCCCAGCCTTCTACCAGCTTGTATACGAGTCGAACTGGACGACGATTCAATTCTCTCGGATTATCGCCCGCGAAAACGCGGCCATAAAAGCCGCCCCCTGACTCAAGGGAGATAATTTGACAGCCTCTCTGCTTAAATTCAATACAGCCATTGTTAGATGATACCCCTTGGGGAATTACGTATTGGACAGCTTTTTTTCGTTTTCACTGTTTCATTTGAATGATGTGAAATGTTTCTCTGTTTCTTATTTCAGCCTTGTTTTTTCTCAGCTTTTCTTTCATCGTCAATTAATGTTTCTTTTTCCAAACTTTCGTCGTGTCTTGTACGAGTCAAAGCTTTTATGAACACGAAATATGAACGCTTCGCGGTGTTTTGTTTAAAATGATTTCATTTGCTCTAATGGGAAGACATTCCACCGGGAATAGAACCCGCCGAAAGAGAAAATGTATATAGGTAGATATACTAGCCATTTATCATATATTCACAGTAGAATATATATATATATATATATATATATATATATATTCTACTGCGGATGTATGTGATCAACTGGTAGTGTATCTACCTATAGACATTTTGTGTGTATATATATATATATATATATATATATATATATATGTTTATGCATACACCCATATAGAAAGTGATAGACAGACAGACAGATATAAAGAAGAGAGTTAACAAATATATACTGTGTAAAGAATGAGAGGAGCACCGAGAGAAAAAAAAAACAGACAGACAGACAGAGATAACAAATGTATACTATATAGAGAGCAAAAGAGAGAGGGAGAGTGACATGTAGATAGAGTTAATTCATATGTGCTGTATAGAGAGTGAGAGTATTACTGTGGGTGACAGAAAGTGTATGAGAAAAGAGCGAAAGAGAGAATGTAAGTGTGTGTGTGTGTGTGTGTGTGTGTGTTTATTTTGACAGTCATTTAACAATAAAATAAAATTTATATTTAGCACGGCAGCAGCACGTGTCAAAATCAGAAAGACTGTTTAAGGAAAGCGGGATAATTAGTTTCAAATCAATTCAAGTACAACATTCTCGCAGTGGTGTTAAAAAAATCCCAATTCAGCCATTATATACACATGAACATACACACACAAACACACGCACACACATATATACTTTTTTGGTCATTAAAAAGTATCTTTTTTTTTATCAATAATGAACTCTCCCGTGTTGTCAAAGTTATAGTTACACGGAATAGTTCGTCATACATTACATAAACAATTACTACTCAATTACCCTGGGAGTCACATCCGCCTCTAAAAAGACGTATTAGGCCAGCATGTAATGACAGCAATGAGAGTAATGACTCATTCCTACCCGTTGCCTAGGGAAGACCTACGTTCGGCAGAATAACATTCACAGCTGATAAATAAAGTAAAATATGATATAAAGTTGAAAATTTGTAATTTAAGATTTAAGAAATAAGAATTTTGATTTATCTGTGTTTGCTTGTTTTTCAAGACAAAATCAATAATGTTTTGTTTGCATCTTTCGGATTATTCTTTTTTTCGACCTCTACAAAATATTCGTAGTAGGTATAATTTAAGACTTTTTGCTTGTAAAACCAGCAAGATAGGAAACTGCGCAACTCTTGTATTACAGAAAGATTAATTTTCCTCACAAGCAGATGAGATCTGTGATTAACTAAATCGGTATAACTATTGAATGACAGAGGAATTTTCTCTGAACAGAAGGTGTTTGGTAAAAGGATGTTGTCTACAATCTTGAGTCTATTCGAAGTGGACAGACTGAATGCTATGTAGGTGCAGCCGAGGTTGAATGGAACAGACAATACTACAATATCAAAATGAGACTAACTTACAGTGAAAACAAATGTGGCACTACGTTTTTTAACTACTACTGGAACACAATTAACAGCGAAACGGAGGCGCTATCATCACAAAATACTGACCAAATTAAGACCTACAACAGAGACCATAAAAACAGTAATTTATTTTACTAATCAATAATACTGCAGTGAATGGGAGATCAACATTTCAATAACAGTAATGAACTTATGGTCGCATGCCGGTACAAGTCATAAATATTTGATTTAAAACACACATGCGGAAGTTAAGAGAAAGAAATCCGTTGAACAATATCTTTGTTTCCACGGATGATTGTTATTACATGGTAATCTGAGTAGGAAAATTTGGTATTGATAAACGTATATCATATTTAGGCGTAGTCGACTTTAACATTAACCCCCTATTTATTATATATTTAGGATTTAAGCTTATATTAAGCTTTCGTTATTGCTCTCTCTCTCTCTCTCTCTCTCTCTCTCTATCTATCTATCTATCTATCTATCTATATATATATATATATATATATATATATATATATATATACAGAAACACAAACGGGGTGCGGTTGATGAATTGTCGTCTAAATTGCTTAAAAAGATAATATTGAAATCTCATTAAAAAATTATACAAAAATATCTTGAGATACTGTACTTGAATATTTATTCAATGAAATTGTCATTAAGATTCATGCACGACCTCAAGACGGCTTCGGAATTTCCTACAACTCTTCTGAACGGTTTTGTTAATATCAGATAGTATAGCAGTCCGTTTCCAAATCTCTGGCTGAGTGAAGTATGTGATGGTAAATTTATTTTCACGGACAACGCCAAACACTCTTTACTATATTGTGCATTCAGCAATATCAAAAACAAACAACGAGCATACAAGGCAGTCAAATATATAAACCTATGACAATTTACGAAGCGCAACACACACACACATATATATATATATATATATATATATATATATATATATGCGTGTGTGTTTAATTAGGCAGCAGATATTCTTTTAAGCATTTCCGATTAAATAAATTGCAAACATTCTCTTTGCATATTTTAAAAAAAGTTCGTTCGTACTCACTGATAATCAGTCACGTAATTTAAATAAAAAATGTAAAAAAATGAGCTGTAACTTTGAGAGTTGATTTTATTATTCATTTTCCGATGTTGCCAAGTACTGTCAATCTATTTCAAAGTCATCTTCAAGGCTGTGAGGTGTGGTAAGATTGGAAAAGAGAGTGCCAGAAACCACATCCTAAGCAGGGAACAAGGGATGAGCTTCTTCACCTGTTCAATAGACGTGGGTGGAGTGTGAACTGGGCGATAGTTTAGTCTATCTACTCCAATTGAGGAAAAAAATACATAAATAAAAGAGTGAAAAGAGTGGAGAAGAGAAAGCCGGAAACCACATCCTAAGCAGAGAACAAGAGATGAGCCTCTTCACCTGTTCAATAGACGTGGGTGGAGTGTGAGCTGGGCGATAGTTTAATTTAACTACACCAATTGAGAAAAAAATAAATAAATACAAGAGTGAAAAGAATAAAGAAGTGAAAGCCGGAAACCATATACAAAGCAGGGAACAAGGGATGGGCCTCTTCACCTGTTCAATAGTCATAGGTGGAGTGTTAACCGGGCGATAGTTAAGTCTATCTATTCCAATTAAAAAAGTTATATATATATATATATATATATATATATATATATATGTGTGTGTGTGTGTTAAGGATGGTGAGTTAACTAAGTTTTAACTTTAAAGTCCAATCAAAGAAATAGAAAAAAAAAGACAGCAAAATAAAAAAAAAACTTAAAATTAAGCATAAATAAATACAAATTCCTGACTTACTAAAATTTCAAAAAGTCTAACCAACCCTTACATACATGCTTCACTGCCAGTTGACAAAAGAAGAAAGAAAAAGTCATTTTATCTAGTGGCCAGCAGAGCAATGATTTGTGGGTAGGTTGGAAATTCAACTAGCTAAAAAAAAAACAGTTACACATAGACAAGGAATTTAACAGGACTTAATTGCAATCAAAATTATGTAATTATATATATATATATATATATATATATATATATATATATATATATAATTACATAATTACATAATATATATATATATATACGGATGTGTATACATGTATGCGTGAATCTGCTCCTCATAGATTTGCGAGTGTGTGAACACAATAATTTTATATGGATATAAAGAAATAAATGTAGTTATGAAGAACACATGAGCATATATATGTATGGATGTGAAGATGTATAGAAATATAAAAATATAGGCGTAATTTGGAAGTATGTGTGAGAATTACTAGCATATTATATATATATATATATATATATATATATATATATATATATAAAACTATTTATAGTCGCGGAAATCCCGTCTTTATGAAATGTATATGTGTTAGTATACGAACGCAAGATCCGTTTGTAGACAGAAATGAGTGTAGATCGGTAAGTATGTATATGCCTAAACAAAGTCACATTTGTAAGTATATGTGGGGAAGTACGCATATGTATATATGGATATATGTTAGTGTAAATATGTGGGTTAGGTTATGGTGTCACACATACACAGGTACCCATGGAATTAGAAGTTTCTTCAGAGGTCAACCTCTTCATGATGGGCTGAACACTCCCAGCCGATCTGACGCCAATGCCTAAATCCTGACCCTCTTTTCCTTTTTCTCTTTTCCTTCATCTTATTTTTTATTCTTATTTTTTATATTTAACCTTCTCTTCAGTTAAAGAAAATGCTTATTCCGGCAAAATGTTTTGTACCAAATGGAAGGAATATTGTGTGGTCTGATGAAATGAGCTAATTAAGATCATTGAAATGAATTATAATTTATAACCAATTTAAAGGACTTGTTGAGTTTTCCTTTATAAATATCATATTGTTCTAGACAACATCCACTGAGCTCTCTATATAGATATAGCACTTAATATTTTATACTAAGTTAATCTTGTTGGATTATCTTCACCGTTTACAGACTGGATATCTATCTATCTATCTATCTATCTATCTATCTATCTATCTATCTATCTCTCTCTCTCTCTCTCTCTCTCTATATATATATATATATGTGTGTGTGTGTGTGTGTGTGTGTGTGTGTGTGTTCAAATGTCAAAAAGGGAGAATAAAATTGTCACTTTCAAACCATTAATTTAAAACAGGGCACAATATAAAATTAGAGCACTGGATATTTATTATTAAGTTGTTACTTTAGAATATGTAAGCAACTACAACAACATTGCACATTTTGTTTCAAATTCGATAAAAACCTCTCATCAGGTATCAATGATAGCAAAAAAGTTTTTTTTTCCAAATTTATTTTATGAATCATCACTTCATTTTCACTTAAACAAATGTGTTTATTACCAATCATTTATTGGCAGCCATCATTGTGAACTATTTGATGAGACATTGTTTTTCAATGTCGAAACAAAATAAACAATTTCGTATTAGTTTTTTTTTTTATAATTGTGTGACCCCAAGCAAGACATTTTACTGCCACTGTTGTGCAGGGGGTTACATAGGATGAATGCTATTGAAAAGAGTGACAGGTTACAGAGGGTGTCAGGAACAGAATACTGATGAGTGGGGTGGACGGAGAAAAAAGCATGAGAGTGAGGATTTAAGTTAGTGAGACAGGAGGTGACTATTGACTTTACATTTGAATTCTTGAAGATTGTAGCTGTCTGGAAACAAGTATGCGAAAGGGAATTCCACTGGCGGGAAGTGCGAGAAAAGAAGCTAATGGAGTAGAATTTGCGTTTACTATTTATCGATTTCACAGTAAAAGTTTGGGACCTAGTTGCTTATCTTGTGGCACGAAGAAATCCATATATAGGGGAGTACCAGTGAGCTAAGTTCTTCGGAGTAAAAGACGTGAATGTATTTGTAGAAGAGACACAGGGAAGCCACCCTGCGTCGGTGAGAAAGCGACTGTGTAGTGACATGTTCTAAAGCAAAAATTGAAGAAAAACACACAAACACACACACATATATATAAGTGTTTGTGTGTGTGTGTGTGTGTATAAACCGCTTAAAAATAGTTCAGCCGAATACTTATGTAAACATATTTATGTTATTAGACAACTACTTGATTTTTAATTAATTTTAAAGTTAAATGCATTCAGTGTTGGGATTGAATATTTTATCAGAAAAAAAGCATGATGGGACATACATTCCTGATATAATATTGCAAAATAAATGCGTGTCAGATTGCAGCATTATCTATCAGCTCTTGTACAGAACTATATATACATTTACGAATTATACTTGCATACCCTAATAAGGACTTAAGAAAGTCGAAAGCTCAGACCATTTTTTGGCAGAATTAACATTAATTAATTTCTGACAGAATTTTCTTCTAAATTAAGAAATCCTATTCATAATTTGAACAAATCAATAAAATTAATCAACTCAAAATATCTGCTATCTTTAATAACAACTACAATAACAACAATAATAATAAAAACGATTATATATAAGAGAAATTAAGGCAGACACGTTATTTCATGTTAAATCGGAATCGTAGGACGATTTCAGGCGAACCATCATCAGCTTCCGTCTTTATTGTACAAAGGATTTTACACGAATGAAATTCACAAAAACCTAAAAAAAAACGAATAAAAATAACGGTCGCTCCCTTAAAAGAGAAAATTTAAGAAATTTCATTTACCATGAAATAACGTGTTTGCCTTAATTTCTCTTATATTTGCTCTATATGTATTTATATACAGTAAATAACTAACCTAGAGAGCCAACGAATCTACCAAGGTTTCACCAAATTGGATGTTCAGGGAAAGTTGGCCCAACTTACCTTGAAGAATCAATTTCTTGTTTTAGGTTACTCGTCTCGGATTTTTTTCTTTGGGCTGCGTACTTTGACTCAGGATGTGCGTTGTGGTGCATTGGATATCTGCTCGGAACAAGATATCGGGGAGCCGAGTTTGAATTCCAACTGAATTCCTTGCATTCACTTAACGCGCAAATACTCCTCGGAAAAGTATTAATCCGTCTATTCCTTCCAGTTATGGGTTAAATAACAGGACAGTTTGGGTTCTATAGCCTTGGTCGGCAACCAGTCTACCGCAGAAAGCAATGGCAACCTACTGCGGGATAATGTTCTGCCCAGTCAGTCATGTTTCTTTCGTGATAAGATCGCCCAAGCGTGTATCACGTATGGCACTTAACTGACTGATTGACTGACTTTGACTGATGTTGAAGTACTTAGCTCGTTCTTTTTTTATCACCATTTTTTCCTTCCGCGTATGTGATCGGAGTGTTTTTGGAAACGAGTATAACGATAAGTTTACATTTATGTATTTATATACATACATATTTAGAGCTCTCTTCGAGAGTTATCCCTTCATTGTATGCACAGGATACTCTTTTGGATTCTCCTATACCCACACCGCATGCTGATATATACACATACATACATACACACACACACACACACACACACACACACACACACACATATATATATATATATATATATATATATATATATATATATATATGGCTGTAAAATCATTAGAATTTATAAACTTTACTCAGGTGCATGAACAAACGAAGAGTAATACTTAGGACAAGAAAAAGCGACTGACTTTGCATTTACAATTATGAGGATAAAAGTAATATGGAAATCATTGTGCCGGAAGTGATTTCCGTGGCTGAGAAAAAATATTTCGCCAACTCAACTGAGAACTTGTCACTAGTCTATTTATTTAAGTTCCATGAGTGATACATGCGTGGGCGATATCTCTTCTGATCCATTAAGTTGCCTTTTATTTTTGTGGTAGACTGGCTGCAAATGAAGGCCAAAGAACCCAATCTGTCCGTCTATTCAACCAATAGCTGGATGGAGAAAAGATGGATTCATACTTTCCCAATATAATTTACAATAAGCGAATGCAAGAATTTCAGTTAGAAATCGAACTCGTAGCTCCAATTTCTTATTCCGCGCTTATATTTTTGCGCCACGAATGTGCAGCGCTTTCATTTCTGAAGTCATGGTAGCCTGTGGATGAGCTCATCCGAGCTGTTGCTATGGAAGTTTTTGTTTTTTTATATATAGAAACGTCATAGTGAGGCAGCTTTACGGCGGTGGGAAAGTGACTGAAGCCGTGATGCCAGATCAGGAACAATAATATTACTGATACTTCTTTGGATTCTATGAATAATTTCTAAGAATATGGCAAGAGTACCAGACAAGATCTGGAAGCAATATCCTAAGCATAAAAGAATTGTAAACTTATAGTTATGCAAGTTAAATTCATGAGAGAAAAAAAAAACTTAAAATAACAATGAGATAACTAACTCAGTATATATATATATATATATATATATATATATATACATATATATATATAGGTGTGTGTGTGTGTGTGTGCGCGCGCGCATTAGTGTGTGCGTACGTGGGTGTCACATTTTCTGCGTAAATATATTAGATGTTTTGGTGTCCTTGGTGGGGCTGGGATATTTACGTTATATTTTTTCGTTCAATGATCATTATACACGTCATCAAGAGATCGCTCGCAATTTTCCACTGTCTATAACAGGAACATTTTATGTCTAGACTATTTTCCCAAGAACGCGCCGACTGACCGACCACCACTCCAATCACCGCTCCGATTAGTCATCACGTAATTACATGAAACCCAACTGGGAAAAAACTAAGAACAATATGTAACGTTGCAAAAAGATAGGGATAAAGAGAAAGAAAAGAGGAGAAGTACAAATAATAATCGAATATACTTGTAAAGTATTTGGTGAGTAAGTGTAAACTTGTTGATACGATAGAGATACGGCCGGGGATGATTGTCACTTTTTTGTATGGTTACAAAGACGTCAATATAAGCGTTAAGGAAAGAAAATAGTATTGGAAAGAGAGACAGAAAAAGAATCAGAGAGAAAGTAAGAGGGAGAGAGGAGAGAGAAAGAAAAAAAGAAATTGAGGAAGAGAAAAAAGGGATGCCAGAAGCTAGAGAGAAATAATAAATATTTTAACGAAAGTCACGTTTGAAAAAATATGTAGACGAAAGTCTATGATACATGTCTGATAATAATTGTATGAACAACAGAAGAGTACAAAAACTTTCATTTATATATATACATATATATATATATAGTCATCCGCAGAAAGATCTGTTTCGCTGTATCACAGCTCATCAGTACGGTTAGATTCCGATTCCTTTTTAACCCAATATTGAAACTCTACCGAATTGGCGTTAGTCGGCGATTCTACCACTGAGATACGGGCGCTCGGTAGAAGAAGCAAACTTTTTACCGTGTATATTATCATTATACACGCCCAAAAGCTGACAGTGTTCTAATTTTTTTTTTTTTTTTTAATCATTTCACCCCGAGCAAGGCAGAAACGCCACTGATGTGCAGGGGGTTACATAAATGTAAAGAGATTAATTACAAAAGAGTGAGGAGTACAAGCTAGTTAGAAAGGAACAATAGAAAGCTGAGAAAGCAGGTGCAATGACAGGTACATGGGCGGAGAGAAAGGGAAGGTTATACAGGGGAGGGGAGAGAGCTAGAGGCCAGTGGTTAGTAGGTGAGTATTAACTTTGCTTTTAAATTTCTGGAGGTCGTAGCCGTCAGGAAAGCAAGAATACGGGAGTGAGTTCCACAGGCGGGAAGTGCGAGAGAGGAAGCTGCAGGAGTAGAATTGTCGTCTGCGTTTGGCTAACCTGACTGTGAATGGGTGGGACCCAGTTGCCAGTCTGGTTGAACGGGTAAACACCTGTTGAGGAGGCATCAATGACTTAAGCTCATCCGAGCAGAAGCCATGAAAGTATTTATAGAAGAGACAGAGGGAGGCCACATTTCGACGATGGGAAAGTGGCTGCAGACGAGTCGCCAGATCAGTACCTATCACATTACAGACTCTCCTTTGGAGCTTGTCAAGAACACTGAGGAGAACGGCAGGGGCACCTGACCATAAATGGCACACTGCTGAATAAACGATATGTGTGTGTGTGTGTGTGTGTGTGTGTGTGTGTGTGTGTGTGTGTGTGTGTGTGAAGTCCGTGATCGGCGAGGATAAAACGAAAAATGCTCATATTTAAAAATATTAACCGAATGATCTGTAGAGAGAGCCTAATGGATGTTATTTAGAGCAATACGATATCTATAAAACAAAGCCAACATACCATCTAATGTGGTTACAAATTATAATCCATTTCAATGAACTACTTGATTCTAGTTTATAACCTCTTTTGATGATGTCTTGATTTTTCCTTCAGTTATATATATATATATATATATATATATATATATATATATATATACATATATATATATCATTCGTTCGTCCATTATCTATCGTTATCATATATAAATTAAACTACATTTATTTCTTATTATATTATAAGATTTTCCCAGTTAATAGTTTGTTTTTGTTGTTTTATATTTCTTAAAATATTTAGAAAAGGGAAGTGCTATTCTTGTATTCATTATTTAAAGTCAATTTATGGCTATAGAATCGGTTTCTCCATTTGTTTTCAGTTGAACCAACATAGGATTTAACTGCTACTACAGAATGGATGCTGACATTCTAAATATTAATTTGGTTATATATTGACCTGTCAAGTGGACAGATTGTGTCGTTTTGGCAGTTACAGTCATTTTTGGTTGGCTTCCTCTTATTGATAGTGGAGTTACTATTATTTTGCAGGTGGGACATGTTTTTTATTTATTATCATACTCTTATGTAGTGAGTTATATTTATCGAAGTTTTTGACTCAGCTATAACTAACCTTAACATTGATTTGGTGAAAATATTTTTAGTGCAGGGGAATGGATGAAATGTTTGTGCGTGAAATTTAAGTAATTTTTTCCGATGTCTGCTTTAAGGTTAAAGCTAAAAGGTGCGTTAAACCATATGACGTTGCATTGTGTTTATTTAGGTATATGTTTTGCGGTCTTTGCTTTTTTTTCAGAGTATTCTAAACTTAATTTGTGTTTACTTTTAGTTTAGACCGTCACATATTTAATTTTACTTTTTTTCAAAATTAACATTATTTCTACAGTTAGAAGTTAATCTATATTTGAGAGATTTTAGAATCGTTTTGGATGATTTTGTGATCGTAAGAATCTTTAATATATGGTTTGTACTGGCTGTTAGTAAGGCCAAAGACAACGTCAAGGAAGATGATCACTTTTGCGTTAGTAGTGGCAGTGATTTTTCAGTTTGTAATCTTAAAAACAATTCAGCAATTAGTTCAGTTTCTTTTGGGCTTGTTTTTTAGAAGATGCTTAATTGGTCATCTACGTATCAACCAGTGCTTTTTTTTCATCTGGAAGATATAACTGAGTCTCTATAATAATAAAATGTCGATCAATTCACAAGCCTCAGCAAAAGCAAAAGCAAAAGCTGCCATAGCAATGCTGAAGTCTGGATTGATTTTTAATGGTCTGCAAGCAGCCGCCATTAAATAGAATAAGGTTTTGTGCATGATAGATAATACAAAAGTCTTGGTCGATAACAGGGCAGTAATCTTTAGCAAAGATGAAGGAATCAGGTATTTTTTCATTAACAGACAAAGAAATATCGTAATATGAAACGGTATCTAAACTTATTTATAAGTACAACTTTGTCTCTGTGTGCGTGTCTGTGTGTGTCTGTGTCCGTTACCTATAAACTCCGAAACGGCTGAACCGATTTCCTTGAAAATTTACCAGTTGTACTATAAGCGACTGTGAGTGTTCTTAGCTAGGTTTTGTGTCGAGGTACCTCCGATAAATATCGAAAAATCGATAATCGAAAAAAATGTGTTATAGAAGATGTAGTCCGATTTTAATCAAATTTGATACACTCATAGACAACGACATAAGAAACGATATTCAGAAGTTTTAAGGTTGCAGTACTAACAATACTGCAGAAAATAGATTATATATATATATATATATATATATATATATATATATATATATATATATATATAAGGCAAGATGTTTGTGTGTGTGTCTGTTTATCTGCATGTATGTCTGTACTTTTTCAACTCTTTTATTTTAGTTTTTCTTCGGGTTTGGCTCTAAGTAGGTATAATTGTAGTTCTTAGTCTCAGCCATGATACCATTTGCTCAGAGGACTTATTTAGCCTTCAAAATTCAGTTTACGACGATAAAAACTAATTTGATATCGCTACCAGGAAATAAAAATGTGTCTCACATCCATTCATTTTTTTTTTAATTTATAGTTTTGCTTTAACTGAAAACAACTATTGCTTTTTAGTTTTTCGTGCCAACGTCCAAAGAGTCTGAGGATTAGTTTGAAAGCTTTCATTACACCCGAGCGATGCCGGTCTATACTGCTAGTAAAATAATAAAGAGTAAAAATGAAATTAATTAAAACAGTTCATTAAAATATACGTGCTTATCTGCACTACATCCTTTCCTTTTACAGACAAAACAGTAAAATAAAACCACTACTTCTACTCACGAGTTTCTTTTCCCAGACAACACTTCTGTGGAATTCTCTTTCGTAGACTTGCATCCTTGATTATTGCTATCTCTAATAGTTTAAGTACAACGTTAATTACAATCTTTTATCTCTTTGACTTTCATCTTTGTCTTATCCTTCCCCGCCATTACTTAAATATTGTTCTTCTACTTTCTCGCTCTAATCTCACGTAAAACCATGCTAACCAGTATTCTATCTTTCTCTTTTCTTTGTCCAACATCACCTGTATCTAGATCCTATTCCTTCTTGCTCTTCTCTCATATAACTCTTTGCACACCAATGGCAGTAATACTTTGCTTGGGGTAAAATGATTAATATATATATATATATATATATATATATATATATATATATATATATATATATTAAAAAAGGATTAATTCAAAGATGTTGAATGGCCATGTCGATATGAAGATCCCCACGGGGGACGACACATCACCTCAGCAACAGAAAAAACCTTTCAGAAACTGAAATATATATATATATATATATATATATATATATATATATATATATATATATAATTTTTAATGAACATTTTAATTTAAAATTTTGTTTAACTCAAATGTTATTCAAGCCAGCAGACATCTTCTGTTGATTCAGTTTATTGATCGACATTTCTAGATTAGGAATAGTTCTACGAATCCCACCGACCGAACCTGATGATGACTAATGGAAGTAGAGAGCTTGAAACATGTTTCATTTTTCTGAACTTTAGACAATTCCTATTAAACTGAAATTAATTATACTTACTTAGAAATATTTAGTAAATAAATTAATCAATAAAATGTGGAGTGCTTTAACAATAATAATAATTATTACATATATGTGTGTGTGTGTATGTGAGTGTGAGTGTGTGTGTGTGTGGGTTTGTAGGTGATCAGTGATCAAATAATAGTCAAATATGAATCGGAATCCGACAGAAGGATAGGATGAAAAATGAATCGAAAAAGTAAAATTAAAGATTCATTAGAGATTGAAATATAGAAAAAATATCTATATCTCATTTTCTTATGACAATTTAATATAGGCGAAATATCTTAGAATTTTAACGCTTCCTATGCGTTCCTTGTCAAACACCCCCATTATATATATATATATATATATATATATAAGATGGTGTACAAAAAGAAGAAAAAATAAAATATCGTCTGGCCATACACGTAGAGTTTGTTTTTGTTGCTTTGATTTGGTCTTGAAGAATCTGTATTTTATAAGAAAAGAGTTTCAAATCACTGGGGATAATTCGGAGGCACAGACATCCTGGAAATAGCCACCTGCTGTGACAGCCGTCTGGTGGATTTGTGAGGTGATTATTCCAACTGATACCTGACGTATGAGCCGGCCTCCTCGCTGTGAAATTTGGACCACAATTGATTTTCTTTTCTTTTTTTTTTTGTTAACCACACTTCTACTATTTTAAAACTTTTCTACTAAATATGTGATCGTATGGCGATGGAGAATTTTCCTCTCAGAATATTCACGTCGAAATTGCCTTTGAACAAGTGCAGATGAATTTGTCACAAAATATATTTCCACATATTTATTCCTCTCTTCAAGCGAAAACTGCTCGTAGTGCTCCATCTTTTATATATATATATATATATATATATATATATATTATAAATTATGTTTTAGAATATGTACATAATTTCTTCTATATAATTCCTCTTCTCTACAATCATATGGCTGTTTCAGTGTTTGGAACCCAAACACATCATCGGGAGAAATAAAGGTTTGGAATCATTCTCTGTTTATATTTGGTTCGTTGTTGTCGTGGGGGTTGGTTGTGGTTATTGGTAATTAAGTTAATGTGTCTCTCGTTTTGACCGTTCGACCCTCGAAGAATCCGGTGTGTAAGTGCGAAATTGTTGATTAATGGTATTATCTGTTGGGATGTACGTCCTATCAGTCGGGTATATCTTACGGTTAGAATTCTGCTCCCACACTAAGTCGTACACTCTCATCATTAAGATAAAAAATCGAACATGGATAAAATACATTTCGACATTTCGCTGAAAAATATCCCAAGCAAAGAGTAATACTTCTAGAAACTGGTCCTAAAAACGGAGGACCTGGTAAGAAGAATGAGATGGAAAGCGCACTTCTTCATTAAAGGACATGAAAGTACAAATAATAACACATTCGGATTTAAAAACCTTGGAACAGCTCCGCCCACAGACAAACTTCTCAACTTTGAAAATGACTTGTTCGAAACCATAAACAAAATAACTTTCCACAAACACAAAAATAAATTCCAGAAACACTTAGACACAATAGTCAACAACATACTCAAATCTGATAAGATATTTGTTAAATCAGACAAAACATCGAACTTCTACAAGATGGACCCAAATGAATACAATGATCTTATTTAAAAAACCTAACCAAACAATACAGGAAAATAGACAAAGAACATAAAAACCACATAGACAGAATAAACCTGGAAGATAAACTAATTACAGACAAACTGAAAATAAGTGACCGAGTCCCCAGAATAGCAACGAAAGAATCATATGTAGTGTTGAAGGACCACAAACCTGACTTTTACAGCAAATTACCCACAAGGATAATAAACCCCAAAAAATCTGAAATAGGGAGGATAAGTAAAGCAATATTAGAAAGAGTCAACCAACAAATAAAAACAAAATTAAACTAACGCAATGGAAAGGTACGGTCGACGTAATCGACTGGTTTGAAAAATTGGTGGAAAGAATAAGGCTACTTTTTTACAATTTGACATTGCGGACTTCTATCCATCAATTTCGGAAAACTTATTCAGCCTCGCTCTGGAGTTCGCTGAATTCTACTCGGAGGATGAGATTAGAATTATCCGAAACTGCAGAAAATCAGTTATAATCCACAACAACGAACAGTGGACTAAGAACTCAAAGGAGAACTTTGATTTATCTATGGGTGCACTGGATTCTACAGAAGCTTCGGATCTAACCGGATTATTCTTACTGTACAACTTAACTGCACATAAGGAAATAGAAACGAGCAGGATAGTACTGTATAGGGACGACGGACTGATGATAATTGATAAATCTACTGGAGGTAAGGTTGATAAAACCAGAAAATTAATCCATAGAGTCTTTAAATCCTTTGGCCTTAACGTAGTAATTAACCACAATATCAAGCAAGTAGACTTCCTAGACATAACATTAGACCTAGTATCGAACACTTTCCAACCTTACATGAAAAACAACGCTAACCCAATATATATAAACTCCAACTCTAATCACCCACCACCATTATTAAACACGTCCCATCATCAGTTGAACGTCGCATTAACACACACTCATCCAACAAAGAGATATTTGAGAAGCACAAGGTAATTTATAATAGAATCCTTAATGAAAGCGGGTATAAATCATCAAAGATCAGCTTTGTGGAAAAATTCAAAAGTCCAAAAAGCAGAAATAGAAGCAGGAAAATAATATGGTATAACCCTCCATTCAACCAATCAGTTAATTTCAAGCTGGGACATAAATTTCTTAAACTAGTAGAAAAACACTTCCCCAAAAATAACCCTCTAAGCAAAATCTTTAATAAAAGTACCATAAAATTAAGCTATAGCTGCTCCAATAATAATCTAGAAAAAATAATCAAAATGCATAACACTAAAATATTAAAAATACACAGCAAAAATAAATCCAACACTATACAAGTCCGTCCCATGATAACAACCTCTGTAACTGTAGAAACCCCAACCAATGTCCCATGGCCAATAAATGTCTGACGAAATCTCTGATATATATGTCAGAAAATCCTAAAGAAGAACAAATATATATTGGGAATACCATGAACGTATTTAAAAAGCGCTTTTACAATCACCTCTCATCTTTCAATAACAAAGAAAAACAAAACATGACATCTCTCTCCAAACAATTTTGGAAATTAAAAAACGAAAATAAAACAGCTAAGGTCAAATGGAAAATTCTCAAAAAAGCAAGAACAGCAAAATCTATGAAAAAAACCATGCTTCCTTTGCCTTCATGAAAAAAAATAGAAATCCTTAAATATATAAATAGTAACAAGCTCTTAAATCAGAGACACGAAACCACAGTAAACTGCAAGCACATTAGGGACCTAACCCTACAATGATGCTAAGAAATACTAAGAGTTTGATTAGATATTCTCATTATAAAAGAAAAAAATGCTATAGAAAAATCGATCCAATAAATCCTTAAAGCAAGGTCTATCACTAAAGCCTACACCAATAACCTTACTTAACACAATATCCTTACTTAAATACAAAAATATTCCGTACTTGAAAAATCAAAATTAAACAAATAGCTCTCAAACTAGAAAAAGAATCAAAATTCATATATTCAAAATCAAGATTAAATATACTACTTCAGAATAATTATATCATAAACAAAAATAAACTGTAAGCGCACGTAAGATCTAAACCTACAATCACACTAAAAAGTACTGGAAATTTGAATAGATATTTTTATTATTATAAAAGATAAAAAATGCTATAGAAAAAGTCGATGAAATAAATCCTTAAAGCAAGATCTAATGCTCGATAAAATATTTAAATAAATAACATATTTAAAAAATTAAAAGAAATAAATATAATTTCAAACGATAACTTACAGGAAAAAAAAATATAAAAAATTAAAAGAAAAAACCCAACCCTCTAAACTTAAAATTAATATTAAATATACAACTTTATACAAAAAACTGATAAAACACTAATTTGCATTTACTTCCTAAAGAATACAAATTTAGATTTCTTGAAATAACTTTTCCTAAATGCAATAATACTCCAAACTCCAAGCTAATAGAATAGAATTTGCTGTTACATTTGATCGGTTTCTCTGTAAAAGGGTGGGACCTAGTTGCTAGTCTAGTAGCTCGAATGAGTTCATGCAGAGAGGGCATCAGGGTGTAAATTTCATCAAAGAAGAAGCCTTGTAAGTAATTGTAGAATAGACAAAGGGAATCTACATTACGTCGGTGAAAAAGTGACTGTAGCTGAGGTACCAGGTCAGGATCAGTTACATTGCAAACTTTCAGTTGAGACAAATAGCAGGGGCACCCAATAGGATTTGAGAGTAGTATCACGGGCGGATGGAAGGTTCATATACGTAAAAGCAGGATTCAGACAAGAAAAATCGTGAACCGACTTTCCTAGCAGCAGATTTAGCTATTGATTCAATGTAGTCATTCCACTATATATAAAACAACACAATTCTTTGTAATTTTAAAAATTGCGCGTTCAAAAATTCCTTACCACGTGAGCGTTAAAAAAAACACCGGTATGTGAATTTTTTTTATAAAAAACGGTAAAATGTGTTATTGTAAAGCACCTGAAGACACTAGGTCGTGTAATAACTCGTTTACAAATGAAATATGTATATATATATATATATATATATATATATATAAAGAACTCCACATACAAGTCTGTTTTGTTAAATCAGAGCTCATCAGTGTGGCTAGACACATCCACTTGCTGAAATCGAAACTCGACTGCTTTGGTGCCAGTCAGAGTCGATGCTCCCTAAGCCATAGGCGCATGGAAGCAAAGAAAGAAGATTTTAAGGTGCTGTATATAAGCAGTGTAGACAAACGCCAGTCACCGAAAGAACTCAGTTCCTTTCTGAAGAGTCACGCATATAGCAGAAGTGGAAACTGTTTTTAAAATTTTCTTCTCCAGAGAGTTCAATCGTTATGAGAGCATAATATATTAGTCATCCACATACAAGGCTGTTTCACTGTATCACAGCACATCAGTGTGGTGGGACACATCCACTTGCTTCTGGCCGGGATCGAAACTTGACTGATTTTGTGTCACTCGGAATCGCTACGCCCTAAGCTATAGGCACATGGAGGCAGAGAAGAGAAATTTTAACGGGTTGTATATAAGCAGTGTAGAAACACGCCAGTCACCGAAAGAACTCAATTCCCTTCTAAAGAGTCACACATATAGCGGAAGTGGAAATTGTTTTTAAAATTTTCTTCTCCATTATCCACATACAAGCCTGTTTCGCTGTATCACAGCTCATCTATATATATATATATATATATATATATATATATATATATATATATATATATCTTCCATCTCTTATTAAGCATGTACCACATCCATAGACTATATATTTAGTAGAAATTCTGCAAATGAATATGTATTTAATAAGCACAATACTTTTATAATACTTCACTAAAATATAGTAGATATATAAAGCCTAGATATCAAATATGTAAAGGAGAATATCTCCCACTGAAGAAAAAGTATAAACAGAAAAATATTTAGAATATAGCTCTTTCAACCAAATGGTTAGCAGTAAATTAGGCCAAAAATTCCTCGCTTTGAATGAGAAAAATTTTCCGAATAGTTATCTATTAAGAAAGATTTTCAAGAAAAAAATGCTAAAATTAAATTATAGTTACGGGGATAATTTTAAAAAAAAAGCATAATAATTATATTTTAAATAAAAATTTAAAAGTAAATAAAAACAAGAATCATCAGAAGACTGAAATCAATAATTTGATGGAGGTTGAATAGGTAGAAGAAAGAAAGAAAGAAAGAAAGAAAGAAAGAAAGAAAGAAAGAAACTCATCAATGGAGGCTGAAAAGTTAGAAGAAAGAAAGAAAGAATGAATGAAAGAAAAAAGAAAGAAAGAAAGAAAGAACCTCATCAATGAATGTTGAATAGGAAGAACAAAGAAAGAATGGATGTAGAATAGGTACAAAAGAAAAAAATGGATGTAGAATAGGTACAAAAGAAAAAAAGAAAGAAAGAAAGAAAGAAACTCATCAATGGAGGTTGAATCGGTAGAAGAAAGAAAGAATCTCATCAGTGGAGGTTAAATAGGTAGAAGAAAGAAAGAAAGAAGGAAAGAAAGAAAGAAAGAAAGAAAGAAACTCATCACTGGACGCTGAATAGTTAGAAGAAGGAAAGAAAGAATGAAAGAAAAAAGAAAGAAAGAAGCTCATCAATGAATGTTGAATAGGTAGAACAAAGAAAGAAAGAAACTCGTCAATGGATGTAGAATATGTAGAAGAAAGAAAGAAGGAAACAAAGAAAGAAACTCATCAGTGGAGGCTGAATAGGTAGAAGAAAGAAAGAAAGAAACTCATCAATGGAGGTTGAATAGTTAGAAGAAAGAGAGAAAGAAAGAAACACAACAATGGAGATTGATTAGGTAGAAGAAAGAAAGAAAGCAACACATCAATGGAGGTTGAATAGATAGAAGAAATAAAGAAAGAAATTCATCGATGCAGGTTGAATAGGTAGAAGAAAGAAAGAAACACATCAATGGAGGTTGAATAGGTAGAAAATAGAAAGAAAGAAAGAAAGAAAGAAAAAAGAACGAAAGAAAGAAAGAAATTCATCAATTGAGGTTGAATAGGTAGAAAAAAGAAAGAAAGACAGAAAGAAAGCAACTCATGAATGGACGTTGAATAGGTAGAAGAAAGAAAGAAAGAAACTCATCAATGGAGGCTGAAAAGTTAGAAGAAAGAAAGAAAGAATGAATGAAAGAAAAAAGAAAGAAAGAAAGAACCTCATCAATGAATGTTGAATAGGAAGAACAAAGAAAGAATGGATGTAGAATAGGTACAAAAGAAAAAAATGGATGTAGAATAGGTACAAAAGAAAAAAAGAAAGAAAGAAAGAAAGAAAGAAAGAAAGAAAGAAAGAAACTCATCAATGGAGGTTGAATCGGTAGAAGAAAGAAAGAATCTCATCAGTGGAGGTTAAATAGGTAGAAGAAAGAAAGAAAGAAGGAAAGAAAGAAAGAAAGAAAGAAACTCATCACTGGACCCTGAATAGTTAGAAGAAGGAAAGAAAGAATGAAAGAAAAAAAGAAAGAAAGAAGCTCATCAATGAATGTTGAATAGGGAGAACAAAGAAAGAAAAAACTCGTCAATGGATGTAGAATAGGTAGAAGAAAGAAAGAAAGAAAGAAAGAATGAAGGAAAGAAAGAAAGAAAGAAAGAAAGAAAGAAAGAAAGCAACTAATCAATGGAGGTTGAATCGGTAGAAGAAAGAAAGCAAGAAAGAAAGAAAGACAAAAAGAAACTCATCAATGGAGTTTGAATATGTAGAAGAAAGAAAGAAGGAAACAAAGAAAGAAACTCATCAGTGGAGGCTGAATAGGTAGTAGAAAGAAATAAAGAAACTCATCAATGGAGGTTGAATAGGTAGAAGAAAGAGAGAAAGAAAGAAACACAACAATGGAGATTGATTAGGTAGAAGAAAGAAAGAAAGCAACACATCAATGGAGGTTGAATAGATAGAAGAAATAAAGAAAGAAATCATCGATGCAGGTTGAATAGGTAGAAAATAGAAAGAAAGAAAGAAAGAAAGAAATTCATCAATTGAGGTTGAATAGGTAGAAAAAAGAAAGAAAGACAGAAAGAAAGCAACTCATGAATGGACGTTGAATAGGTAGAAGAAAGAAAGAAAGAAACTCATCAATGGAGGTAGAATAGGTAGAAGAAAGAAGGAAAGAAAGAAAGAAAGAAAGAAAGAAAGCAACTCATGAATGGAAGTTGAATAGGTAGTAGAAAGAAAGAAAGAATGAAAGAAAGAAAGAAAGAAACGCATAAATGTAGGTTGAATAGTTAGAAGAATGAAAGAAAGAAAGAAAGAATCTCATCAATGGAGGATGAATAGGTAGAAGAAAGAAAATCATCGATGGAGGTTGAATATGTAGAAGAAAGGAACTCATCGATGGAGGTTGAATATGTAAAAGACAGAAACTAATCGATGGAGGTTGAATAGGTAGAAGAAAGAAAGAAAGAAAGAAAGAAAGAAAGAAACTCATGAATGGAGGTGGAGTAGGTAGAAAAAAGATAGAAAGAAAGAAAGAAAGAACCTCATCAATGGAAGTTGAATAGAAAGAAAGAAAGAAAGAAAGAAAGAAAGAAAGAAAGAAAGAAAGAAAGAAAGCAAGAAAGAATCTCATCAATGGAGGTTGTATATTTAGAAGAAAGAAAGAAAGAAAGAATCTCATCAATGGAGGATGAACAGGTAGAAGAAAGAAAAATAAAGAAAGAAACTCATCAATGGAGGCTGAAAAGTTAAAGGAAAGAATGAAAGAAAAAAGAAAGAAAGAAATAACCTCATTAATGGCGGTTGAATAGGTAGAACAAAGAATGAAAGAAAGAAAGAAGGAAAGAAAGTAAGTAAGAACGAATGAAATACATCAATGGAGGTAGACTAGGTAAACGAAAGAAAGAAACTCATCAGTGGAGACTGAACAGGTAGAAGAAAGAAAGAATCTCATCAGTGGAGGCTGAATAGTTAGCAGAAGGAAAAAACTCATCAATGTACGTTGAATAGATAGAAGAAAGAAAGAAGCTCATCAATAGAGGTTGAATAGGAAGAACAAAAATGACAGAAACTCATCAATGGAGGCTGAAAAGTTAGAAGAAAGAAAGAAAGAATGAAAGAAAAAGAAAGAAAGAAAGAAAGAAAGAACCTCATCAATGAATGTTGAATATGTTGAACAAAGAAAGAAAGAAACTCGTTAACGGATGTAGAATAGGTAGAAGAAAGAAAGAAAGAAAGAAAGAAACAAACAAACAAACAAACAAACAAACAAACAAAGCAACTCATCAATGGAGGTTGATTAGGTAGAAGAAAGAAAGAAGGAAAGAAAGAAAGAGACTCATTAATGGAGGGAGAATAGGTAGAAGAAAGAAAGAAACTCATCAGTGGAGGCTGAATAGGTAGAAGAAAGAAAGAATATCATCAGTGGAGGTTGAATAGGTAGAAGAAAGAAAAAAAGAAACTCATCAATAGAGGTTGAATAGGTAGAAAAAAGAAAGAAACTCATCAATGGAGGTTGAATAGGTAGAAGAAAGATAGAAAGAAAGATACTCATCAATGGAGGTTGAATAGGTAGAAGATAGAAAGGAACTCATTAATGGAGGTTGAATTGGTAGAAGAAAGAAAAAAGAAAGAAAGAAACTCATCAATGGAGGATGAATAGGTAGAAGAAAGATGGAAAGAAAGATAGAGGTAATGGTTGATATAATAGCCCATAAGGCTACTTTTTTTCCGAGCTGTTACTATTTCTATGTGACAGCGCGTTATATATTTATAGTTACAAACTGTATTAAAATGAAAGTGTTCAATGCTACTTAATGCTGATATTCCCTATTATTTTCAACCTCATGTTTGCTGGGTGATTGAATTTAATTAGGAATCTGAACCTGATTTCGAATTCATCACCGGGGAACAAAATAACCCTCCGAGCGCCTTCTATTGGGAGTCAACATTATCTGAGCTCTTCTAATTCGTCATAATCCCTTTCTGTGAACTGATCATATGGATATTTCTGTTTATTCTTTTATTTCCATTGAGCAAAAGAAATATATTTTTTATATGTTCTTTTTAAAAATCTTTTTAATATGTATTTTTGCTTTGAATTTAGATAATGACTTCCTCTTCGCATTATTACGTTTATCTTTTTACTCTGTTCTTATTTGGATAATGTTTTATGCGCATGCTCAGATCCGAATTCTGTGCAGTTCCTTTTAAAAGGTATCGTCTTGATATGAACCAGCATAAATAGATCATTGACGTTCAAAATAATTAAATTACAATAAATTTTAAAGTCTAATCGTACAGAAAAAGCATTCGCAAATTCTATTAGTGAAATAATCAGTCCAATTTAATGATATATGTACAGCGAAAATAGAAAAATGTTGCAGTAGTTTTAAACATTATTTTTATCATATTTTACTGAAAACCAATATTAAATATAATTTACTATATGAATGGCTACGTTAAATACCATTTTGATTGTTATGCACTACCGACAACAACGAACACGTATATATTGTAATTTTTAAATAAAGAAAATAAAGAAAAATCTTACCTCATGGACGTCTGTGCGTAAAAGAATCTCGTGGGAACCATATTGTTTTTATGTGGACAAATTACCGCAAATCCACGGCTACCACGAGATTTGGGGAGATATAAATATGGCTGTAAAGTAGATCTCGAGGTTTGTTTTGATGTGTGCGACTACTGAACTACCCTATCTTTGGCATTCTCCTGTGTATGACTACTAACCCACGCTCTCATTGGGAAGAATTCTTATTGAATTCTCAGGTTTGAGACT
Source organism: Ascarosepion bandense (assembly GCA_037127315.1). Lineage (NCBI taxonomy): Eukaryota > Metazoa > Mollusca > Cephalopoda > Sepiida > Sepiidae > Ascarosepion > Ascarosepion bandense. The sequence goes on along the minus strand of JBBBDQ010000860.1, from coordinate 2,721,481 downwards.
ACTAGTCTGCATTTTCTGTGGGAAAAACTCTGGTGCGTTCTTGTGTTTGAGATTACTAATCAACACAATATTTCAGAAGTACTATTTTGCGTTTCGTGTTTGAGACTACTCAGCTACATATATATTATTATCTTGCATTTTTATTCTTCGCGGTGACGCTTGAGTGGAGGAGGAGCGCAGTCGGATAAAGTTCACGCATACTAAGAAGGTGTCGGATGTCGGAAGAGAGCAATGGCGATCATGGTTCTCCACGTCTCCCTATCCCTTGCGGCTCTTAGTATTTTTGCTTCTGTTACTCCTCGCAACCCTCGTTCTGTCATCTACCTGATCAGGCCCTGCAATTATGTTATCCGCTACCTTCTTCTGTCTCTTTTTCTTTTTATCTGGTCAGTCAGTATCAGGTTCTCCAAGCTCTCCTTCCTTGTTGCATGTCTCAGAAACTTCAGTTGTCTCTTCCTGATGCTCAGTATTAATTTCCTTTTTGTTGCCATTCTTTCCAACACCTCATCGTTGCGTGCATGCTAAATCTACGATATCCGCAGCAATAAGGATAAGGGCAATAATCTGAATATCATAAATAGTGTAAATAGTTGCAATACATCATGTCAGAAATGTGGACAGATATGAAAGTAAATATCCTTACATTTATCTTCTATGTGCCCTGTCATTTCAGGATACAGGCGATCATGGCTTTCCACACCTCTCTATCCTTTGTTGCACTTAATAACCCTTCTTCTGTTATCCCACTCAATTCCTGCTCCACCATATACCTGCTTTAAGTCCATCAAGCATGACATGTTTTGCTTTCCTTTGTTACTTGTATCCGTCCTGTGAGCATCAGGTTCTCCAAACCATCTTTCCTCATTAGATGTCCCAGGAACTTCCGCTATCTTTTCTGATGTCAATATCAATTTTTTTGCCAATTCCCTCCAAAACTTCGTCGTTTCTTGCGTGTTCTGTCGGTGATATACTCAGCATCCTTCTGTAGAACTACATTTTGGTTGTTTCAAGTCTTTCCTTCATCCTTGACTAGATTGTCTAGCGTTTGCTGCTATGACAGAAACCACATATAATCCTGTAATCTCTTTCCAAGGAATTTTTCTTGTTTTTTAATACTCTACCTATCTTCTGGAACGCGTCGTTGGCCATGCTAATACCTCTTCAGATCTCTGTATCGCACTTTTTGTCTTCTACATTTCCCAGATATTTAACTTTCTGCATCTGTTTGATTTTGATATCAACTTTTTGGGTTCCTCGTTTTAGTGATTACCATGCATTTATTTTTCTTGTAGTTCAGGTGTCGTCCTTTTTTTCCGCTTTCTTCAACTACTTACTTAAGGATGGATTGTAATTTATTTTTTGTATTTGCTATCAACACTGTATCAACTGCGTATCTTATGTTGTTCAGATTTCGGCCACAAATGACAAATCCTGGCAGGAATTCTAGAGCTCTCAGAATGCTTTTGCTGTCTAGGTGAAATAGATCTGGAGAACACTCCTTTCTACCTTTGTTTATTCGTTTCCTGTCCGTTTGCAGGCAGTTTGCTTCTAGGTTATTTCCTCAGCATTAGAGAAAGGTTTATGACAACAGGATGTGCGTTGTGGTGCAGTGGATATCGGCTCGGAACGAAAAATCGAGTAGCCGAGTTCGAATTCCAGTTGAATTCATTGCATTCGCTTACGCGCAAATAACCTTGGGAAAGGTATTAATCCGCCTATTCCTTCCAGTTATGGGTTAAATAACAGGACAGAAAGCAATGACAACCTACTGCGGGATAATCTTCTGCCCAGTCAGTCATCTCTCTTTCGAAACATGATCGCCCAAACGTGTATCACGTATGGCACTCAACTGACTGACTGACTTGTCCAGGTGCTTTGTTTGTAATATTTTGGCCAGTGCAGCATACGCTTCGGATTATTAAATTTCCAGTCACTCGGTATTTCTATGTATTGTCGGTTGTTCTCTCTTGCCGTGAAAGAGATCTCCTATATATTCATCCCTTCGCTGAAGTATTTCCTTCTTCTCCAATATGAGTGTTCCATCCTTGGATTTTATACCACCCGTTGAAGACAATGTTTTTTATCCTGTTAGTTCCTTTATATTTTTATGCCTGTTTTCTTCATTGGTCATGCTTAATCTCTTTATGACTGCACATTTCGGTTGAACCCTAACCTTATTTTGATAGTATAGTGTATACAGAAAATACATTAAATCCATAAGAACTATTGGGTAGAATCTGCGTACAAAAAGACAAAAAGTCAGCTGCTGAATACTTAAAAGCGATTAAATTAGTTAGACATTATTCCATTTTCTCATCGGAGTTATTTAGTATATACAATGAAATTATAATACTACACTTAGAAAAACTATGATTTATTATTAGAGGAGATAATCTCAAAAACATTAGATACATGGAAGATACTGTGTTTATAATAATGTTAGCTGTAAGAATACAGAATGGATGGTTCTCAGCAAAAGAATAAGAACCAGATATGAACTAAATAACGGGGAGTCATGTGCGTGGTGGGGGTTAATGTAAAGGAGTAACCAGAAAGAAAGAAGAATTTAAATATACGTTCTTATTCTTTTTTACGTTCCTTGTCCTCTCATTATATGGAGGTTAATGACTCTCCACAATTTCCATTCTTTTACAACTTTTACCAATATCTATCCAGTTACTTGTACTTTTTCCGTCATCTTTTCAACCAAAATCATTACGTAGGTTGCACGTTGTTTCCATCAATCTCACTTGCCAACCATACTGTTCATAACTGTCAAATTCTCCAAGCACTATTTCCTTAGAATGTGTCCCAGAATTCCAAATTGTCTCTTTCTGATTGTGTTTCTTATATCATATTAATCTCGAAAAACCTGTATCGCTCACATGTTCAGTACATGATATTCTCAGCATTTCTCTGTATGGCCACGCCGCTTTAATTATTTTCGTAGTTAGTAAAGAGAGTCTGCGGCATTCATGTTAGACATTACATAGGAATTCAGCACTATTTTCTTGTTTGTTTCGAACTGAATGTTTCTATATCGCCCTATTTTCCTTCAGTTGTCGTTGTTGTTACAAAGGGCTTTCCAGCATATTTTGTTGCAGAAGTATCACTTTATCGATATTTTTATCAGTTTAAACAAGTCATAACACAAAGCTTTCGGCAACACTAAATCAACACGTAATTATAAAACCCCTTCATTAATAACATTAGGTATTGGTTAGGATGGTAAACTACAATACCTCTGACCATTAAGCTTCGAGAAACGTAGAACCGCTTCTTAACTTCTGTTGCTCCCAGGTTCCCCTGAACCGAGGTGTTAGCACCTGCTAGTGTCCAGGCTATGGACAAATAGTTAAACTCCAAATTGAGGCCAAAACAATCTGAAATTTTAAAAAAGATTTATATTGCAAAAATAACAATTCATCTTTTTTCAAATTAACAGCAAAACAAAATTATCGACAAAAACCCACGTTACAAAAAAGGAAACCTGATCTAAAAACTCATTTATTACAAAGAATACATATTTTATCCACATGAAACTATTTTTAAAATCTTGTCAGTATGAAAAAGACAATTGAGATTGTTATGCCGTAAAAATATAATCTAGAAATCATTGAAACTAGTTATCAAATTTTGACTAGTTTTTTTTTCTTACATTCATTCAAATTCATGCCCTCATCTTTTGTTATCACCGCAAGGTTTCAGCGGTTTTGCCTTATCGTCTAGGTGTCGGCCGAACAAGTTAACCCTCGGGTAAGTTGAATAAGATACCGCCGTAGCTTAAATCAAATAGATTTGTTTGCTTTGTCCTTAAGCATCCTCGTTGTTCATATCTCCGTCGATATACTGTTAAAACTTTCTTTAATCCTGAGGAAACAACCGTTCTGCATAGGTGAGCACTATCTTCTTACGCAATTTTCGTCTTTCCTGTATTAACTTTGCGGAGCGATTGGAAGATATGATATTCGTTGGTAGCTTTTATCTTTTTTTTGTTTGCTTTGCACGTTTCCATCGCCTGCTAGAAAGTTACACTTGACTACAAATTTTATTTTTGTCATTTCAGTTGCAGCTTCCCACACTTTTTGTTAAGTTTATATATTGTCTCTATTTATAAGTGACTAGTTTTCACCTGTGAAATTTTCATGGTTTTCTTACATTAATCTTCTGATGAATCTTAATTCTTCAATTAATGATTGAATAAGCACATGGCAAATTCTCGGATGATAAGATATCCGTATAAATGTCACTACTGTATCATTAAATATTTGAACTTAACAAATAAACAAAATATTGCAATAACGATCATCAATATGAAATTATCCCTTTTCTTTGTCCATATCATTCATCCTTGCTTGCGGATTTTTTACGGATTGTTAATCTTTTGTTTGGCCCGTAATCCTTCACGTCTTGTTGTCTGCTGATCTCATGCTGTCTCCTTTTGATTTCTTATTGTTTCTTTCTTTACTATGATTTTCACCGGAAATACATTTAATTTCACTCCTTACACGTTGGTTTGTATGTACGTATTGTATTATAATATGAAGACTACGACTTGCTATATCTAAATCTAAACTTATTTATAAATGGAACTTTGTGTGTGTCTGTGTGTATCTGTTACCTATAGACTCCAAAACGGCTGAACCGAATTTCTTGAAAATTTACACAGTTCTACTATAAACGTCTGTGATTGTTTCTAGCTAGGTTTTGTGTCGAGGTACTCCCGATAAATATCGAAAATCGATAATCGAAAAAATCGAGTTATAGAAGGAGTGGTTCGTTTTTAATCAAATTTGATACACTCATAGACAAAGACATAAGAAACGATACTTAGAAGTTTCAGGGTTGCAGTTCTTACAATAGTGCAGAAAATCGATGATATATATATATATATATATATATATATATATATATATATATATAGGTAAGAAGCCTGTATATCTGTATTTTTTCAGCCCTTTTATTTTAGTTTTTGCTTCGGGTTTGGCTCTAAATAGGTATAATTGTAGTTCTTAGTCTCAGACATGATACCATTTACTCAGAGGACTTATTTAGCCTTCAAAATTCAGTTTACGGCGAAATAATCTTATTTGATATCGATAGCAGGAAATCAAAATTTGACTTACATTCATTCATTTTTCTTTCAGTCTACGGTTTCGATTTAACTGGAAACAACTATTGCTTTTCAGTCCTTCGTGCCAACGTCCAAAGAGTATGAGATCCAAGACCATGGATTAGTTTTAAAGCTTTCATTACACCGGAACAACGCCGGGCTATACTGCTAGTTTGTCAATATTTCTGGGATGTGGTAGTATTTACATAATTTACACTATTCGGACTAGTGTTTTCATCTTAGTTGCCATGTGTACGACATGTTGGGCGTTGTAAACTCCGGACTTCTTCAAGTGCATGGGATATCGAAATGAAACCTTTATTACGATCACTGGAGTATATTATTCTAATTCTTTCTGCGAAGCCTTTTTGGTAGTCATGAGTTATCTCCCTACTGTAGCCTAGAATTGAACAGACAACTCTTTGGGTTAAGTCACTGAAACTAACATATATAGACATGTGTCAATTCCAGTAGGTTGCCATTATTTTCTGCAGCAGAATGGCTGCCAACTAAGGTTGTAAAATCTAATCTGTCCTGCCATTTATTGTATAGCTGGAGGGAGAACAGACAGATTGCTACATTTGCCAAGGGTACTAAATGCAACGAACTCAACTGGAATTCTTTGCCTTTACTTATGCTAGGAATTCAACTGGAATTCGAACTCGTTCTCTAAGAAATCAAAGGTTGACTAAAAAAGTGGGAAGACATGTACTTATCTTATGACTCTCTCTGTTCATTTTCTGGTCCTATGGCAATATCAAGGTGAAACACCGAATCCCCTACGATAACTAAAGTAACTCCGAACCTAGTTAGTAAAGGATAGGTGACCCCTTTGGAATAGGAGTTTCTTTAAAAGTATTTACATTATTCGGACTATTGTCCTCATTTTTGTTGCCATTTGTACGACGGTTCGGACATTGTACGCGCAGGCCTTCTTCAGGTGCAAGAAATTTCGAACCAAATTTTTTGTTACAATCACTGGGGTATATCATCCTCATTCTTTGCACCTTAAGGCTCGATGTTGCTTAACTTCGGTGATCGGACGGGAACCGGTGCATTCAACACGCTATAGCCGTAGACTTTGTAATAATTGCTTCGAGTGAAATACCCTACAATTCTCCCACAAGCTATGGGTTAATTAGTAAAACTTGTATCACTAAACCATTAATATTCTTCTTCTATGTGCCGTGTTTCTTCAGGATGTAGCTCTTAACAATCCTTCCTCTTTTATGTCACTCAACCCCTCACTCCGCTCGCCATGTACCCAAGTCCCTCAAGTATCTCACGTGTTAGTTCTTCTTGCCACTCCATCATTCTATTCACCCTTTGAGCATCAGATTATCTAAACCCTTTTCTTTATTAAATCCCCACAAAAAACTTCAACTTTCTTGTTAAGAAGTTCAGTAACAGTTTCTTTTCGTGTCGTTTCTCTCCAAAACCTTGTCGTTGCTCACAGTTTTTGATCGGATTGAGAAATCGACGAGCGTTGGTCGAATTCCAATTGGATTCATTAGACTAACTTATGTTCTAATACCCTTCTTCTTCTTCAATGTGCCCTGTCCATTCAGGACGTAGACGATCATGGCTTTCTACGTTTCCCTATTCCTGGTGCTCAGAATTAATTTCCTTTTTGTTCCATCTTTTCTAAGACTTCATTATTGCTCACATGCTCGATCCATAATATTCGCAGCATCCTTCTGTCGAACCACATTTCAGTTGCTTTAAGTTTTCCTTCATCTTTGATGAGATTGTCCATAATTCACTGCTATATCGAACGACAGACATCACATAACAATCCAGTACACTCTTCTTTGTTTCCAGTGAAATATTTCTGTTTTTAATACTTCTGGAATGCATCGTTGACCATTCCAATACGGCTTCAGATCTCTGTGTCTCACAAAAAGTAATCTTAAATTAAAAAAATGTATGTCTTTTAATATCCTGTCAATAGTTTATAAGATGTAGTAAACGAATGCATCAACAATCAAATCTTTTCATGTGCAGGCGTTTAGAGAAAAATGTCATAATTATTTTATCGCTTTATTGATAGTTACATTTTCATTACAGGTCAAGTTATGAAATCAATTCCAATTGGTGAGATGGAAAATGAGTCTTGATTAGCATTTTGTGTATATTATTTTTTTATAAGCGTTTCACCCCGAGCAAGGCATGTCACTGCCACTACTGCGCAGGGGGCTACATAGAGTGGAGAAAGGATGGTTAAATATAGGAAATGTCAGAGGGTGGGTGATAGGCGGGTAAGGATACCGAGAATGAGGGTTGGGTACATGAAAGGGTTCTGTGAATAGTTGGGAGTTAGGTGTCTATTGACCCTACATTTAAACACCTGGAGATTGTAGCTGTCGGGAAAGCAGACTTGTGGAAGTGAATTCCACAGGCGGGAAGCGCTAGAAAAGAAGCTGTTGGAGTAGAATTTACGGTTACATCTTATCTGTTTAACTGTAAAAGGGTGGGACCTAGTTGCTAATCTAGTATCTCGTGTAAACTCGAGCAAATGAACATTAAAAAATATTTTAAGTGAAAATTTCATTTGACGCAAAGGAGACAGATAACAGAAATGTGGTGTAATATCAGTTCTCCTATATAGCAGTGAATTCTACCCAATCACATCAGAGACGAAAAAAGATTTGAGGCTACAGAAGAAGAAGAATATCATGGGTGAAGTGTGTAAACAAAGAGGTTTGAAAGAAATGGAAACAAAAAGAACAATTTTACTCTTGATCAGAAAGAGACAGCGGACATTACCTGAACGCATAAATAAGGAAAGTGTAATTAATATTTACATGGTAGACTCAGGGCAAGAGGGACAATGGTCAGCAGCATATCACCTACCTGATTAGTTTGTTGAAATGGATGGTGAAACGGAGTTGGAAAGGATGACAAACGTAGTTAAGGACTATAAGAGAAAAATTGTTACGGAGAGCATTGTTTGCCCATGACCTGAAATTTAAGTAAAGGCAGATTTCAGATGATTTTTGAATTAGCAGACTTTTTTAAAAGTGAAGTTGAAAGAAAGTTAAAGTTAAAATAAACTCAAGAAAAAGTAAGAAGGAAATACACCATTCTGTAAAGTAACTGAGACAAAATAATGTATTTCTAGAATGTTTTACAATTTTCCTGCTTACGTATCGTCTTTTAGAGTTGTAGATTTTTTTTTCGACCGCGTTTTTCTTTAAGGTTTGGACTCGTCGATTCAGTTTGTTTTTTCATCTTCATGACAGCACTGACAGTTGAAAGGATGACATCAACAATATCCGCGATCTCCCTGTAAGGTTTGCTAGTGCGTTTGCACAGCGTTACAATTTTTGTACGTTTCCTTAGAGTAACGTTACTCGCAGACAATGGCTGTAGGTCAAGTAATCAACAGTCGAAACAATAGTGTCTAGGCGTAATAAAAATCTGATGCAATTACAGATTACGCAATAATTTTCAAGGCCAAATATATTTCGCCATACACCTTGAAAACAGTTTCTTAATACTGCACACTACTGGAAATGATTTAATCTGATGAAAAAATAGAAATCGATTGCCTTCAGTCCCTCTAGTAGGTTTAAAACAGATCGTGTGTTAAAAGAAAGGAAACTAAAGCATTTGTTTCAATTAATTTGCACAAGGGTGTATATCTAAGAACGTCAACGGGAGAAAGGTAAAATAGGGCGAGGAGATTGACGATAATAAAAGAGGATTAAGAGAAAATAAAAGAAACAAAAACCAAAAATATAGCGGTCCACCCATTGAGAAAATAAAGAAAATCATTCGAATAGCGAAAAGAAGAAAGAAAGATGTATAACAAGGAGAGAGACGAAGGAAAGACGCGTAAAAAGAAGGAAAGACATTATTCGTAAAATGGAAAACAGAAATGAAATATAAATATAACACATGTCATTGAAAAGTGGAAAAATCGAATAGGCGAAACGAATGAAATGAATTATTCAGGAAAAAACAAAAAATTGAAAGGCAATAAAGAAAAACACAGTCAAAAGAAAGCAAGCAAAAAGATCATTTCTTTAATGAGACGGATAAGGATGAGACACGTCATGAATAATTACAACTAATTAGCACAATCCAGTTGTCATTATGCACTGATCCCTTGTGAGGAATTCTCTAGTTCAGTCGACATTTTCGGATTTTTCATTTCGTGATAGATTTCCCAAAGAAAGGTTCAATATCGTCCTTGATTTCTAAAATTTGATTTCTCTAATATTGGATTTACAGGATTTTTAAAATATCTAAATAGGACTTGTAAAAAAGAAAAAAAAACTGCTAATTTTTTCCTAAGAATGCAAGAGAAAATACATGTTTCATAATCAGCATCAGAGACAAACATCTTTTAAACCGATGTCATGATTGTTAGATTGTGAGACGATTTACAGCATTGAAAAATGGGATAAGAGAAATGAGTTCAAATTCTGTTTAGATATGCTTTCATCTGTATCGAAATAAAATTCTTGAAAACTGAATGAAATTCAATGACGGTATTGGTATAATTTAAGAAGAGTTCCTCAAATGGGAAAACAACTGTTGTTCTCCTTAAAGGAAGACAACCATTTTCTCCCTACAACGGTATCGTTCTTTACATTCTTAAATATATTAAAATGATGAATGAGAACGCTAAACACTAAAACATGTCGTGCCTTCTCGGGCTAACGTTGAGATCAGGTAGAAGAATTACATGGAACCAACTTCTGGATGTGATGCTGGACAAGTTTTACATATATATAAGAAAAATTAAGGCAGACACGTTATTTCAATGTAAATCGGAAATATGGGCCTATTTCAGGCAAACCATCATCAGCTTCTTTATTGTACAAAGGATTTTACACGAAAAAATCCTTTGTACTATAAAGATGGAAGCTGATAATGGTTCGCCTGAAATAGGCCTTGCTTCCGATTTACCATGAAATAACCTGTCTGGCTTTTTTTTCTTATATTAGTTCTATATGTATTTATATACAGATATAATGAGAGCTCTCTTAGAGAGTTACCCTACCGCTGTATGTACAGGATACCTCATTTGGATTCTTCTATATCTACACCGCATGCTGATATATATATATATATATATATATATATAGTGTATCGAGGTAGCAAATAATTTTTTAAACATATACTGTTAAATATAAGAGAAAATGAATGTCTATTATGTTTAATCATGAGCCGTTCTAAACGTCGTATTTTGTATTACCGTCTAAATAACCTCTCTGAATATGGCTCATGTGAGCCGAAAGCTTAGAATCAAATTAATAAAAAATTATCCAAATGTTGGAGAATTTTTGTCTTTATTTTCCACTGAAATTAAAGCCAAAATACGACGTTTAGAAAGGCTCATGATTAAGCATAATAGACATTCATTGTCTCTTATATTTAACAGTATATATATATACTAGGGTAGGTTGATTTTTCACTTTTTTTTAAATATTAAAAAATCTCACTTACCGAAAGTTGTGTATGAACCTATTAAGTACTGATACAAAATATTAGATCAAGTACTTCAACGATTTTTTGAGCGTTTGGCATCAAAGATCGCAGACAAAAATATACTGAAAATTCCTCGTTTTCCCAAGATTTGGTTTGAATATTAGTGAGAAAACCAAATAATTTTAGTATTTAAATCAAGGAATATAATTTTATTTTATAAAAATGATATTAATTAAAGAAATGATGACTAATCTTCAAATTGAAAATCTGCCCCCCCCCCATTTTCAGTATCTGCTTTAAAAAACATTATGAATTAAGCAGTGATATTTGAATACCTTAACTGATATTTTCTGTAATAAGTGAAAATATAACCAACAAACAAATAAGGAAAACAAACACTATTTTAATAGTGCTTAATATATCGAGTCAAATTGCTCCATATAAGAGCCCTTATACAAAAATGCTAGTCTCAATTTCTGACTCAAACCTTTGGCTGTAATATGTTGATGCCTTGCTTCAAAACCGTATACAGTTTGCAAAGCTTTTATTGTTAATTTGACCTCCCATTCCATGCCTTGGGAATCTGAGGGCAAATTTGGCAAGTCAAGCTTGGTTCCATTTAACAATGATTCCTGAAGTTCAGATTCAGAAAATTCTTCCGTCATTGGTGGTTCAAAAATGCCACAATAATAAATCTATCAATTGAGTCCAGTGTGTGACATTAGAATTAATGGTTGGTATTCTTTTTAACCGTTTCTTGGTTGACTCCCCAATTCTGAAAGAATATAAAAAATATTTATTGATTCATTTAAAAACTTCCAGTCTCTACTATAATAATTATGGTGAAATTAGATAAAATCTTTAAAATGATTCTATAAATTGCAATAAATAATTGAGACATTGATATATAAATAAATATTTACTTACCTAATAGCCAAAACTCTTTTTAAAGCTTCTTCTCTTACTTCAACTTCATCAGATTTGACCATGGAGTATAGGTCTTCAGACAGTAAACAAAATGTACATCCTTGTATATTTCTTAAAGTGATCTGTTGGATTTCATGAGGCTGCTTCTTAATCTTCTGGATCATATAAAAAAAATTGGCACTTACTGATTGTGGAACTTATTATTTCTTTTAATTTCAAACCAACAAGTGGCATACACATTTACAAATAAACTGTGGAGTTTTGTTGTGAGCTTTTGTGGGTATGTGCCACGACTCAATAAACGCATAAGCCTCATGGCGAAAGTTAACCACCTTGCCTGGTTTAAAGGACCAATTTTCTAGGAGGCATACCTAGAGTCAGCCTTACCTCTAGAAATATCCACTGTGTATTCATACAGGAGTGTTTGGTCACAACTAAAATCATGTATTTCATCAATTTTCAAAATTGAATGCAGAGGACTGCTAATAGTGGAAAATGATATTTGTGGTAAATCAATTGAACATAATTTCCCCAGAGGAACACGGAATGCTGTAGGGCATCTTGTGCAAGCATCTATATTTTTCAAAAGAGCTCTGGAAGGTAGTTCATTATGGTGCAAATAGCAAGCAATTGCATGAAGATTTTTTTGTTTCTAAAATTGCAACCATTCCACCTTCACAGCCTGTATTGGCATTAGTGTTGTCAACAAGAATAGCCTTGATAGTGTTCTCACTGTTGAATTCATGCAAAACATCCACTACTTGCTCTGCGTGAACAACACCTGTTGCAGGACTATTAGGGAGAACTCTCTGTATCAGATATTTACTTTCATGTGGTGCCTGCTTTGTAAAAGTTAAATGGCGTTCCTTAGTTTTTTCATAGTTTTCTGTCCATTTTCCTCGACAATTTCCTCATACAGCAATGTGTCCTTATTCGTTCTCCCATCAACTGCAATACATATTAGGTTTTCCACACTTTCATCATGTTTTTGTTGGGCAGTTGTTTTCACCTTGCCCTATCAACTTTGCATTTATCTATAATATCTTTCATATTAATATTTGGTATAAGAAGGCATATAGCCTTCAAATCCAAGAGCAAAGCATTGACAAGGCGAGCTCTAAGATTAGAAGATATGCCCCCCTTAACTAACTTGAAAGCATAACTTGGAAATTATAAGGGCCTTTTGGATGTCTCTTTGGCTGCAAATATTCTTCTTCTGGTTTTTCACTTGGAGAAAATGAGTACGACGGGGAAGAAACTTTAGAATGAACATTTGATGTTGAAGCCGTTGGTGATGAAACTAAATTTTTCTTAACCTCTCTCTTCCCCTTTTACTAATTTATAGCACTTTTATCAACAGGTCCAAGCTGGAAAGAGTCCTTAGACCCTAATTTGCCCCTCTGATCCTTTTAGTTATTCACGATCCTGAAATACCTAAAAAAACATATGTACTATCAGAAATGAAATTACACAAATATTTTTAAAATAAATTTGATAAAATTTGAAATAAATACATTAAATTAAAAAGTAATGTTTACTTACTTTAAAGAAGAGTTACTTCCGAGATTAGCTCGTAAACAGACATTTTAATAAATAAATATTAACTTTAAAAATATAAACAAATCAGAATAATTATAAAAGTTAAATTTTTCATTAAAATAAGACTTAACTATTAAAAAAATACAAGAAATATTCGTGATAATTAAAAGCGTAAAAGAGTAAACAAAGTAAAAACAACCGTTTAGGGGGAGGTAATTTCAACAGGTGAATACTATAAAAATATCAATAAATAAAGCTGCATACGTAAATAGTTATTTGTATATTAAACGAAATATAGTGTTTTTATTTCTTTTTAATTTTGATGTTTTCATTTAATTTCATAAGAAAAAAAGAATACTAAACTTAAAATATCTATTATTAAGCGTATTGTATTTTTTCTTATTGTTAAAACTCGGGTTTTATTTAAGCGACACACGTTTCCGGTGACACCTGTATCGCGATAAAAATCCCAATTTATTTCGTCTTTAAGTTTAAATGCTGAAATAAATACAAAGTTTTGAAGAAAACAATTTCTTGTGGTAACTCTTGACATTATTTTGCAACTTTCTTCAAGTGCGATTTTTTACAGTTCCAAAATCGACCTACACTAATATATACATACACGCTTGTGCAATCGAATTGAAACAGCTCATATATCTCATTCACTGTACAGTCAGTTTATGACCCACCAAAGTCACAGGGTGCAATCGATTTCATTTTTTTTTTAGATTAGTTCATTTGCCGTGGTGTGCAGCAACATGAATTTAATTTTCCAGGTATATGATGAAATTTGTTTGGACTTGAAAATGTTGCATCAGGCTTTTATCATGCCCAGACACTATTGTCTCCACTGCCGATTAATTGTCTTACGGTTGTTTTATGCGATAGACGTTAGTCAGAGGAAGTGTACAAATATTGTAACGCTACACTAACGTACAAACAAGTCTTACAGACAGATCGCGGTTATTGTTAGTGTCAGCCTTTCAACTGTCAATCTTGTCAACAAAGAAAATTTAAAATTTAAAAGAAAATGCGGATGGGAGGGAAAACTAACGTCAAGAGACGACGTATACGTGATCAGTGAAAGAATTAAAGATCCTAGGAAAACATTATTTATCTTGATTCAGTTAGTTTCACAGCGGTGTAAGTCTACTATTCGTTCATACTTTGAAATTTCTACCATATATGATCGGTGCTATGTATTTAGAATTTCTTGATAAAATACAAAGAAGAATCTGCAATGGTATTTAACCTGATCTTGCATCTCGGCTTCAGTCATTTTCTCGTTGCTTTAATGCAGCTTTCTTGTGCCATTTTTATTACAAATATTTTCATGGTAATTTTTCTGATGGACTTTCCTCTATGGTACCTTGACTCTATGAATTTAACTTTAGTACTAGTCTGGTAGCAATATCTCATAATTAACTAAAATCTGATTAGATATAACTATCTGAAATGGTTATACCTAATCGTAAGTTCTATCTGAATAATTTTTTTATTTGCATTTCTCACTTGTGGAATATTCTTACTGGTTGTTGCTTTCCAGTCAATTTTGATCGTCAAAAATTATATGCAATATCAATCATTATCTTATGTCTTCATAATTTCTATTCTTTTATTATTCTTGCCATGAATATTTGTTTTTTTTCTTAAATTCTTTTACACACAGTCACTTGTGTCTTAGTAGCCTTCTTGCCTTGCTTAGCAAAAAATTATTGGAGAAATAATTTTAAGAATTATATGAACACTAAGCGTTTTAGAAGTGAAGATCTTTTACATTTGTACCCATCGGACATGTTTGGATTCCTCTTTTCACAACACCAACGATTTTTCCGACATCGAGTGAAAATCCTTACATCGAATTCCTGTATTTATTTATTACTTGAATCATATGGAAAAGGCCTAAGAACATGAGACAGGAAACAAAATCTATGGTAATCGAAATTGTAAGAAACAACATTTCACAGTTGATATTATTGAGTGTTGGCATTTACTTTTTTATTGCTAATATTTCTATTTTTGAATCGTTTTATTTTATAAGTAGATGAGGCTACTCTGTTTGGATTTTCCACAAGTATGTTGCGGACAGAGGTTGGTAGGCTTCTGTGTGTGTTCAATTTTAAACAAACTGAAGCCTATATAGAAATTTGGACGGTTTTTACACATTTAAATACTTGTACAATTTTTTAAAAAGTAATGAAACGCTTAATCTCACTTAATATTTTTCAATTTTATTAAAGCTTTTCCAGGGATTGAGAAAATAAAAAAAGAATGTTTAATAGTTGCTAATAATGGTTATAAAATTATGTCTCGCCTGACTCTAACGGTACTCTATAGAAAACTCTATCAAAATTCTATCTGAATTCTCTCGGGACTCTGAATACTGGATGCTTACTGGGAAGAGATGTGACACAGTCCGAGTTTAACATAGGAAACCCGAGCACGGTCATTTTGGCCAAAGAGTCCCAAGTGTAACCGCGAGATAGGGCACTTTGCATGGTTTATTTTTCTCACCCAAGTCCCCGGGTGTAGACATAAACCTGACTGAGTCGATTTCTTTCCGAAGACAGAGAGCTTGAAAAATGCGATTTCGAACGGAACTCTGTCCTTGAAGTCTCTATTTAAGGCGTCTAGCCTGATTTATTTGTGTTACTTGGGGAGTCTTATTTACTCAATAACATCCTCACGTTTTACTTTTTGTTTATTTTATCTATTATTATTCACAAACTCTTCTTTCTAGCAATTTTGCCATCTACTGAACTTTGTATTGCTTTCGTTTTGTGTCAACCACAACTTTTTCATACTATTCATTTTTCTGTTACTCATATTTGTACATTCAAAGTATTCTTGGGCGCTAGTATGTCAAATATATCATTTCCTTTACAGGTTCTTTCTTTCTTGAGGGCCTATATTTAATAAACATTTTCTTTAACTGATTCCAACGCTTTTGTGTTCCCATTTATTTCTTTCAACATATTATTTTTTCCGATTCGTGATCTTATTACAGCAGCTTTCAACATTTATTTTCAACTTTTTATATCCTGAAAAACACTGTTTGGTCTATTTTTGGAAAAAGATATGTCATTTTTGCTATCCTTTTTTTTCTTCCTTTTTTGACCTGCTAAAACTTTTTGAACACCTATTTAATTTTTCTTTCAAATATCAGTTCTGCCGAGGATATGCCTGTCAGTGTATTGAGATTCGCTGTTATCCGGGATACTCTCAAGAATTCTTGCAGTGCTCTTCACTTACGTTTGCATTACTTTCTGTTTTTAAAGCTCTCTTAAATACCTAGACGACGTTTAGCTTGTCAGTTTGATCATCTCCGTAATCGATAGGGGCGGTAATAATAAAGGCAATCAAGTACATTTTAAAAATTCTTTAAAATTGTAAGCAATGAATTTCGTCCTGTTATCCGAGAATATGACGCCAAGAATGCAGTATCTTGCAAACAATTTATGTAAAAATTCACTGTAACCATGAAGTTGGTTTTCTGCACTTACATATTTCAGAGCACTTAGTAAAGCTATTCACTACCACTAGATAATGTGATCTGTTTATTGCTCCTGCAAAATCTATGTGCAGTCTTGACCGCGGAGTATTGCTTTTGGCTAAAGTTTTAATTTAGTGGCTGCCATGGCCCAAACTTTTGAGGCTTTTACTAAATATTTAATATTTTGATCTATTTTAGTTCAGTATACAGAATAAAATATTTCTTGTCCACTATGAAATTCATTTAACTTTCCGCTTTTGTAATATGATATATATTATTACTCTTTCATAGAGTTTATCACATTGTGAGTAAGCGTTCAAGATTGGATTTCGTTTAATAATATATATTTCTCATATTCTTTTAGTAATTTTGAAATATTTTCGAAATAAAGATGCATTGTCTAATGCTTTGTTCTAATTTTATTTCTTTCACTGTCACTTTCAGCGTGAGTGTTACATTGCATGTTATATGGTAAATGCTGCTTTGACAGTGTTCGCATACGGTTGAGCATTTTTTGGTATCATTATTGATAAACGATCCACATTGCCAAACTTTCTGGACAGTTAGTATTCCATTATAAAATTGTAATTTAATAAGGTGGTAACCAAGATTTGTTATCTATTCGTTGTATATGTAGGAATTCTTTTCTCTCGAACCTAAATCGATAAAAAAAAGCCTGTTGTCTGTTTGTAAACCAAAACTCCTTTTGTGTATACATTTCTGAATTATTTCACTGCAAATATTATTGCTAACACCTCTTTTACGATCTAGCTGTACTTATTTTATGCAGGTAGTAGCGAACACGAAGCGTACCGCGACGGCTTTCATGTTACCGTCACCATATATATGTAGAAGTACCGCTACTATAACCTATTCATTATTATCTGGATGCAATTGAAGTCTGACGTCGGTATTTTCTTGACTTCTTCAAACGCCTGTTGACTATTATCAGTCCAATTCTGCTTTGTGGTTTTTAAAGCAAATTTTCAGTAAAGATCTTATATTCTGCATATCAGATATTTAACTTTGATAATGATTTCTAGTCCTAGAAACTTGTAGCCTAGTAACGTTTATTTTTTGGAGAAAGCATATTATTAATTACACTTGCGCTCGATGGATCTGGCTGACGCTCATTCTTTACAATAATTTGCAATGGTACTTTATTTTAGGCAGAAACAATTCACTTTTTTCCTTAATGAGTTGGAATACGTCCTCCCATAATTTTTCAATTATTTTACATGCTTGGTATGGTTTTTTAAGATATACTTTAATCAATATATCATCTAGATAGGCAACTGAGAAATATGGCAATAGCTTGCTACAACATGGCTAATGCTACTTTTATATTAAAACAAATCGTTTCAATATAAAATCCCTCATGCCTATTTTTCGTTATTAACTTTGAACATTCTTCTTTACGCCTAAGAAAATTGTAGCTTCGAAAATATTTTTCCACTATCCTCCTGGATATTTCATTAAACCAGTTGAAAAATCAGTACAAACACGAATTTTTGTCTGATTCTTTGTTGACTTGATGCAAAGCTACGCATATTTCGCTATGTTTCAGTTAAAATACTGTCATCGATCTATTCACACTTGACATTTTGGAACTCTGATCCAAATCATCCGACAGAACTTCCGGAAGCCATTTTCTTTTACTTCTCCCTTAGATTACCGCATAGTTCTTTTTTAAAAAAAGTCGTTTGTTTTTGCAATAAATATTAATAGTTAAATCCCATAAAACGGACAATTCCAGCTAGTCAGTACGGAATAAGTTGGTAATATTTTTTAACACGTAAACCTTTGATTCGAAACACTTTTTACAAAAAGAAACGTTACAAGCCATTTAACCAATAATAAATAATTTTATACCCGACGCGCCACGTGTAATTTTGGAATTTCTTTATGATATGGTTTTACATTTGCTTTTCATGTGTCCTCTGTCGATGATGTATTTATCGTATTGTATGGTCCTTTATGGACTACCTTTCTCCTCCCCACCGTCTTTCGTATACTGCTTATTTATATTTCCTCAAATCTCGTATACGCCGTAAATATGTCAGCATAAAATCAATATGGCTTCCTCATGGGATTCTTTTTAGGTACGTACTTCTATGAGTAAGATTTTTTTTGTTTTTCAAACTACAGCTTCGTTGATAATTACGATATTATTACTAGTTACTAGTTACATGTTAACATCCATATTATTAACTTACATATACACAATTTCTTTTTGGATTTCTGGAACTATTTTTCCGTTACAGCACTGTTTTCCTGTCAGAACTTTTCTTTCTTTTAGTTCCATAGTGTGGCATTTTGTATCCTACTTTCCACACTTTAAATTCTTAAAGGGACAGTCTTCTCTGTGATGCAACTTCCCACGTCTGAAACATGGATGATTTTTTCCACATTATCTTTTGGCTTTTATATTAGCGCAGTCATTTTCTTCACTTTCTTCCGTATTACGTCTTAGATTTAGAATTCTGACATTGGTCGGATATTTCATCTAATGTTAGTTTTTGATTCTGTTCCAGTCCATTACGAGTATAATACACATTTCTGCGTCATTTTTCGCCATTAAACATTGAACAAAAATTAATCATTTAAAATATATGACTTAGTTCGTTTAATTTGAATCTTTCATATTTCGTGTTAACGATTCCAGCATATGTGACAAAATTTTCGGGGTTCTTTTTTGATCAGATTACAGATTCTAACGAGTATTAAATAACAAACTTCTGCCAATGAAAAGTGAAAATATTTACTATTTTTTAAAATAAATTTTTCCTGGTTTTCTGGTTAGTACACAATTGCAGCTTTTTCCACAATCTATGGTTCTAACTTCCTCATTCATTTTGTCATCTTCTCAGACGTTGCATTCTTTTCTATAAATTTGTATCTTCAAAAACAATCAGAAAAGGTAAGTCCTTTATCTGAATTATAAGTGAATTCATCAATGGCTTTTGCCACCTTGTCGCGAGTGAAAGAAATTATAGCATTTTCTGTTTTCTTCTTAATTGTTTCAGTTAACTGTTGTTGTTGTTTCTGGAATTCCAAAAATTGGTGCTTTTTTCTGTTGCTGCTGGTGCTTTTGTTGTTACTTTTGATGTATTATTTTTAACACTTTGCTAATAACTTTTTCTATTTAAGAATATTTTTCTTTGTGAACAGCAAAAAAAAAAAAAAGAAGAAATACACCAAGTTTGTTCAAATTTCTCTCCGTCATTTATGCGCACTTCAGCAAAAAGAGTTTCTTTTTCCTACTCCGTATAAATTTCGATTCCTCTTCGCGCCTGATATAACTTAGTATTAACATTTATAGCATAATGTCTCTTCTGACTCGCACGATAACCTAACAGTCACTATATCAGAACTCTCCGTCGGAACTCTAGATATTAAATAGATAACACCCCACTGAGACCGGATGGGACACAAGGTCGGTGTATAACGTTAGAATTCTGAACACTTGAGCTCTTTCAAAAATTTCCAGTAGACATTTTATAAGATAGGGTCAGGTTCGTGTCGTTACCCTAAATGAGTACTTAATCATGTCTAACAATCTGCCTGAAGGCAGATTGTCTGACATGGTTAATTACGAGTGGAACTGTGGGTATTTACCAGTAATCTCCTTTACTCTGGCTGGATGTAGCACAAGTTCAAATTTTAATATGGAAATTACGAGCGCGTACTCTTGGGCAGAAACTTCCCGTAAACCTTGCATTAGTATGGTCGGTCTGCTGTCCAGACAAGATTGGATTCTTTTCGACCCGAAGGTAGAGATTTCGACAACTCTGGCTCTGAGCTCTCTCGGATTTCTTTATTTAAGCCGTCTTGCTTAAGTTCATTTTTGTTACCGGGGTTGTATTATTTAAATCACTACATCAAATGTCTGTATGTTATCTCTCAATCACTGACGAAGATATTTTTTAAAGGTTTCATTGGTAAATGTTTTATCTACTTTTGAGATGACCACAGCCTCAGGATCCAACATTATCCGAAGTGAACAACAGAGACCATTAGCCAAGACTTGGAAGTACCAATGATGTCACAGTTAATCTTTAGAGAACTCTGACTAATGATTATATTCCTTCTGATTTTAAAGGACGGTTACAAGGCAACAGTTCAAATAATCTTCTTGGAATGAGTAGAATTCAGGGTTCTTATTCAGTGCATAATGTCAAACTTTAAATTATGAAAAATGTTTCAAGTAAGGCAGATCATCGATCAAATATTGCTAACTATGAACCTTTAAGGGGTCCTGTGTTCCTCTTCCTTTAGGCATTTGCCATAATCATCTTCACCTCCATCTTGGTTGTCTAACCCCAGTAGTTACTCGCACACCCCTACATCTGTGGCTCGAGAAAACAAATATGGGATGTTAAGCAGTACAAATGAACATTTGTCAATTTATAGAGGCAATGGACTTCAAATTCCATGTCCATCTAGAGAAGAAATTGTAGGAATGATGCCGTCTGCTGTCAAGCTTATTAAACTAGCTGGAAACGTAAATTCTCATAACCAATCTTCTTCTTCAGATATCTTATCCAATTCTTCCTCTGTATCAGTTTATTGTGTATTAGTAACTAATCTTCATCTCATTGTTACACAATATGATATAATTGAAATGTTGTGTGCAGTTAGGGCTTTGAAGAAAGCCCATTTATTGAAACCTTGATATATATATATATATATATATATATATATATATATATATATATATATATATATATATAATCCAAAAGAATAATCAGGTAGAGTTGAATTAATAATTTTTGAATTTAAAGAAGTAAACAGGGAAGCAGACAAATTACCATACATATATTGGTATATTCGCGGGGGATTTTAAGCAACATTACTACAATTATAGGTATTCTTTTTCCAACTCAAATCAAAAATATCAAACAGCCTTTCCTAACGATTTTGGAAAATGAAGGAAGAAGGACTAAACCCCATAGTTAGATGGAAACTGATAGGCTCAGCCTGTACCACCGGAAATTTTCACGATAGGTGCAATCTATACTTAGAGGAAAAAATACAAATATTAAAGTACCTACTTTTAAATTTACGGAAATAATTCATTAGCAAATGCCACCATAAGTCGAAATTTGTGAAGTTTAAAACTTAAGATTTAAGTTTTAAATGTAATCTATGATTTTAGTAAAATAAATGTTTTAAGCTAGCAAATTTAAACCCCCACTACCAAGTACTAATCCCAGCCTTATCGATACCTTCCTTCTTCCTTTTTCTATGTAAATATCTACTATTTAGCATGTAAGAGCCTCTAGAATAACTGTTTAACCCTCATTTTTCTTGCAACTTTATAATATATTGCTTTGTTTTTGTGACGATTCTTATTATTATTTTGTTTTTCATAACTATTACTCATGTAATTTTCCTGCGCCTTGTTATAATTGTATACGTATATTTATATTAATTTTAATGTCAAATCTATATTATCTTTTACACATAAATATTAGCTTTGGTTAACTTTTAGCAGAACCCTTACAATAATAAAATATAACAATTTATAATATAATTTAATAATATTAATAATATAATATAATTTAAGATTATAATAATAAAATATAACTATCTGGTATGTTGAATCCTGCATGTTTATTTTTAATTTTTCGTCGTTTTAATTGTTCTTAATTTCTGTTTGAATTTGTAATTTTTAGCCTTAATTTTCTTTTGAATTTCAAGATTTTAATTACTGGCATTAGTACTGTTTGCACTTGATTTTGGCGTTTAAATTTCGTTTTAAATGGTGTAAGTTTATTTTACTTTTTAAATAATATCGCTTTAAAAGGATTTTTAAGAATTTGTAAGGGTACAGCACCAGTCATTTCTCTCTCCTCTACCCTAGGTGGTGAGGCATGCGCTCTAGACCAATCTGTCTCTCTTTCTTCTGATTTCAACTAGCCAAGATGGAGGAAGAGACACGCCGAATATATCTGTGAAAATTTAAAAACGGTATTCTACTAGGTGGACACATGTTTAACTTTTTCAGTATGTCTTAACTATCTGGTATGTTGAATCCTGCATGTTTTTTTTTAAATTTTTCGTCGTTTTAATTGTACTTAATTTCTGTTTGTAATTTTTAGCCTTAATTTTCTTTTGAATTTGAAGATTTTAATTACTGGCATTAGTACTGTTTGCTCTTGATTTTGGCGTTTAAATTCCGTTTCAACTTTAATTAAAGTTAAAACTTAACCTTTTTAAAAAATTTTATTTGAGTAGATAGTACCCACTATCACCCGGTGTTACAACCAGCAAAATCTCTTGCAGTCTCAACTATTAGAGTTATTGCCCTCAAGACTACAGAGTAGCACCTATACAAAACTAAATTAACCGGGCACAAATCAACTCCTCCACAAAAAAAGATATTTTACTTTGAACTAAAAATATTAGGCAGACTCTCATTAATAATGACTTCCCAAACCACATTGTAGATATTTCAAAAACCTCAATACATATATGGTACTTCCACAAAAGTCCCTAAGCATACCAAACTCTTCTATTGCAACTAGATGCACGATAACTACAAATAGGATGAAAAAAAATCCCATTCGTACTAATAGATCTCCTGTTGATCTTAATAAAAAATTAAAATTAATAATATATTATAAAAGGAAAATACCATTTATTTAATTATCTGTAATACCTCCACCTCACCAACTGATGTGTTACGTAAAACTAACATTGTATATCAATTCAAACGCCCCTTGGTAGAATGTATCTCCGACAAAAAACAAATATATATAATGGATTTACAACAACTACATTAACTAGACAATTACAGTACATTTGTCTGACCATTCTTCGAATTCTAAACATCTACAACAATATTCCTATCTTCATTCACAATATAAAACAATAGTTCGATAATACAATAATCCTACACCAAGAAAGCAACAAAAGCAAACTACAGCTTCTCGAGGCAATATTCATTAAAACACTTAAGCCTTCAATTAATAGAATCAGCTATGAATACCGGAGTAACGTTCTAAAATGTTTGTAAAAAGAAGAGTTTTTGCATGCTTTAGCACGTGCATGACTATGACATTACAACATTTAAAAAATCCATTTTGGATAATTTTCACGTTCTAATGAACGCTAGCAATTTGTCAACGGTTATATTTGAAGCAGAAAAAAATACAGTAACATTTACCAACACAGTTTTACGGTTATTTTTAGTTACCATATCTCACACCCCTGAAGATTATCTCAGAAAGATATTGAAAGTACTTGGGTACCTTGAGAAATGAATGATAATAACATCTCTCAAAGTTACAGCTTATTTCTGCCATCCTTCAATTATAAAACGCGAAATATTTATTAAAAATAAGCAGACGCAACGTTTGCAATTTATCTAATCTAACTTGACTAAAAAATTTGCTGCCTAAATACACAAAATGATAGATAGATAGATAGATAGATAGATAGATAGATAGATAGATATGGGTTTATATCTAATATATTTGGTATATGTTGGGTCAGAAATAATGGTAGATCAAAATAATGACTGGAAGACTTTCAGGAACATTCGTCTATGATGAGGTAAACATTGAAAAGTTATTCGCTGTCAGAATGCAATAAGTGTTTCACTTGTATGAAACTGTGTCATTATTTTTTTTTTTTTGCAACCAGTTTATGGGCTATATATGACAATCCATGATCGTCATATATGTAAAAAAATAACAAATAAAAGATAACCGAAGCTTCCCTTGCAACTTTTAAATTAAATGTTAAAAATATTGATCTCGAAACAAGTGATTAACTATCTTTACAAAATCCGCTGTGTGTATTTCTTTATTCAAATAAACTTAATACTCGAACAATCCATCTCCTGCACAGATTTTTTCAAAGCTCCGTCTTTTTCCTTATTCTGCACCACCTGTTTATTAGATTCTGAAAAAATTGCAATCACACAGTTAATTGCAAATAACTTTTCGTCTAAGATTAGAACGGACAATCGATTGTTTGATTTTTTAAAGCAATATCATCTTTTTTCTAAGATATTTAAACCCAGGAAATTATTTAAAAAGTATTGGTTTTAGATAATAATGATTTATTGGTATAGGCGTAGTTCTACTAATTCATTCATTTTTAGAGAAAAAAATGGTGGATTTATATCTTCCTAAAATTATTTGGCGGATTCGTACGTTGCCTAAATGTATTTAGGGAAATCACATCTCTCCCAAGTTTATTTGGAGTAATCTTTCTCTAAGAGTATCTGGTGGATCCCTAACTTTCTCAAGGGTATTTGGTGAATACATATCGTTTGTAGGGATATTTGCGCAGAAAATGAATATAAGAACACAACCACAGTTGGAACTCGGCTCTCCGATTTCTAACTCTGTGTCTTATTTGCATATTCAGACTAGGTATATATGAGTTTGCAATGTTAAAATTAAATGTGTTTTTATCTGTTAGTCTGTGTGCGTGTCCCGTGTGACTGTGATGTTTGCGGGTATGACAGCTTGTATGTACATGTGTATAAATGTGTGTGCATGCGTGTATATACGTGTATGTATGCGTATATATATATATATATATATATATATATATATATATATGCATATGTGTGTGTATGTGTGTGTAGGTAAGTGTCAATGTGTGCGTCTGAATCTGTATGTGTATATCTGTATTTATATGTTCCGGTCTTTATGTGTGCATATTTATTTCTGTATTTGTTTATATGCATCTCTATCATTGTGTGTATATATATATATATATATATATATATATATATATATATATATATATATATATATCTATAGGTATGTGTGTGTAGGTAGCAGTCACTGTGTTTGTGTACCTCTTAGCCTGTATGTGTATGACACTATGTCTGTATGTAGGTCTTGGTTTGGTTGAGTGGGTGCTTGTATATATATGTGTTTGTGTATATGTATATCTGTGAGTGTAAGTATTTGTCTGAGGGTTTATATATCTGTGTGTAGGTCTGTGCCTTTTTGTGTGTGTATGCCTGTGTGCGTATGCGTGCCTATATCTCTCTGTCTGTATAAGTGTGTGGGGATAGAGGTGTGTTTGTGATTTTGTTTTGTAGATTTATTAGTGCAAAGCTAAAAGTATTTTGCCCTTGTGCATACTAAACGTCGCCTTGGGAGAATATTTCTAAAAATCAAGTACAGATTTGTTAATTCTCCGGAGGCTGATTATATATATATATATATATATATATATATATATATATATATATATATATACTTTTTGTTCAGGTAATAGTTGATCGGAATGTAGGCAGCCGAAGATTGAATTGTGGGTAATTGAATAGACGTCAGTGCGCGGAAAATGATGAAATAGTAAATTAGATTCTGAATGGCGATGAAAGATGTTAGAGAACGAAGACGTTAAGGAAAAACTGTATGGAAAGACATACGTTTGATGAAAAGGATGTATAAATATGAGGAAGAGAAACAAGCGAAGTAATGTAAAAGAATTAGCCATAGTATTAACAGCAGCAGTAATAGGAGGAGAAGTATGAGGAGAAAGAAGGAGGAGCAATAAAAGAAGAAGAAGGGGACGAAGAAATTATGATAGGAATAGATAATGATTTCATAGCGAGTTAGTAAAATTAGAAGAAAAAAACATGGAACCGAGGAAGCAATTTTTGATATTTATCGATACGAGTAAATAGCATTAAAACGAATAGTCACATGAAAAATACAAATTGAAAGAAATCTGTGAGAAGAGATATGTTTGAGAATTTTAAAATCAGTAATGCTATGAAAAAGAAAAAAAGAAGAATACGTCTAAGAGAGAGAGAGAGAGAGAGAGAAGGTGGGAAAGAAAGAGAAGGAATTAGAAGAATTCATTGTGTAGGGAGAAGAAGTGGAGAAGAATATTTAGACATGAGTAATATTATTATTAGAAGAAAGAAATTGGAAGCGGTAGAGAAATTGTGGCAAAAAAAGAAGAGTGAGAAGAAAAGAAGAAAATTAAAAGGAAAAAGAAATTAAAGTGATAAAAGTAATATTAAGAAGAAGAAAATGGAGATAATAGGGAGACAATAATAATAATAATAATGAGAATAATAAAAGGATGAAGAAGAAACAGAAGATGAAGAGGAAGAAGACGATGAAGAAAATAGGGGAACAATAATAAAGATAATAAGAAGAAGAAAAAAGGAAGAAGAAATAGAAGAAGAGGAAGAGGAAGAGGAAGAAAAAGATGATAAATTGGGATGACAATAGTAATACTAATAATGAAAAGAATGAAAGGAAGAAGACGAAAAGAAGATGAAGAAGAAGAAGAAAATGAAAACAGGTGGTGGTAATAATAATGAGAAAAAGAATAAAAAGAATGGCAAATTGAGAAGAATTATATAATAGAAGTGTAAGGGAATGTCAAAAAGAAGAGGGAGGGATGAGAGAAGACGACCAAAAAGAAGCAGAAGTTAAAGAAGAAAATGGTGAAGAAATTTCAATGAAAAAAAAAATATGATGATGATGACGATGAGGGTAATGAGGATGAATAAGTAGAGAGAAAGTGTCAGTACAAGAAAACGAAGACAAAGTGTAAGTGAAAGTCACGAAGTAGAGGAAAAGAAGGATTAGAGAATAAGAAGAAAAAAATTAAAGAGGAAGAAAAAGAAAAGTAGAAAAAACGAAAAAGAGGTGAAGATGAAGAAGAAGTCGATAAAAATGAGCTGCTTGGGTGTGTACCGTCTGTTTTTTTAAGATAGTCAGACATTGCGTTGAGTTCTTGCTTAATTTTTGCATTTCAAAAAATATTTTTGGTACAATTCTATTTTCGGGAAAACAGCTGCGTTTCATCCAGAACTAATGAAATGGTTTCCTTCCAAATTCCGAGAAGTGAATTTGGAGTTTGCCTGTAGGTAATAAAAAGGGCCAACTGACAAGAATTGAAGGGAACGTCAAGGTCGTTCTCAGAACAAGGAAAAGATTTCCGATGGTGTGACTGTTATATTCTTAGCAGGCAGTTACCACGAAATTTTCTTAAAAATTGATCCAATTCTTTAAAAACTATTCCCAAATGTATGTTCTCTTTTTCTACGTTTTATATGTTTTTTTCTTTTATGATGACCTTATGTAGCATAGAAATATCTATTAAACAAGGGCATATTTTATTTGACTTGATTATTTTTGGCCATCCTTGGTACACAATAAATTTTATTTATATTATTCATTCATTATTTTCAGTGTTAACAATAAATTTATCGTTTGTACTTTAATTCGGCTCGTGTTATCTGCCTTTGATGAGCGTCCATATAAGTTAAATGTTGCCTTCGTTATTTCTTTGAAATAATTTTTTTGTAGGGTTTTTACTAAACAAAAAAAAATCATTAGAAGAGAATAGTACCTGTAGAAAAAGAAGTCTAAGGTGAATAAGAGAATGATAAAAAAAATATGAAGAATAAAAAATTAGGGTGATAATAATAATAATAATAATAATAATAATAATAATAATAATAATAAGATGATGATGATGATGATGATGATGATGATAAAGAAGAATAGAAAGTGAAGTAGAGGTAGTGCAATATAATGAAGAAGTGTAACTGTAGATCATGAAAAAGAAGAGGATTAGAGAAAAAGAAGAAAAAGAAGATGATAAATGAGGAGGAAGAGGTAAGAGAAAGAAAACACAGTAGAAAAGAAAAAAGAGAAGGAAGAGCTGAAAAGGAAGAAGAAGAAGAATGAGAAAGAGGGAAGATAAGGCAAAAGAAAGGTAAAAGAGAAAAGAGAAAAAGAAGAGGAATTGAATGCGTAAGATGAAACAAAAGAAGCAAAATATGGAAATTTGAAAATTTGAATGAAAATGTTATAAAATAAAGCAACATGCAACATAAGAAAATCATTTTAATTAAAAAAGAACGAAAATATAGAATAAAAAAACAAAAACAAGCAAAAAAGTAAAAAAGAAAAATATCGAAAAATTGCATAATAATAATAATAATAACAGTAATAAGTAAAGGATTAATAATGATAATGATAATGTTAACTGTGTTACATGCTTAAAAGTGGTATGAGAATGACCTTCTTCTTCAATGTACCCAGTTCTTTAAGGACGTAGGCGATCATGTCTTTCCACATCTCCCTCTCCCTGGTGGCTCTTAGCACGCTTTCTCCTTTAACACCACGCAACCCTTGTTCCGTCATCCACCTGATCAGGCCCTTCAGATATGTTATCCGCTGCTATCACCTTTCTGTTTTCCCCTCTTTAAGGCATGTTAGTATCAGATTCTGCAAGCCTTCCTTCCTCATTGCATGTCTCAGGAACTTTAGCTGTCTCTTTCTGATGCTCAGTCTTACCCAGTTTTAAAAATATATGAAGATGCTATATTTTGGAATTCTCCTGATATACATATAGTGATTAATTATTAAAATACACTCAAATATATATAAATATATGTGTGTGTGTGTGTGTGTGTGTGTGTGTGTGTGTGTGTGTGTGTGTGTGTGTGTGTGTGTGTGTGTGTGCCTACGCGTACGTCAACCCTGAGGTAATGTATTGCGGCTGGTTTGAATTGTGGTTAATCGGTGAGCGGAATGACAATTACAGTCGAGTTCGTTATATTCATTTACGCGCAAACTCCATACAGGATGGTAACTCGTCTAGGAAACGGAAGACTAAGAGCATAACTACTCTGTATCCGGCTCTTCTCAAAAATCTTGGATGGTTCTACGTAAAACGTTACTGTTATATCCAATATAAGGTTGTTGGATACTAGATAAAGCTCACACACACACACACACACGCGCGCGCGCGCGCGTGTTCTTTAGGTAACTGGCGTGTGTATACACTGCTTATGTACAACACATTAAAATTTCCCATCTCTGATTTCATGAGCCTATAACTAAGGGGATAGTGACTCAGACTGACACCAAATCGGTCGTGTTTCAATCCCGGCCAGAAGCAAGTTGATGAGTCTAGGCACAGTGATGAGACGTTATACTGCGAAACAGGCTTGTATGTAGGTGACTAATATATTAATATATATATATATATATATATATATATATATATATATGTCCCGTGGCCCAGGGGTAGAGTCGCCGACTGATGCCATTTCGGTCGGGTTTCGAGCCTGGGTTGTGTAGCAATCGGAGTCTAACCGTACTGATGAGCTGTGATATATCAAAACAGATCTGCCTGCAGATGACAATAATTACGCTCTCACACCCCGTTTGAGCAGTCTAGAAGAAAGGTAGACTTTGAAAAACAGTAGCCACTCTAGAGTGTACGCATCACTCATTCAGTAAAAATGAATTTGAGCACGCTAGCTATTGGGCGCGTAATATGATATGCGCTAAAATGACTGCCTTCTTCCACCGAACGCCCCAGGGGTAGAGTCGCCGACTGACGCCAAATCGGTCAGGTTTCGAGCCTGGGTTGTGTAGCAATCGGAGTCTAACCATACTGATGAGCTGTGATACAGCGAAACAGATCTGTCTGCGGATGACAATATATATATATATATATATATATATATATATATATGTGTATGTGTGTGTGTGTGTGTGTGTGTGTGTGTGTGTGCATTATGCGTCCTCCAATTATTAAATGCAGTTTTCAAACTGAAAATATGGCTTCGGAAAATTAACTTAATGATTGCATAACTCAAGAAATTCCGACTATGATCTCGAAATATTAATGATTAATAAATAAGTAATTCCCAAACCTCCTTTATTTTACTAAACGCATCGTGATAGCTTTCAAACCTACCCATACACCAATTTAGCTCTATTCATATTACATTGAGTTTTAGTAATACCTGAAAAATGATACTATATATGTGTGCACCATCTTAGGTATATTTATTAATTTTCATAACTATATATATATATATAGTGTAACTGCAAAGAATTTTTCACTTTATCTGAGCAGGTTTAGGATTTTGACGTTTCTTGAGGGCACTGTTATAATACCACTAATCGGGGCTGGATTTTTGCATTAACATAACACACACACACACACACACACAAACACACACACACACTCTCTCTCTCTCTGTCTCTCTCTCTGTCTCTCTCTCTCTCTCTATATATATATATATATATATATGCGCATCGTTCATTCATTAATGAATAAGAACACTCTAAATACTGGCGTATGTATACAGGGTATATCACACACTAAAATCCGAGCGCCTATAGCTCAGAGGTAGAATCGCCGACTGACGCCACTTCGGTTGGGTTTCCATCCTGAGTAGAAGCAATCGGATGTCTAACCGTACTGATGAGCTTTTATACAGTGAAACAGATCTGTCTGCGGATGACTATATATATAATGGATGGTTACTTTTGGGAACATGCTATTGAACTCCAGTTGTTATTTGTATTAGGAGATAAAATGTGTTGACACAAGATTTTTTCAAAATGTTTAGATATTAAGTTTATTTTCTAAAGTCTTTGAGCACAGCCTAATAAAATTGATAAGTTACTGAATCTTTACAAATTATATATAAACAAGATGCAAGCCAAAAGCACATTAATACTGAATCATTATGCTACCATATGAGACCTTAATTTACTTCAAAATAAAAAGAGACTGAACAGTTTAGCTATATTATGATGCTATATGTTATAGACTTCGGTAACTGTAATGTTATTTTCAATAAACAACGTAAATTTAAAACATTTTCTCTCATAATTTTGGCCCAACTGTATTATGCTGCTATAAACAATTTAATCTTTTTGTTTATTTTATTAATTATGATCTAACAAATGATCTAACAAATCATATTCATTGAGTAGCATTTTTTGCAATATTTTATAATTTTCTGTGCGTATTTAATTATGGAATGGAGTAAAATAAATTGCAAATTTTGCTTGTGGTGATTCATAATTAAAATTCTGGTTTGAATATAGATTACGTTCAATTTATCTTTATTTTGAAGCTTGTAAGCTAAAACCTGCGTAAATTAGGTACGTCTGTAACAAAAAAGAAACTCAAACGATTTTTAAAACTAAATGCTCAAAAATATTAAACGGTATACATCTAATTTTTGGTATCAATACTCATCGCCTTAATTTGCATTGTGGTGTAGAGTATATCGCCTCGGAATGAGAAATCGGAGATTAGAGTTCCAATTCTAGTCGGATTCGTTTCATTCATTTACGCGCATTTATCCTTAAGAAAGGTATTAATCCGTGGTTTCTTTCTCCACTGATGGGTTAAACAGCAGAATAGATTGGGTTCTATAGACGTGTTTGGCAACCAGTATACCGCAGAAAGTAATGGCAACCTACTGCGGGAAAATCTGCCCAGTCAGTTTTTCACGTTCAATAACATGTTCGCGTATATCATTTAACTCACTGACTGACTGATCGCATCATAAACCATCTTTCATTCCAAGTGCAATCTTGCGTTCAAAAATAGTGTCTATGTCCCCAATTAGAGATTCACTTCTGTAACTAAACAAACCTCAACAGCTGATGGCATGAATCCTTATTTTGATTCTTTAGAATGTAGTTTATATTCTTTGACTACGGGTTCTGGTTTGCCTGGAAGTGTATTTGCATTGAACGAAACAAGAATATGGTTTTGAAATGCCAGAGGGTGCAAAAAAACATCTGACAGGTGAGGTTGAGGTCAACCATCAGAGACAGTAGTCAGTTCATGTCAGATACAGGGGAGAAGAGAATGCAGCTGTCGGCTTTCGTGGGAGTGGGTGCCTAATTCCGTCTTAATCTTTACTTCACGTCACCGTCACTGAAGAAAAAGAATGAAAGTGTAATTGTAAATTTTTATACATATCTTCAGCGTTTTTATGAGCGAAAAAATTGTCATTTTGTGTCACAGCTGATTTTCAACGAACCAGTGTATACCCAGCAGTTGTATACAACACATGATTTCAGAACAAACATTTAGAACTATTGTTGTAGTGAAATATAAATTAGACTAAATGGTTAATATTATTTGTATAAAAATGTGTTAGAATTAAAAGAAAAAATATTTTTAGAAGTGGGTAGCATAAATTATAGTAGAAATGAAAGTTGACAGAGATAACGAGAATATGGAAAATTCGAATGCATAAAAGAATTAAATAATTAGAGAGAAAAAAGTAAAAGAATACGAATAAAGGATGAGTTATTATTATTAATGAAACCGCTAGAGTTTAGAGGACAAACTGGACAAAAATACGTACTGGGGAAACAAGTAAAGAATAGAAAAGAAAGAAAGAAAAATAGGAAAAAAGAAGAAAAAAAAGAGAAATGTTGAGAGAAATTATAGACAAGAAAGAAAATTTAAAAAAATAAACAGGGAGACGAAAAAGATGAATAAAAAATGGGGCACAAAATAAGCCAAGCAAGAAAAGAAAAAAAGAAATTAAACTTTTTTTTCAACGTGATTTGGACGTAAGTTTATTTTTATTTTCTTTTGTTTTTTTGTGTTTTTTTTTTGCTGTTCTTTCCAATTAAACAATAGAAAGCTATTGTAAAAAACAAAACGAATAAAACTACTTAAATAGACAAAGCTCTTCGCCAGAGATGGACTGTTCTTTTTAGAAATGTTCTTGTAGATTTCCTGGGTATTTGGTGCGCTATAGATTTTGTTTTGTTTTTGAGTTCCTTCCTTTATCAAACCTAAAGCTCCAATAGGCATGTTATAGCCTGCTTGCCTCTCTTTCACTCTTGGCTTCAATGTCCTGGAAGTACTAACTCTGTCTTTCTCCTTCTCTTTCTCTCTCTCTCTCTCTCTCTCTCTATCTATCTATCTATCTATCTATCTCTTGTCTTCAGTATGCCATGTGAGTACTATCCCTTCTGTCGTTCGCTTGGCTTCATTATATTCTGTGAGTACTAACATTCTTCTTTCTCCTTCTTGGGTTCAATATGAGCAGTGAGTACTAACTTTCTGTTCTCTCCCTTTTGTCTTTAGTTTGTCCTGTGAGTATTAAATTTTCTCTATTCTTTTTGGTCTCAATATGTTCTGTGAGTACTAATTTTCTTCTCTCTCTCTCTCTCTCTCTCTCTCTCTCTTGTTCTCAATATGTGCTGTGGGTACTAACTTTTTTCTTCCATTTGGCCTCAATATATTCCTTGAGCACTATCTCCCCCCACCCCTCTCTCTTGGCTTTAATATGTCATGCGTTTAGTAATTTACCTTTATTTCTTAACTGGCTTCAATATGTCCTCTGAGTATCAAATTTCCTCTCTCCATCTTGGCTTTAAATTGTCCTGTGAGTACTATTGTTCCTCATTCCCTCTTGGTTTCAATATATCCTGCGGGGCACTAACCTTAACAAGACCTCTGAAGTCTTTAGGAGCTCTAAAAGTTTAAACTATTTTTGGTGTTATGTAAAAGCATTCTCTTCATTTCCATTTTCTCTAAAACTTCGTCATTACTCACATGTCTGTTCCATGATATTTTTAGCATCCTCTTGAAGAAGCTCATTTATTTTTTCCTACAGTTCTTTTTTTTATCTATGAATAGGTTTTGCAGTATCCATTGTTATGTGCTGTCCGTTCTTCAATATGGCTGTGAATGCTGGACAATATAATCAAAGATGAAGGAAAAACTCGAAGCAACTGAATTGTGGTTCTACAGAAGGATGCTGCGAATATTATGGATCGAGCATGTGAGCAATGATGAGGTCTTAGAAAAGATGGAAACAAAAAGCAAATTAATACTGAGCACCAGGAATAGGGAAACGTGGGAAGCCATGATTGTCTACGTCCTGAAGGGACAGAGCATATAGAAGAAGAATGGTATTAGAACATAAGTTATTCTAATGAATCCAACTGGAATTCGACCTAGGCTCGTCGATTCCTCAATCCGATCCAATCCGCTATGTATTACTACACCATGTCTCTATCTGCGCACACTACCCACTGATTTCATTTGCTTATGCGGGGATTTCATAAAAAGTTTCTTCCCGTCGCCAAAGAGTTGCTAACCTGAATTTGACCTGACTCTATTTTGGATGAAAACACTGTGAGTCAGATAGAAGCAAATATATTTTTAGAGGTCGGGAGCGATAATTACTTTTTAAAGAAGGGAATGTGATAAATTTGATACAAAGGTAGTGAAATATCAGTTGAATAAATTCAACCTTTCTAAAATCTGACCAGTTGCTAAATTTATTCATATGAACAAAAAGTTTAACACTATTTAGAAAATCGATTGTTGATTCGCGAGACACATTGTGCCTGGAGTCATTATTTATACACTGAGTGTATTCACTCCCCTATAATTTATTTTTTAAATAGAAATGTTCATACAAAAGAAATTTTAAGAGACAACCAGGTTAGAAAATTAATGTGTAGTATTGTATGAGTGTAAGAAAAGTCAATAAATGAATTCAAAATAGGTTGTTTTAGAAGGATAACGGTTAAACTTACTCATGGTTAAGTTAGGGGTGTAGTGACCGAGAAAATATTATGCCTAATATCTGTTCAACAATACAGTAATTCTTTGGAAAAAAACATTCAGAGTTGAACAATTCATACTAATGAATTATGAAGCAAATGAGAATGATTTACTATGGGATGGCGTATCGCAGTTGCAATGGTCCGGACTGATTTGATCAAGGTATCTAGCTTATCAGACATCATCGCATTGAATTAGTGACAGAGTAACGAGGTGGTTGTCTGTTAGAAAGTGGTTGTAGGGTTCAAAATGATTCCTGCTAGCAATAATCCATTCGTTTCATTGTGATCCGGACACTTAACTATATTTTCTTGACTTATATCGGCCTTACCCTCCCTTCCAATTTCAAGTAAAACCACTACATTGAGTCAATAGCTAAATCCACTGCTAAAAAGGTTGGGTCACTGTGTTGGGCCAGGATGTTTTTCCCGCCTGAATCCATCCTGTATATATACAAATCAACCATTCGTCCGTGCATGGAGTGCTGCTATTCATCTCAGTGTGCTTGACAGGCTCCAAAGGAGAATCAGTAACGTGATAGGTACCGACTTGGCGGCTCGACTCCAGCCACTTCCCCACCGATGGGATGTAGCTTCCCTTTGTCTGTTCTATAAATACTTTCATGGCTTCTGCTCCTAGGAACGTAAGTCACTGGTGCCCCTTCAACAGGTGTTTACTCGTGCAATCAGACAGGCAACTGGGTCTCACCTATTCACAGTTAGATCAACCAAATGCAGACGACAATTCTACTCCTGCAACTTCTTTTCTCGCACTTCCCGCCTGTGGAACTCGCTTCCATATTCTTATGTTTCTGAGGGCTACAACCTCCAGGAATTTAAATGCAATGCCAATACTCATCTCTTAACCACTTGACTGCAGTTCTTTCTTCAACACCCTGTATATCCTTTCCTTTCTCCCCACCTTTGCAACTATCATCACAGCTGTATTCCCATCCTTCTCTTTCTAACCGGTTCGTCTTTATCTTTACTCTCTTGTACCTAATCTTTTTATTCTATTGTAGCCCCCTGCACATCAGTGGCGTTATCTCTTTGCTCAGTGTGATACGATTTAAAAAAATATTACATAGAAATGTAAATTTTAAAAGGTATTTTTCTTACAATGAGACGCGTTTTAGCAAAAATGTAAAATGAAATTTAGCGTTGATTATCATTTATACAAAAGAAAATAATTTGAAGGTTTATAACGATTTTCAATTTTGTTGGCATTCATTTCTAAATCTCTTCCCCTACAAAACTGTAAACATGCGTATATAAATGTTTACATCTGCTCTTTTGCATAGATATCGATAGAAACAATTACACTGGGAGATTTTTCATCATAGGCATGTGTATGTGCAAACAGATACACACTCAGAGACAAGATGAAATATGGCGGTGAAAACGTTGCTGCATTCGTTCAACGCCATAATGCGCATGTGCTATCAACCCTAAAGTTATTAGGCATGCGCGGAGAGATGAAATATTTCCATTTCTAATGTCATCTAGAAGCAAAAATCATCATCTGTTTTTCGCTTCAGTAATTTAATAAATGGTTTCATTAAATCAAGACTTCTTGATTATTACGAATATATCATCTTTTCTTTTTAGTTTGATATCTTCATAATTACTTCAAGATTGCTTTTTGGAATATATGATGTTATTTTATTTTTTCTAAACTTAAATCTATATTAATATTTTTAGAAATATCTTAGCTTTACGAGTCGCTAATGAAAAGTTTTTAAGTTGACCAAGAATATGATTCTTAAATAATTTCTAATGTTAAATTCTTCAGTCAGATTTTAGAAAATAAATCGTTCTACGTATTCTGAAAAATATATTTTTGTTCAATTATTTAAATTAAATATTGTTTCGGTAGTGCATATTAACTTATTCAGGGCCTGGAAGCACTCGAATAGCCTTCTGTAGTATATTAAGTTTAGAAAGTGAAGAACGTGCATCTCCAAATCTGATAAAGCAGACATACACTATTTTTGGTCTCATCTGCTTCAGGTAATGGTGGAGCTGTACAACGAACAGCGTCTTTTGTGATGAATCATTCATATCAAAGTTCCCAACTTTTGTTTTTAATCTTGGCTGCGACGACTTCGTTGTAGTCGCAGTCGTTGTCAGATCATTTTGAAACAATGAAAACGGCAACGGCAAAAGGCGGACGACATGCAGCAGTACCAAACCACGAAAGCCAGGTTAGACGGACGAGACCTAACACACACGACTCGATGCCATGCACGTTTTTACTCCCAATTTTATTGGTGGAGCCCCATAAGCATTCGATGAAAAAAAAAAGCTTATTTTACTAACGTATACTTTTAGGTATTTTTGATAGAAATAATCGGTATATTTGTGGTGATACCGACCGAGCAAAAACGAGAGACCGGATGTTTACACTTTCACAACTAAAAAGCAAATGACCAAAACTTGTCGGTGCGCATCCGGGTTCGCGCTGATGTTCCGGTTGAAAACTAAAAATTAATTAAATATTTAATTTGCAGTTCGCGAGCCTACGCGAATTTTATTTATCAGGGACAACTGGAAGCCCAGAATCAAATACATGTGTGAATCCGAAAATGATCTGTTGCGATCCAAAAAGAAGATGGAAAAAACCGATACAGAAAGCATCGGCAGACAGAAAGACAGACAGACAGACCCAGGCTCGAGAGAGAGGAGTGTAATCAGTATCCTCTTGACCTACGTCCAGCGGCTTAATATGTTAGCCTCCCATTCCTCTCCTCTTATCTACTTACTGACCTAAGGAGCGAATACATCAACGGCATTCCTTACTTACAACGCTCCCACATTCCTAAGCATTAATTCTCTTTTCAGTATTTTATTGCCACTTCATGCTTCATTTGGACTTTAACTTCATGCTTCATTTGGACTTTAACTTCATGCTTCATTTGGACTTTAACTTCATGCTTCATTTGGAATTTAACTTCATGCTTCATTTGGACTTTAACTTCATGCTTCATTTGGACTTTAACTAAGTTAAAACTTAGTTAACTCTCCACTTTTGGAAGTTTGTGTTTTTTCGAAATTTGTGCGTGTTTTTTTTGTTTTTTTTTTAATAGGAGTAGGTAGGTCACACTATCGCCCGGTCAATACTCCTCCCACGTCTATTGAACTGGAGTAGAGGCTCGCCCCTTGTTTCCTGTTTAGGATGTGGTTTCCGGTTTTCTCTTCTCTCTCTTCAGACCTTGGTACTGGTGCTTCTGTGAATTTCCTGCGATCTGGCCGGTTGGTGGCAACGGATCCTCACTGTGAGGGTACCGGGTTGGCAGTTTCCTGGTTGCTGCTTCCGACTGGTAGATAGGAGCCCTAACTCTTGCGTAGCGTCAAGAGCTGCTGCTCTGATCAACAGTTGTATAATATCGGGGTTCTTGTAGTGCCATGTCGCGCATGGATAGGTGTCCCTGCAAGCGCTTTTTGGTGGGCAACCTCGAGGCCACACTTTGTTGCAGCCCTAGCCAGTTTCCCTCCCAGCACAGATCGTGGGTAATGACCGCCTGTATCCTCTACCCTAGGTCCCTTTCTACAAACAGAATCAGGATTAAACAAATCAGAAATGACCCTAAACCAGTTAAATCCAAACCACCTAAACCCATTAACCTCTCCTTCACTAATATCAGAGGCATTCGTACTAATTTTCCTAGTGTAGAAGCGTTCCTGCAGGAAAAGACCCCTGACATCCTCGCGCTCTGCGAAACTAACCTCAACTCAGCTATTCCCTCCTCTGACCTCTTCATCCCTGGTTATCTTCCCCTTTTAAGGAAGGATTCCACTTTCCACATGCATGGGCTGGGTGTTTATGTCAGCGAACACCTCCCCATAACTAGGGTGACTTCACTCGAATCTACTGACCACCAATACATATGTCTCCGCCTGTCTCTCCTCAGTTCGGTTAGCTATTTATTCTTCCTTTACCGTTCTCCCTCCTCTCCTGACTGCTCCCTACTAGATAGCATTGCCGACGACATAGATAAGGCTATTTCCTATCACCCATTCGACCACATATTTGTATTTGGAGACCTCAATGCCCATCACTCTGAGTGGCTTGAAAACGCCGTTACTGATCCGGCGGGCATTCAAGCCATGAACTTTGCTATTTCCCAATCCCTTACGCAAGTGGTGGACTTCCCCACTCGCTTCCCAAGCACTCCCTCGGGTCATTCCTCACTGCTAGATATATGTTTCACCTCTGGGCCTGACGCCTGTCAAGTCTCGCAGCTTTGCCCTCTCGGCAACTCCGACCACGCTGTAGTCTCCCTCAGTATTTCTTTCCAATCTCACTCCTCCCAGGAGCCCCTGACTTATAGAACCTCCTACCTCTGACTGGGATGCCTTTCGCGATTTTCTCTGCGACGTCCCTTGGGGAAAAGTGTTTGACCTATCAGTTGATGACTGTGCCTCTGAGGTCTCGTCATGAGTGAAAGCTGGCATTGATGCCTTCATACCCACCAGGAAGTATTGCTTAAAACCTCATTCTTCTCCGTGGTTCTCTCCGGCCTGCTCAGCCGCCATTGCCCACAGGAACCATTACTTCCGTCTATTCCGGAGACAGCCAACTGATCACAATAGGCGCCTGATCACATCTGCGAGAGAACCCTAAATGACGCCAAACAGTTGTTTGCTGAGAGAATGCGACAGCACATAGCTGACCGCAAGTTCGGCTCCAAGGATTATTGGAGGATTTGTAAACGAGTGCTCAACAATAGGAAATCCTCAATACCTCCTTTAATCCATGGATTCGAGGTTCTCTCGTTATCTGCGGACAAAGCTGATTGCTTTGCCCGCAGATTCTCATCCAACTCCACATTCAACTCGTCCGGAGTGCATCCACCCGACTACCCTATTAGAACTGAGGCCAAACTGCACGACGTATATATTACCCCGACAGTAGTATCCAGAGTAATTTCAAAACTCGACCCCAATAAGGCGTGTGGAGACGATGGAATCCCGGTGATAATCCTTAAGAGGTGTGCCCCTGAACTTTCCCCTGTCCTCTCTAAACTGTTTAACTACTGACTTTTTCTTCCTGCTTTCCTGCATGCTGGAAATTCTCCTCAGTCGTTCCTGTCTTTAAGAATTG
Source organism: Ascarosepion bandense (assembly GCA_037127315.1). NCBI lineage: Eukaryota > Metazoa > Mollusca > Cephalopoda > Sepiida > Sepiidae > Ascarosepion > Ascarosepion bandense. Next base: position 2,681,504 of record JBBBDQ010000860.1, on the reverse strand, counting down.
CGGTGAACCCTCGGACCCATCCAACTATCGCCCTATCAGTCTTCTACCGATATTCGGGAAAGTATTCGAGGCTATAATCAATGCTGAAATAGTTCATCATCTCACCGCCCACAAACTCTTCTCCGACAGGTCCACGGCCGACCTGCTAACAACTGTAACGTAGTACATGCTACAGGCCCTTGATGAGTCTGACGAGGCTCGCGCGGTTGCTCTGGACATCTCCAAGGCTTTCGACAGGGTTTGGCACCCTGGCCTCCTATGCAAACTACGCGGTTATGGTATTACTGGTCGCCTGCTTGACCTAATCCAATCTTTCTTAAATAACCGCAAAATGAAGGTCGTTCTGAATGGGCGTGCCTCTTCGTCCTACAGCACGAGTGCTGGTGTCCCACAGGGCTCTATCCTGGGCCCGACGCTCTTCCTTATTTTCATCAACGACCTCCCAGATGAGATCAAGTCCCAAGTAGGCATCTATGCAGATGACACTACAATATACTCCCGCTCCAGTAAGAAACCTGTCGTGGCGGACAGACATAATCTCGCTGCTGACCTTGAGCGGGATCTACACTCTGTGGTGAACTGGGGCAAGAAGTGGCTTGTCAACTTCAATTCATCTAAGACCAAGCTCTTGTCTGTCAACCATTACGGGCAACCTCTTCTGCCTCCCATAAGCTTGGACCAGGTGGTTCTCCCGGAGAGTAATACACTGCGCCTCCTCGGACTTACCCTGTCCTCAGACCTCAAATGGAACCACTATATTGAATCCATAGCAAAATCTACTGCTAAGAAGATTGGGTCACTATGTCGATCCAGGATGTTTTTTTCCACCTGAATCCATCCTGCATATATACAAGTCAACCATCCGTCCGTGCATGGAGTACTGCTGCCATTTATGGTCAGGTGCCCATGCCGTGCTCCTCACTGTTCTTGACAAGCTCCAAAGGAGAGTCTGTAATGTGATAGGTACTGATCTGGCGACTCGACTACAGCCACTTTACATCGTCGAAATGTGGCCTCCCTCTGTCTCTTCTATAAATACTTTCATGGCTTCTGCTCGGACGAGCTTAAGTCACTGATGCCTCCTCAACAGGTGTTTACCCGTGCAACCAGACTGGCAACTGGGTGCCACCCATTCACACTCAGGTTAGCCAAATGCAAACGACAATTCTACTCCTGCAGCTTCCTCTCTCGCACTTCCCGCCTGTGGAACTCACTCCTGTATTCTTGCTTTCCTGACGGCTACAACCTCCAGAAATTTAAATGCAAAGTCAATACTCATCTACTAACCACTGGACTCTAGCTCTCTCCCCACCCCTGTATAACCTTCCCTTTCTCTCCACCTATGTATCTGTCATCGCACCTGCTTTCTTAGCTTTCTATTGTTCCTTTCTAACTAGTTTGTAATCCTCACTCTTTTCTAATTAATCTTTTTACAGTTATGTAACCCCCTGCACATCAGTGGCGTTCCCGCCTTGCTTGGTGTGAAATGATTAAAAAAAATATGTATTATTCTGAATCAGAATTAATTAAATGAAAATAAACTTATATTTAACAACTAAACCCTATCGAAAAATTATGGACAATAAAATAACGCATAACAAACTATTTTAAAAATATATGAGTAATTAATATTTTTTTTTTAAAAGCAGACTTATTCAATGAGATAGTTGTGGTTGACGCTGCTCTGGGATTTTTATTAAATATTCGGCCCTCTCAATGTCAATGATAGTAGATAACCACCTGTTTCATGATGTCGAATCATTACTATATTAATGAATTCAAATTAATACATAAATATATATCATCTTTTATTAATATTTAAAATTGTTATTATTATTAATTGTTATTAATATTGTTATTATTATTTATTATTCATATATTAAATTCATTTATATATTAAAATATAATTTTTAGATAATTTTCCTTGATATATATATATATTCTTCGGAGTTTTTTATTCAACTTTACAGTCAGAACTTCTGATAGAGTAAAAAGATACATCGCTGCATTTTGTTTTCTGAGAGTTTTAGAGTTGTTTTTTTCCATATTAAGTATTTTAATATGGCGTAGATTACTGTAGAAATTGTAATTGTCATTTGTCCCAAAATCTTCAGGATTATTATTATTATTATTATTGTTATCATTATCATTATTATTATTATTATTATTATTATTATTGTTGTTGTTGTTGTTGTTGTTGTCCTTCTTCTTCTCCTTCTTCTCCTCCTCCTCCTCCTCCTTCTCTTCTTCTTCTTCTTCTTCTTCTGTGTGACCTGTCCTTTTACGACGTGGGCGATCATGGCTCTTCACGTCTCCCTATCCTTTGTGGCTCTTAGTATGTATGCTCCTGTTACACCTCGCAACCTCCATTCCGTCCTCCACCTGATCAGGCCCTGCAAATATGTTATCCGCTGCCTTTCTGTGTCTCTTTTTCCTTCTATCTGGCCAGTCAGTATCAGGTTTTACACGCTCTCCTTCCTTATTGCATGTCCCAGGAACTTCAGTTGTCTCTTCTTTATGCTCAGTATTTATTTCCTTTTTGATGCCCTTCTTTCCAACAACTTATCGTTGCTTGCATGCTCAGTCCACGATATCCACAGCATCCTTCTGTATGTAGGTATTTAAATTTTTGTACTTGTTTGATTCTGGTATCCCCCACCTGTATTTGGCATTTTGGGTTGCACCTTTTGCTGATGACCATGCATTCACTTTTCTTAAAGTTTATTTGTTGTCCTTTTTTGTAACTCTCCACTGATACCTTCTGTAGTAGGTCTTGTAGTTTCCTTTCCCTGTCTGCAATCAGCACTGTGTCATCTGCATACCTTATGTTGTTCAAGTTGTGGCCTCCAATAACAAATCCTGGCGTGTCATTTAGGGTCCTCAAAATATTCTCGCTGAACAGATCCGGTGAAAAGACACATCCTTGTCTTACGCCTTTTTCTATCTTTGTAAATCTGCTGAAAACGTTCCCTGTCCGTATGCAGGCCCTTTGCTGCCAGTAGAGATTCTTGATTACTCTGATGTCTCTCCAAAAAATGTCGAGGCTGCCAAGCATCTCCATCAGTTCTTTGTGTCGTATCTTGTCGAATGCCTTCGCATAATCAATAAAACATAGGTACAAGTCTTTCTTCATTTGTATTGCCCTTTCGGAGAGCATCCTAATAATAAATATGACGTTCCTTGTTCCAGTACTACTAAAATATTACCATAGATATCCTATTTCCTGTTTGTTGTTCGGACACCAAATAATGTAATATATGGGTTCAGCTGGAGACCCACTGAGATATTTTAATCACACTTGTAGTTTTGGTTGATCAGTCAGTTAAGAGCAATACGTGATACACGCTTTGGGCGATCATGTCTCGAAAGAAACATGACTGACTGGACAGAATATTATCCTGCAGCACGTTGCCATTACTTTTTGCGGTAGACAAGTTGCCGGCCAATGCTATAGAACCCAATTCGTCCTAATATTTAACCCATAACTGGTCGGAAGAGATAGATTAATACCTTTCCCAAGGGTATTTACGCGTAAGTGAATGCAAGGAAGTCAACTGGAATTCGAACTCGGCTTCGCGATTTGCAGTTCCGAATCTATATTTACTGCACCACAAGGCACATTGGGTGATACCAAGTCTTAAAAGACGTTGAATGTAAAGAACTCCATTGTGCATTCAGCAAACATCCGCGTCCCCAAAGCAGCAACCCTATCGGTTATTTTCCCGAGTCAAATCTATGCAACAACTCCATCACGTCAATTTTAGCAAATTAATGTGTTCAATTCACTGAGTACAGCTTCTTTTAGACAAAACTATGTATAATCTTTGAAATTAAAAATATATAGTGAACGAAATTTCCTATAATCCGCCGTTTTAGGACACCTTGTATTTAACAAAAATGCATGTTATATCACTGCTAATAAAATATCTGCGGAGAGCCATGATGACCAACCTCCTGAAAGTATATGATATGCAATCATATTGGGTTGGTATTTACACCTATGTTCAAATTACTTGAAACAAAATAAATATCTTCATAAGATCTTTTCAAGTTAACACGTCGTCTCTTGTCGTTGCTTTTATCTTCTGACCGCATCTACCTTTACGTTTTTGACTGCTTTATCCAGTTTGTGTCTTTGCCTTGATGACACGACTGACGGCTGAAAGGCTGACACCAACAATATCCGCGATTTCTCTGTAAGGCTTGCCAGTGTATTTATTCAGATTTACAACTTTCGTACACTTCTTCAGAGCAACGTACATTACAGACAATGGTCGTTGAACAACTAATCAGTAGTTGAGACAAAAGTGTTTAGGCCTAATAAAAATCTGAGGCAATCACGGACAACATAATATTTTTCAAGGCAAAACAAATTTCATCATAATAGATCCATATTAATGTATACCATTGCTAATGAACTAATCTGGGGAAAAATAGAAATCCATTACATCCTGCGAATCCAATATGTCTAAAAGTGACCGTATGTTGAAAGAAAGGCAACTAAAGCAGTTGTTTTAATTGATTTGCACAAGGGCATATATATATATATATATATATATATATATATAGCTAAAACGTTTCTAGCACGATATGGTGAGCTAACTTTTGTAACACCAGATCTAGTAATTGATTCCATATAATCTTTCTCCTTGATGTCAACATTAGTCCGAGAAGGCACAACACGGTTTAGCGTTTAGACTACTCATTCAACAATTGTCTCCTTCATTTTCAATATATTTGATGATGTAAACAACGAATACGAACTGAAAGAAAAACTTAGCAGAGTTTGAATTAATTTGCACAAGGATGTATATGCAAAATAGTTTAAGGACAATGGATCACTTTCCCTTAGCAAATATTTCAGCAACAAGAACATTTTTCTGCGTATCTATTGACGGATGTGCAGTCAGAATGAAAAAAATATGACAATTCTCTCCAGCATAAAGGTTATAAGTTTAATGTGAACTACTTCGTCCGGTATTTGAACTCTTTTCTCTAATTACATTTATTGCACTTATAACCTGAAATCACCTGCACATCGCTGTTTGACTTGAGCACCTATCTTCGTCTATTTTGAAGATGGAAAGAATTCCATTCTCAGAGGAGTTAAAACAGATTAAAACGGTTAGAGCTTATTTCATTATCTCATGTAGGTATGACAACCCATCAGAACAACTTGCGCTGAATAGACCACGGCTTTCCTGTCAGAACCGCATCCCAGCATTATGTCCACAGAGAGAAACACTTTTTGCTTTATACTCGTCACTAACTTATACTTAACTTTTCTGAGGGTTGAGATTAATGAAACTTGCCATTGAAACATGGCACCGGAAATCGAGGACTGACTCTGGGCGCTGCGTTAATGGAGTCACCAAACTTCCGTTCTTCATTTCGAGACGGCCTGCTTTTGTCCCCAGGCCCCAGAATTCTTCTTCGCCGGATCGTGTAATTTGTGGATAGCGTTCTCAACCTGTTCTAATTGAACATCATGCCTCAAGGCGTACATAGGTAATTATTTCCAGGAACTTGAGATGTTGAAGACTTAAGTAGTTGCTAATAAGAATCGAACCTGACATCTAGGTGTTCTCAGTCCTGAAGATATTAACTGTTGCTCTCCAAACTGTTCGTTCAACATCGACGTGAAAGATGATTGAATGAAGGAAGTTATTCTGTTATTTTATTTAAATATATGCTCTTAGATGACCCCCCCCAATACTTTAGTGTCCATTCGAAACGGAAATTTATTTGCAAGTGAAGGAGTTTGAAGTAAACAAAGGGATTAGGGTCCTGTAAAGGCGGATATGCGTTGTGCTGCAGTGGATATCGACTCGGAATGAAAAATTGGAAGTTTGAGTTCGAATTCCAGCTTAATTCGCTGCATTCACATACGTGTAGATACTCTTGGGAAATGTATAAATGAGTCGCATCTCTCTCCATCTATGGGTTAAATAGCAGAACAGATTGGGTTATACAGCTTTGGTTGACAACTAAAAAAAAAAAAGCAGAAAATATTGGCAACCAACTGCGGGTAAATCTGACTAGTCCGTTATGTCTCTATCGAGACTTTTTCGCCCAATTGTGTATCAAGTAACTGAGTGAAAGGTGAATCTGCGTAACGAAATAGCATACCAAACAAAACTAATTCTTTCTCTCCGCACTAGTAACTTAAGAAAAGCAATTCATTTCTTTTCCTTTTTGCGTTAAATAACAGTATTACGTGAAAAGGAGTATGTTTATGGCAAAATAGGTTGTGGAAGGCAGCCAGCCACTCACCTGACGGAATTGTATGAAATCTATAGCGGAACGGCGAGCATGGGCGTTAGCAATAGAAAAACTACTGCTCAGAGTTACACGAGTATGATCGCTATTTTCCTAGATGGAAGTGGCCCATAGAACTAAACAGAAAAATTCTTTTTTTTAGAGTAGAAGGATACGAAAAATAAAACCGAATTCAGACCATTTAATTTTATCTAGAAATTCATCAGGAAAAGCACAAACAGAATACAAGAGAAACATTGGCAAGCGTTATGCTGAAAATAAAAAATAAAAAATTTTACACGTTTCACAAAAATATAATAACACTATGTTTCTTTATACATTGAACATGAACACACAAATATCCAGATAGGCGTGCAAATCTTGATATTCACAGAACAGACTGATGGAAAAATAAAAAAAAGAAAGCCGCGTGTAACATGTTTGATGGACTTCAGTAAATGTAAAGCGATCAATGACGATGTGGAGGGTCATAATTGCTTACGTTTTGATGGGAAATAGCTCATAATAGAAGAATACATCCTCATCCACTTTGCTGTTGCAGAAAGATGTCTGAATAAACATTTAAAGGTTTGAAATTAAACATAGAGGAAGGAAGATAATGTTGGCCTAGGCTCAGTCACAACCATTTCTGAATTACGAATTACGTGATTTCACATATGCATAATTTACTGAAAATTTGAGAACGAGAATACTGTTGAATAGATAGATATATAAACACAAGCTCCCCGTAGTCTTACCAAATCCCAGTGAAACAGGAAGATTCAAATATGGTACGATCGGAATTCAGAGATGCTTGCGTATAACAAATTAACCAATTATCTAACAGAATACAATTTTATATGGTATATGATTTAAGTTCAATTCCAGCCGTCTTCAGGCATCTTTCGATCCTGTTAACCTTCGGATAATTTCAGAGAATATATGAAGCTACGGATGTAAATTGTGCTTGCACCACTTTTCATATGTAGGATTATTTGTAGTATTATTTGTGGTTTACCAGGTGCAGTAAATACCTGAATAAAACTAGAGAACACAGCAATCGAAGCGTTATTGTGATAAAAAATAAACATGAGTATATTTATTCTAATTTGAATAAAGATATCGAGCTACTGTGCTGTTAATAATTGTATGACTTTTATCAGAAAGCGCATTTAACAGTGGATGGAAAATGCAACTACCAGATCCGGACAGACATTCAGCTAGCAAAAGAGGCATTCCAAATGCTAAACATGGCGCAAGAAAAACAAAAAGAATTTGTTAGCCACAAATAAAAGAGTACAAGACATCTATGTGATATCGAACCTTTCAGATCTACGTGATATCAAACATCTCAAATCTATGTGATATCAAAACATCTCAAATCTATTTTATTTTGAGCATTTATAATCTATGTGATATTAATTATCTCAAATCTATGTGATATCAAATGTCTCAAATCTATGTGATATCTGATGTAATGAATATGTAATGAATATTCATACACCTTGTTTCCCACTCACAGTAATGTGATTGGCTGGTGTAGCCAAAAATACAGATTAAGACGAAGACGTATAGAGGTATATTGGTCTACCGCTAGAGGCCTACCGGTCTTCGACTAGAAATCTACGTCTACAGTCTACGATTATTGGTATACGTCTATTGACTACGCTTACGTCTCAGGATACTGCATACGACTAGTATCGTCCATTACGTCTACTTACTAGATTGTCCTACGCGGTTACATTTGTCTAAACCACATAGCTACCTCGAATGATATATATATATATATATATATATATATATATATATATATATATATATATATTTCCGGGACATATCAATATCCAACCTCTCAAATCTATGTGATAAACATCTCAAATCTATATGATATCGAACATCTCAAATCTATGTGATATCAAACATCTCAAATATATGCGATATCGAACATCTCAAATCTATGCGATATCGAATATCTCAAATCTATTTTATTTTGAACATTTCAAATCTATGTGATGTCAGTTATCTCAAAACTATGTGATATTGAACATCTTAAGTCTAAGTGATATCGAACGTCTCAAATCTATGTGGCATACAACCTCTCAAATCTGTGTGATATCGAACAATTCAAATACATATGATATCGAACAACTGAAAGCTATGTGATATCGAACCTCTCAAATCTATGTGATATTGAGTCACGCAAATCTAAGTTATACTGAATCTCTAAAGTCTATGTCAATTTTTACCTCTCAAATCTATGTAATATCAAATCTCTCAGATCAATGTGATATCGAATCTCTCAATTCTATGTGTTATTGAACCTCTCCAATCTATGTAATACTGAATTCCTCAAATATGCGTGATTTCGAACATCTGAAATTTATGTTATATCGAATCACGCGATCTATGTAATAACAAACATCTAAACCATATGGGATATGAAATTTACTTGATAAACTTGGGTGAATAGATGGAGAAACAAGGAGCAGACCTCGGAAAAGGAAGAGAACTACTAAGATCCAGAAAAGGTAGGAAATTGGAAACAGCCATATTACTTCATCTCCCGCAACCATCCGTCACATAGAATAATTTTATTGTTTGAAGAGATAACATATCTAAGATGACACTTCTGTAATGAAGTACGTTTGGAAACCGTCTGTAATTTGCAGTAATAACAACGCCAACGAAACAGAAACATGAAAATATAGAAGAATGTGCTTAAAAACAAATAAAAAATGAATACTGAATTATCATACAATATCTGACAGCCTATATAGGACTAACGTTAGATATTCCCTTCACGTACGAAAAACAGAATTATTCCGACAATATTGTGAACAAATAGAAAAATGCTGAGAATATCATGGATTGAATCTGTGAGCAATGCAGATGTTTTAAGAAATTGAGAACATAAAAAAACACAATCAGAAAGAGACAGCTGGAATTTCTGCAATACAAAATAAGTAGATAGAGCTTAGAAACTCTAACACATGATTAACTGAGTACAAATGAAACCAGATGAAACAGTATGATTTAGAAATACCTGCAATAGTATTTGTAATATTTATTCCAAAGTAGAATTTTATTAATTGAAATTTTCCGTCAAAAGATGATACTGATATATATATATATATGACACGTTGTCTTGCATAGATCAATTATCAGGAATTTTGCGTAGAGTTTGTGGGATTTGAACATGGGGTTCGTTGTGCTAAGAGTGTTTCGTCTAGCATCATAAGAAGCTACAAATTCAAGTTGATTCATTTCATCGTGTAAGACATTTTTTATCTTCTAACTATATCTCTATATATAAAAATGGATATGTCTGCGTGTAAGTGTGTTTGTGTGTCTCCAATCTAACGAACCCTACTCCTCCGAATCCATTGGTTCGACTTCAACCCAAATTACGACATTTGTTAGTCATGACATGAACCTTTGATGTACGCAAATAATTTTTGAATCGATTTAAAGGGTATGGCAGAAATCACCGAAACACTTAGAATTTCCGAACTTTTCTCCGATACGCTTTAAGTCAATTTGACCAAAATCGGGTAACCTGTACATCAAGATCCAAAAATTTATTGTACATAAAAATATTTTAAATCAATGTACATGTTTCGTCAGAAATCAACAAAGAACATAATTTCGGGTGGTCTCTTAAGCACTTTTATGCCTTTTTCTAAGAAGCTTCACTCAAACTCAACCGAAATCGGGCCACTGGTAGATCAAGGTCGGATACCTTGATATGAGAACAAAGATTTCACATTCTCAACCAATTTCGCGCCCTCAGTCTAGATGTCTATGAAGAAAAGGCACGCACTACATTTCTCAAAACGCCAATTGTGAACACAAAGGCGTCAACGCGAGGCTTCATCGAGTAACAGGCAGTCCAAAAGTATGGAATAGCCTGTGAATGCGATGGCCATCTCCACTGACGAGAGCTGTTTGTACCAGCTAGAATTGCTTCCCCCAATTGTATCTGCACATTCAATTGAAAATTGTGCGTGTTCATTTAGACAATCCATAATTGCTTCAGTTTAGTGCTTCAGTGATTAACAAAGAACGTCAACTTAAGCTATCAGCGAATGCAATAGCGCAATCAGACGCACGAGCTTTAGAGAATAACGTTCAAACATTTGAGCAGAAACGCTGTGTCATGGCAGCATCGCAAGCTTCAGAGAATGAGGCCCAACGTAAGCTTCGCCCAAATATAATTGCTACACCTATAACCGCCACAAGAGCTTCACAGAGTGATGCCCAGCGTAAACTTCGTCGTAGCAGAAATGCTACAACTACAACTGACGCACGAGCTTCAAAGAATGAAGTTCAACCTGATCTACATCTGCACAGATACGCTCATAAATTTTAAAACTGCGGAAACTGCAGAGAAAAAGGATGAACTATGGTGTATACGAAACCTTCAAACCTAAAAACATCAGCACAAACACTTCAAAAATAAATAAAAAATGTACGTCAAATGGGATTAAAACCATGGTAAAACGAAGAAAAAAAAAGCAAAAATCTATCCAGGCAACTGCAGTGAACCTGTGAAATAACGTAACAATGAAAAGGGACATAGAATAGCTCGCCAAAATTTTTGTCGGGAGAAGTATCATGAAATATTGGAAAATGACTTAAAAAATCGAAAAATGGCAAAGGATTACTAAAATTCTGAACTGAGAACTCAAAATAATTCGTTTACAGACGCCTAAAAAATAGCCAAAAGAACCCTCAGAAAACTAAAATTTAAAATTAGTCGACACGTATACACCCTTCAAATGTGATCAGGGACTAAACCGAAAGGCTGCGTCTACGGCAGCTGCGTAAGCTCAAAAGACTGACGTTCAACGTTACGTTCATATGAACAAAGACGCCGCTGAAATAAAAGCAGCGGCGACTGAAGGTAAATGCGATTGTCGTTTGTGCAGAAACGTAAATTCAATGCCAAAAGGAAGAGAAATTTTGCATGGGGGTAGGCAGTTTAATTTCAAGAAGAAGGAGAAAAGAAAAAGAATGAAAAGAAAAAGAAAGAAGTAGACGAAGAAGAAGAATACTAAGCGGAAGAAAAAGAAGTCGAAGAAGAAGAATATGTAGAAGACGAAGAATAGAAAGAACAAGAAGAAAAAGAAGATGACGAACAAGAAGAATACGAAGAATAATAAAATGAATATAAACAACATGCATAAGAATAAAAAGAGCGAGAAGAAAATAAGAAAACAAGAAGAAAAAGAAAAATAAGAAGAAAAAGAATACGAAGTAGAAGATGAAGAATTAAAAAAATACGAAGAATAAGACGAAGATGACGAAGAATGAGAAAAACAAGAAAAAGAATTAAAAAATTATCAATAATAATACGAAGAAGAACAAGAAGGAGAATAAGAAGAACGAGTAAAAGCATAACAACATCGAGAAAAATACGAAAAACAAGAAGAAAAATAATAATAGAAAGAGAAATACGAAGACAACGAAGAAAATGAAGAACAAGAAGAAGAAAAAGAAAAGGACGAAGAAGATGACGAAGATAAAGAAAAAGTAAAGAGAAGAAGAAGAAGATGAAGAAGAAGAAGAAGAAAAAGGAGAAAAAGACAAAGAAGTAAACGAAGAAGTCGACGAAGAGGAAAGAGACGAAGAAAACGAAGAAGTTGACATCAAAATAAACACTTATCATTTTCAGTTGCATGTATAGATCCAATGTCGAAGTTTCTTTTGGTTTGTTGACTCAAGCGATAATTGTTCTTGGATGTAATTTTAGTTGAAGATGTTCGTTTCGTATGCTGGGGCTGTCTATAGAAACAAATGTTATCTTTAAACTTTTTGAAACGTCTAACTTAACATTTGCCATAACAATTGCACGTTTTCTACAAGGTGCCAACACCTCCGACAATTCAGGAACAATGCATCCACCTCTGCTATTACAGGTTCCCCTTACGTCTTCCCCCGTTCTCATAGTTGTACATATATCATTCCAGTTTATTGGCAAAATTGACCAAGCATGAATCCCGTTTTACAAATACAACAAAAACTAATTAAACTAAATGCATGGGACTTTGATACCAATGTAGTAGCACGCCTAAATTCATGTGCTCGGGGCACCGATGAAAAAAAAAACGCTCGTCAGAGAAGATGTTATAAAGATTTAGTAGAAAAGACAGAAGGGAAGTCACATAAACGTTGGCAAGAAAGTAACTGAAGCCGTGATGCGAAGAAAGGATTGTATACGTAGCAGATCGGTCTTTAAATTTCATCGAGAACGTCGAAGAGAGCACGATCAGAAATAGCAACAGCCAGAGTGCACAGACGAAGGGTAAATTTATAAATGTGCAAAATGGACTCAGACCAGAAAAATTCTGTCACGACATAATGACCCAGCCATTCTGGCAGTAGATGCATTCGATGTAGTCGTTATACATTAAATGTCATGAATTTAATGTAGCGTTTGAGGGTTTCGAACAGAGGATCGGTTGTGCGACGTGTGCTTAGTCTAACGCAGAAGAAAGCTACAAATTCGAACTTTTAACCTGCAAATGGATCTTAAAATCAATATGAGATTGAACCTCTTACACAAATGGCATTCAACTTGTTCAAAATAAATTGGCTTTAACATAACATTTTCCGATCAAACCTTATGTCCAAACAATAACAATAGAAATTATTGAGGCCTTCAAGTGTCATATTTTCTTTACATTTCTACTTTCAAATCATTGAATTTTGATAGATTTTTTAAAAGATTCTTATAGCTGAATGCACGTTCTTCTAGATTCTTTTACACTATTAAAGTTGTCTGCAAGAGATAAACAGTAGCGGGCATAATATCAGGAAGAGAAACAACAGACATAAATATGTGTATTACTTAAAAAGTAATGCATGATTAGCAATGACATTTTTATCGAATAAAGATTAGGGTGTAATGCATAGATACTATACACAGTTATTAACTTCGTTCCTTAACTTTTGTCCAGTAGCTTATTTCCTTTGTTCCATTTAATATTTATTTAAAAAATCTATTATGTAAATTTTTGTAACTTTGTATAATATCTATGCATTACACACTAATCTTTATTCGATAAGAAATCCATTGAAAATCATGCATTACTTTTTAAGTTATAGATATATTTATGTCTTTGTTGTTTCCGTTCCTTATATTATGGCCGCTTCTGTATGTTTGACTCTAATTTATTTTTTATCTTTCATTATTGATCTTTCCGAAGAAATCAGCTCTCAACTTAGTATCTAAAATACTATCACATCTATTTCCTCCTGTATCGATACAAAGTCCCAATTTGGCAGCTGATCTCAAAAACAACCTTCGACCATTTCTTATCTGAGGGAAAATGATGACTTGTTAATATTAACGCTTTCAAAACTAAACAGCACTCGATTAATGAATGGAGAGACCAACTTAATTCTTCTATCCTTGGAACCTTGAATGTTAGAACCTTGAACAACAGAGACAAATGAGGTTTTTGGGACACGTAATGTGGAAGTAGGGCCTGGAGAACTTGATACTCACAGGTTGGATAAATGGAAGGAGAGACAGGGAAAATAGCGGGGGACGTACTTATTAGGTCTGAGCAAATGGTTGACGGAGCGGGGCTTAGAAGTGATACCAAGAGAAAAATTATTAAGAGCGACAAGAGACAGAGCCAAGTGGAATTCCATGATCACCTACGTCCTGAAGGGACACGGCACATGAAGAAGGATCAATATGGCTGATCTTAACCCATCAGTAACTGGTTGAGCCTTCTCAGAGAAACAGTCTTGAATCAATTGCTAGTGTTGCTGCTACTAAATTATATATAAGTCAAAGCTTAGAATATTGCCTCCATATATGATCAAGTATTCGTAATATATACCTATAGATTATTGAGAAATGAGAATCAGCAATATCACTGATTCTGAACTGTCATACCTTCACTTATTATTTTTAGTTGAGTTGGTGAGAATCAACCGTACCTTCTACTCAAGCATATGTTTCTCGTATCTCACGTTTGTGGAACTCATTTCCGGCTCCATGCTTTCCATCCAACCATATTTAGCCAAACGTTAAATGCAATGTTTTCTACTCTGTCCTACTGATGACAAGTCTTTATTTTTGTTCCTTTGTAAAGTTTGCTCTTTAATTCGTACCCACGATGTAACTGCTTTTGTCTTTGTGACTTTACTTCTTTGCTTCGGGTGAAATCATTTTAAATATAGAAAAGAAATAAAAAAACTACATTACAGTTTGGAAGATCTTCTGAGTCAATAAGAAAGCATATTCTGTTATTGTGATATTTATTATTAATAATATTACTATCATTATTATTATTAGTTGTAGTACTGGAACCACAAACAAGCAAAAAATAAAAGGATAGTTCGACACTTCTGTAAACAAGTGTGCTGGAAAATGTATCGATATCAACTGCAGCTGAAAGAGAAAAAGAATATTATTTTGATCAAGACGAAAACTTAATCATTTAAGTCGTTAAGAAAAAAGAATGTAATTACAATTATGTCTGCTGTTATGTGTATTCCCTCCGGCGACAGTGGTGAAAATAGTCAGGATTTTGAAGGCTGGGAATCAAACGATATCGATTTTAAATTACGATTAATACATTTATCCCAATCTTTTTCTGTAATCATTTCACCTCAAGCCAAGCAATAGAGTCATTAAAACGCACGGCTTGAAATTATAATAGAAAAAGAAAAATATTATTAAGGTGGAAAACAATTAAAAAAAACAGGATTTAACAAGGGAACAATTTGCATTGCATTTAAAATTTACAAGATAAAAGTTAACTAGAAAGCAAGAGGTAGGAATAGAAGTCCTTATCCTGGAAGTGGGAGAGTAAAAGCTATTAGCATAAAACTTACAGTTAAATCTACAAATTTAACTATAAATATACGGAGTAATTCTACTAAATCTCAAAGGGCTATTGAATGTGAAAACTAAGACAATAATTAAGGTAGAGTAGAAATCCGGAGGACTTACGCAGATCAATCTTCATAACACTACCTGAGAAGCCAGGTGCAAGTTAATGTGAACTACATCGAACAATCAGTTTAATATAGCACCTAAAACTCATCATCCGGATTCTGATGAACAAAACACGCACAAGAAACGGCTTAGAGATAAAACAAGAACAATGTGGGTTCGTTATAGATACCGGAACGAGGAATGCGATATTCATGCTCAGAATATTATTTGAACTGGCGATACAAATGCAGAAGGGCATTTATTTGTCCTTTATTATCGAATAAGCCAAAAAAATGTATGGTCATCAGCAAGAAAAGTGGAGCCTAATATGCACACTACAAGTCAGAGAAACAATAAAATAAGTAAATAAATTCAAATACATGAGAAGTATTTTGACAGGGGATAGAAAAGTGACAAAGACGCATTTACATGGCCAAAGACGTATTTCAGAAGCTAACCAAAGTAGAGAAAAAACAGGAAAATATTATTAGAAACAAAGAAAAGAGTCTTGCATTGCTATGTGATGTCTGTACTTCCGTGAGGAATTGATTGCTGGACAATCTCATCAATGATAAAGGAGAGGCTTGAAACAACAGAAAAATAGTTTACAGACAGCTGATGAGGTTACCAGGGACAGAGAATGTATTCAACGATGAGGTGTTGGAAAGGATGCAAACGAAAAAAACGTCCTACTAAATATTAGGAACAGACAAATGAGGTTCCTAGGATACGTAATGAGGAAGGAGGGCCTGGAGAACATAACACTCACAGGTCGGATAAAGAGAAGGAGTGACAGGGGAAAGCAGCGCGAGATATACTTGCTAGGTCTGAGCAAATAGATGTAAGAGTGAGTTTTAGAAGAGATACCAAGAGAAATATATTGATAGCGACATGTGACAGAGCCAAGTGGAAGTCCATGATCGCCTACATTCTAAAATGACACCGCACATGAAGAAGAAGCATAATAACAGAATACTGATTCAAAATACACGAGATAACGATTGGCATTTGATTTTAATTTAAGATCCTTATCGACTGAAAAGCATGAGACCGAAAGGGGAAGAGCGAAAATATATCATTAACGGACTCTTGAACATATCTCTTTACCCGTACTTTCAAACAATGATATCTATATTTGCAAAATATTCTTATTGCATGGATCAGTTTTAATAAGTTTAGTGTAGCGGATAAGGGAATTAATCACAGAATGTATTTCATTCGGGGTACTATTTATTTCAGCATCATCCAGAGATGCAATAAAACCAAAATAATAAACTAAAGTCGTGCTATTTATCTCCTCAGATCAAGGTTTTTATTGGTGTTTCAGCTTGTTCATAAATGAAACTAAATAATTACCATTATCTTAAAGCGCATGTATCCTTTGGGTTATGAAAAACGTAGTCCATCTTTAAACTTTATAAACTACAAAACCACAAAAAGCATTACTAAACCATATTATCAACATCATTTGAACGATTCTTTCAGCAATAACAAACATTTGTATCATTTGAAATTAAATGGAAAATAACCGACTGAAAAAAATTTATAAATATTTAGAAATTAGCAAAAGAGATTGATTATAGCATACACAAATGAAGACTAAATTTTAGAAAAGTATACTACAGATTTGTGCGTCTGTTAGTGAATACCGAGTTGAAATATTTATACCCTCTTTGGCTGTACCCGTGCTGCAATACAGTTTCAACATCCTTAAATAGACTATAGCTGGCATTATGCAAATGTATGCCAAAACGAAAGAGCTTCTCACTTGCTATCGCATGTATCATCCCAACACTGATGCGGATCGCCTTTATATACACAAATCTGAAAAGGGACAGGAGATTAGTTCAACTACAACTGTCTTTCAAAACTACAATAATTGGATTTCAAAGATATCTGAAAACTACAAGAGACTGGATGATGTCCGTGTCAAAAACATGAAAGAAATAAGAAAGTGTGTCCAGTAATAACGTAAACCAACAAGTCCAAAATGGAATTTCAAGAATCTGAAGAAATGCCAGTAAAATATGACACATTAACTTCATCTGTAAAAATACTTTAAGATGAAAGTAAAAGCAAAGGCAAAGAATTAGATACAGAAACGGTTTCAAGATAAACCACTTTATGGTCAATATTTTGCACGTACCAAACTAAATGATATACACAAACCAAGTATTGATCAGTGGTTATGTCAGTCAGTCAGTTAAGTGCCATACGTGAAACACGCTTGGGCGATCATGTCTCGAAAGAGACATGACTGACTGGGCAGAAGATTATCCCGCAGTAGGTTGCCATTGCTTTCTGCGGTAGACTGGTTGCCGGCCAAGGTTATAGACCCCAATCTGTCCTGTTATTTAAACCATAACTGGAGAGAAGAGACGGATTAATACCTTTCCCTAGGGTATTTGTATATCTGTAACCGGAGTTGAGTGGTGTTCATACCTGTGTTTGTTTACATATTTTCCATAGTGTTTGCACATTGTCCAATGTAAATATTGCCCCACTCTATCATGACTGTTCCGTAGAAGTTCCCAATCTTTACAGACACATCGCTGCAAAAAGATCGAAAATAGCCATGAAAGCTTCCAAAAAAGAAACTTACCAAGTAATTGATATAAATTGCTCACAAATTTCAATGTTTTTAAAAGGGAATTTTAAAAAATTAATTATAAGTCTTTTCAAATCGAATCAACAAAAATGTTAAAAATTAAAACTAAAATTCCTGTTGTGATAGAAACATTGAGCATGATAAAGAAGGGCACTGAAAAGAATGTCAGTAAAATTACTGGCCACATCGGAATCTGGGTGCTACAAATGACTGCAAAACTATTTCCATCTAAAATGAAATTACCCAAATATGTAATAATAACACGTAATAATAATAGCACATTGAAACAATCTTTGGAAACCCCAGCTTAAGTGATATACAAAAATTGTCTTTTTAAGTACAGCCCGCGCACTAAGGAGAACTTTGTCTATGTAACGCTAGGGATGTTAGGTGAGATAAAAAAAAGACATAAAATGAAGCCATAACAACACACCACGGCCTGGCGTAGGTCTTCCCGCAGACCTTGCAGGTAGTGCCACCAAAGTAGAAATCGACATATGAAAAATGACAACATAATTATTATAATAATGACAAAGAAAATGCAGAAGTAAATGTACCAGAGATGATCAAGAAGTATCGGGACAGTCACTGTGATAACGGATCTAAAATACGTTAAGCGAGACCACTTGGCATATTTTGACTTTTAACTAATTTTTGCATGCACACTAAGTTATAACATTCTCACCTATTTTTTTATTTTTTTATAGCGGTGCTTGGAAGGGAAATGGAGAGAATGTGGTCGTCTCACCAGACCACAGATATTCAATCAATGACCATCTATTCCCAGTTGTGAAAAGCACTCTATTCTACAGATCTCACTCTTTGAGAATTTTCCTCGTAAAAATGAAATCCCACTTCGAAGAAACAATATTTCAAGACGTCAAGAACACCCAAATGAATAGAGTTCCAGGAATGCTTCTATAAATAGAAACAATGAAAATGATTCTTTCTCCTCCATATTCATACTCTCACAAATGGGATATGGCTAGCCTTGATATTTCCCCGTGTCACCCTCCCTAGAATATGTTACATGGCCGGTTTTACGTGGGATATTTCTGAGCGCATTTCGAACTCTTGTCTATTTACCTCTGCCTTTCAACCTAGCCTCGGGTGAGTTTCTCTCCGCTCTAACGTTGAAAGTACAACGACTGCGAATTTTGATGACTTCATCAAGCCTCTCATGCTTCTATTGCTACTTCTGTGGAAAATGCTTAGACATACTGCATTTCTTGGTTGGACCATTTCTAACCTTAACGACAAGGACACGACATGACATTCACATTGTAAAACCATCCACATGCCATCTGTATTCTATTATTGAGAAGTAAGTTTCACTCAAACAACTCGTGAACCATTGATATGTGGAAGCAACTTCCACGGAGAAACTTCAATAAAAGTGTTAACCGTTAATATCCCTCCTATCTTCATCAACTGCCATTTTTTGTAATCTTTAATTATGAGTGGCTGCAAGGCCGTGTACAGGCTATACTTCACAATAAAAAAGACAATTCTGAATTGACGAATTGTTATATACTGTAATATTATTTTATAACACCAATCAAAATAATATTTGATAAGAAATCCTTATAATGACGGCAACATAATTGTTGATGTTGAAGTCGTAGGGGGATTTTTTATGTTTATTTAATTCGGCCTTATGTCAGACATAACTAAACTCTCTACAGCTTACATGTTTTATCCAAAATTGTCATCAGGTTTTCATTAGAAGGTTGGAATGTGTAAAATATTGGAAGAATGTAAGAATAAAATGTACATTTTTCTTGTTAAAATAAAATTTATAAGCGGCATATTGATATAAATATTTTTGCCAACATTGGTGACGGCATGGGCCCACTTGTAATTATAATCATGAAATAGCACCAATAATATTTTCACTAATCATATCAAGTTAAATATTATGACGTGCACTATGATGGTATGATTTAAAAGATGGAAGAATCTTTTTGTTAGTATCTCTGCTCAAAAACTCCCATCGGATATCAATTATTAGTGAAAATAACATTATTGATTCATTTCTGAGAAATGATCTGCGCTGACTGGATCAGTTATGTTGGCATCGAACAACCATAACTCCATCACTCTCCAAGTCAGTGCAGCCTTGAATACGCAATTCGACCCGACAGCATCAGTGCGACCTCACCGCACGACAGCGACGCATTAATCATGGTTTTTGAAATCGTCTCATGACGCGAATGGTTCGCTGCGGCTTCTTTCGGCAGTTGATTCCTTATCAGTAACTGGAATCTTGAACACATTCCATCGTGAGATGCGGTGGAACGTTTATGCACCAAGTCTTAACCTTTCACCTAAAATGGTTGAGACTTTTATTCAGTAGATCTTTTATTTGATTTTGAAAAATTATTGCATTTGTTTGTATGCAATGCAGCAAAGGTTTATGCTGGTGTTAGTTATGCAATTCATGCAAATTAAAGAAATTGCATGAATAATAAGGGCTTCTCCCATGTGTCTATTTCAGGAAGTGCGGTTGAGAAATCTCTCTCTCTCTCTCTGTCCCTCTCTCTCTCACATAAACACACACAGACGCACACATATATATGTACACATTATATATATATATATATATATATATATATATATATATATATATATGTATATACACTTGCGAAAACAACTAGTGCTTTTGGGGAAACTGCGCCATCGGTTATGGGATGATAGGGGGATTAGCCTAAGGACTAAAGTACTTGTGTATAAAGCAGTTGTGCTAACGACGCTGCTTTATGGATCGGAATCATGGACAGTCTATCATAATCACAACCAGAAGCTTGATGTCTTCCACAAAAATTGCCTCAGAACAATTTGTGGTCTCACCCTAGGCAATTGGATGTCTAATGCGGGCCTGTTCACGCGCTGCAATATTAGCGGAATTGAAAGCTTTTTGATGCAATCACAGCTGCGTTGGGCAGGACATGTCTTACGTATGGAAGATGACCGGATACCAAAGCAAGTGATGTACAGTGAGCTCAGCAGTGGACGGCGTAATGTGGGTAGATCTCTGCTTCGCTTTAAGGATAAGCTGAAAATTAATTTGACATGTACAAATATTCCTCACCGTGATTTTGAACGAATTGCCTCTCAACGAAATGAATGGAAATCTGCCTGCCAGAGAGGCATTAAGCTGTGACTGAGATTGACCAACTGCGCGTAAGACGTGAGAGAACCAAAGCATCTGCAAGTGTCTCAGCTGATCATTCGTGCAAACTTCCTTCTTGTCTCCATTGTGGGCTTGTTTGCAAGTCTCTTGCAGGACTCAAATGCCATTTATGATTGAGTAAGTGCAGGCATGCTACGTTGAATTGAACAGTTGTCCAGACCTCATACGCCGAAATCGACGGGAGAATCCATCATAATTACACCGATTACATAACCCTGGTTTCAACCCTTCGGTATGTTCTAGCGTCATATATTAACTGATGTTCCTATGTATTTTTCAAACGTATAACAGAAACTTTTAGAAGGCAGAACGCATGCTTAAAATAAGGTAAAAGCTAGTCAAGTACTGTAAACATTTTTATCCCGGTATATATGATCCTAATTTATATTTTCTAATGTGTTAGCTTCCAAACATCACTTCGGATTTTTCATTTAGCAGGTTTCAAGTCCTGATTATACTAATGTTTTTTAAATTTTCTTAAGTACATTAAAATCAGTTTATATAAAACACCTGAAGAGAGGGAAAGATTGAAACCATGGCTGCGTATTCGGCTGAATTCTGAATGAAAATATTTAAAAGATCTTCATTATATATGTTTTCAGCCCACTTTGATATAACTGTGCACTGGTCTAATTTAATCCTGAACAATAAAGTTTTGTTTACGTATTTCTTGCAGTTTTAACACAATCTACACCTGTTTTTCTTTATATTTCTAAACAGAGCTTTCTGTAATTACATTGTAGCGTATTGCTTATACTGATCTTTTTATATTCATATATCTCAGGGTCACCAATTTGCTCGATTTTGTAAGAAGTGGCCGATCCCTTTCTTTATAATGTCTGGATGGTGAACATTGTTGAGCTATTGTACAGGGAATATTGATCTGCAGTATAGGGTTGTCATGAAAATATGTTCGAATACATCCAAGAATGTTAGTTCTTTTATTTCTAATTGTGAATTGTATCAAGGATATTATTGAGTTATCATGGTTACATTGTAGACAGAGACAGACAAGCTTGAGACGCATTTCCTGAAGAACGTACCAGTACACCATTAGATAACCTGATGGAGATTAAAAAATGCTGTACACAGCCACCAGGGTTTGGAATGGGATCAGACATATATCGGCAGCATGAAGGTTTAACAATGGACTCGCCATAACCACGAGCAACGGCTAACATATATATGGAATAATTGAAAGAGATGGCATTAGAATTCACATCACTAAAGTCAACTTTATGGACGAGATACGCAGATAGCACATTTATACTGTGGCTACACCAAGAAAAAGTCCACCTACTACTAGACCATATGAACTCAATACGATCATTGATAGATTTCAAAATGAAGAATAAAGTAGATAAATGATTTTTTTTAATCATTTCACCCCGGGCAAGGCGTAAATGCCACTGATGTGCGGGGGGCTACAAAACTGAAAGAAAATAAATTAGAGGAGGGAGAAGAGGATTACAAACAAATTAAAAAGAAGCAATAGAAAGATGAAAATGCAGGTGTAATGACAGTTGCAAGGTGGGAGAGAAAGGGAAGGATATACGGGGTGGGGGAAGGGCTAGTGTCCAGTGGTTAGTAGATGAGTATTGACATTGCATTTAAATTTCTGGAGGTTGTAGCCGTCAGGAAAACAAGAATATGGGAGCGAGTTCCACAGGCGTGAAGTGCGAGAGAAGAAGCTGTAGGAGTAGAATTGTCGTCTGCATTTGGCTAACCTAACTGTGAATGGGTGGGACCCAGTTGCCATTCTGGTTGCACGAGTAAACACCTGTTGCAGAGGCACCAGTGACTTAAGTTCGTCTGAGTAGAAGCCATGAAAGTACTTATAGAACAGACAAAGGGAGGCCACATTTCGTCGGTGGGGAAGTGGCTGTAGTCGAGCCGCCAAGTCAGCACCTATCACGTTACTAACTCTCCTTTGGAGCCTGTCGAGAACACTGAGGTGAGCGGCATGGATGCCTGACCATAAATGGCAGCAGTACTCCATGCAGAGTCGAATGGTAGACTTGTATATATGCAGGATGGATTCAGGCGGAAAGAACATTCTGGATCAAAACAGTGACCCAACCTACTTAGTAGTGGATTTAGCTATGGATTCGATGTAGCGGTTCCAGTTGAGATCAGAAGAGAGGGTAAGCCCGAGGAGGCGCAGTATTTTGCACTCAGGGAGGATCGCGTGGTCCATGCTTATGTGAGGCAGGAGAGGTTGCCTGTGATGTTGACAGACAACAGCTTGGTCCTGGATGCATTGAAGTTGACAAGCCACTTCTTGCCCCAATTCATCACAGAGTGTAGATCCCGTTCAAGGTCAGCAGCGAGATTATGTCTGTCCGCCATGCCAGATTTCTTACTTGTGCGGGAGTATATTGTGGTGTCATCTGCGTAGATGCCTACTTGGGACTTGATCTCATCTAGGAGTTCGTTGATGAAAATAAGGAAGAGCGTATGGCCCAGGATAGAGTTGGTTGTATCCACTGACTTGGTAGTTGTGAATTCAATACCTGGCTACAGCAGTATTAAACAAAACTTAGAGAGATAAATACAAGGTAACTGATACTGAAACATTTGGAAGAGGCATGACCGATATGACTAGAACAATATGGTAGCCAAGATTAGTACAACTTTGAACAAGGTAAATGATTACAATACCTCATCTCAGACGTTGTCGATAGCAAGATCAGATTTTTACGGTATATACAGAGATTTACATTGGTAACAGGCACAAAATTCTGATAAAATTTAACAAGTGATTCTAAGCACTTGACACAAAGATCTGTGGATTCAGTCTCTGGTCACAGCAGAGAAAAACAACAGGTTGTGTTGAGTTGTCAAGCGGAATTAAATATAATTTGATATATCCAAAGGCAGGACACGTAAAAGTTTTTAAAATATTACCTATTTGGTTCAAAATTCCTGAAGAATGAGATGTAGAACGGGCGAAATGTTGGAAATGTGGCAATAAAGATGAGGACAACGGAAAAAA
Source organism: Ascarosepion bandense (assembly GCA_037127315.1). Classification (NCBI taxonomy): domain Eukaryota; kingdom Metazoa; phylum Mollusca; class Cephalopoda; order Sepiida; family Sepiidae; genus Ascarosepion; species Ascarosepion bandense. The sequence goes on along the minus strand of JBBBDQ010000860.1, from coordinate 2,657,494 downwards.
ACAATGTAATTAGTGTAAATAATTACAATAACACATCTCAAATATTAAGACAGAAATCTTATAGAATAGAAATATACAGGAGATATACGGAGATGTTAGACGTTTTTGAAATGAATATTACGCAGTCCCAGCTGTAGGGACATATGTCAAATAGACACCATTCTATTCGAGGTGTCTTAGCATTCTTTTTTTTTCTTTTCACTTGAGGCCATGGTGCTGTGGACGTGTTCACCTCCGAGATTTACGAGTCTGTCAAAACAGTTCAGCATGAGTTTTTAAAACCTATTCAACATAAACAGAAACACGAGTTCTCATTCGTAACACAATATTATGTTGGGTTCATGCACTTCGTACACGAGTTACAATAAGGAATAGCAGACGGCTGGGGGTATCCTCAAAAGGTACCGACTCTAACAAATGGGGATCAGGACAGACAAGATTTGCTGTGCAGTCAGAATCATTCTGCTCGGAGTCATACGACTGAATATGACCTCAATAATTTTTTACATGAACTCGTACATGTCTAACCTTATAAATTTGTCACTGGGCAATAGTTGAGACCAGGAGTTTTTAATCGCACGTTGAAAGAAAGTACATTTTTAGGCAAATGACAACCTCATATTGTAAATGAGTCGTGAAAATTATTTCTATTTCATTAGCATGGTGAATCAACAGAATTTTCGTGATTTGGTTTTTGCAAATCTGAGAAAACTGTATGGATTGATGTGCTGCTGAAGAAACTGGCGTCTTTGGTGTTAAATCTTTTAAAGAGCATAATTGAAATGCTGTTACATCGAGATGATAAACAGCTGTTTGTGCCTGAATTAGAGCAAAAACGTATTCCTATCAGACTTATGTGGTTTCAGAAAGATGCCCACACAGTCAGGGCATCAATGGACGTTCTTCGCCTTTTGTTCGGTGGCCACCTCATTTCCAGTTTGTCCCCTAATTTATCATGCGTGATTATTTTTCACAAAACTCTTAAAATTGACGATTTGACGGAAGCCATCGAAATCAACAAAGCAATACTGGAAAGAGTGGAGGCCAACTTCTTAGAACATCTTCAGAATTACATCAATGAAAAAAAACATGAGGGAAGTGGTTTTCACACTAGATTTTGTTAAATGGTCATTCAATAAAAACATGAACTAATACATTTTTATAAGCTAAAATTAATAATTTTGTGTACTTCTAAAAACATCCGTCGTTTCTGCCTCCTGTTGCACATGGTTCAGAATGCGCAGTTTTGTGAACTATTATTCTTTATTTCTCACTAATTTCTTGTGGTTGATTATATTAATGAATTTATAATTACTTTATTATTATATAAATAATTGAGCTCTCAGCTGAGTCATTCTAGTGAATGTGTTCAAGAATGAAATAGACTCAAGGTCTTGACCTCAATAGTTACTCTTATATATATATTTTATATTTGAATATATGTATGTTTGAACATTATTTGTAATCGGTCCTGTTATCTGTCTAGATATACTGATTTTAATTGAACGGTATATTTATATAACTTTACCAGCCTGAATATCTATGAGAAATTTTGTTAGGAAAGTGTGTGTGTGTTTTTTTTGTTTGAAGAATTCAAACCTGCAACCCCTAAAAATATTGGAGAAGTCATTAATTAATTGATGTGTCTTAACCTCTCGACCACGAATTATTTCACAGTAGCCGAAGATAAATTACGCCTTATAAATAATTTTTTCCGAATTCTTGTAAATAATCATATCTGTTCTGTAAGCTCATCTTTATGGAAACAAATGTGAACAGAAATTCTTGCGGAGAGTTCTAAACATTTACGAAATTGATTTAACAACTGACATGTTTAATCTATTTTGTTTAAACACTAGTTGTATCGATACTAGTATTTGAGTAGATATGCTGTTTCTGATGAAACGGTGTATTTGCATATATATATATATATATATAACGGCCTGAATATTTATGAGAATTTAAGTGAAATGTGTGTCATTCGTCAGAATTCGAGCCTGTAATCCACTACATCCAATTCAATCGTCCGCAACGATTCCTCCCCCACCGTTAGCGATTTACAAAAAAACAATGTAGTTTATAAATTCAAATGCCTCTTTCGAGAATGTATCTCTAACAAACTAAATAATATCTACATTGGACATACTACAAACTCGCTCTCACGGCGGCTTACAGTACACTTAAATGACAATTCAAACATATTCCGACATTTAAAACACCATGGCTATCAACGCACACTTCTAAGAAAAACGCTTGTTGAAAATAATGTATACTTAGACAAGAAAATAATAAACGAAAACTCAAAATTATAGAAGCTATCTACATCAAACAGCTTAAACCTAGCTTAAATAAAATAAATTTCCACATCTCTACTAACATATTCCAATGCTTGTAATCGACGGGAGAGATCATAGTTACTACGCTTACCCTCTCTACCCATAGTCGTAGCAGCTCGCAGACCAATCCCCTCATGCCACTATGCCCTCATGTGACCAAGAACCACACCACCACCATTTTATCACCGTCTGCAGCCATCCGTCACGTTAAAAAATGGACTTGTCTGTTTGGTTTAATTTTCTTTGTTTAATTCCACTTTGTTAATAATTTAAATGTTCTATGTTCACTATATATTAAATGTTCATACTTTGATTATGGCTTATGTAAGCCGAAAGCTCAGACCCGATAGAAAAATCAATAATTACTGCGATTTCTTGTCGTCTTTTAACAAAAGCAATATCAAGATTATCAGATTATACGAAAGGATCCTACACAAAATAAATAGACAAAACTTGTCTATATTATTCAACGAAATATATATATATATATATATATATAAATGACTGTTAAAGTCTCCCATCACAGAAAATAATAATAAAATTTTTAACATTTTAAAACCAGATAAAATAAGAAAAGTAGCAAAAGGTACAAAATATTACATAATGATGAATAAGTATTTTTTCTTTTTACCTATGATCCAAATGTTTCAACTTATCCTGAAAAAAAGACTTTTCAATATCTTTTTAGAGTTGACAAACAAACAGAAGATTGATTAGGCGTGTAACTGGCATATTTACTGCCGAAATATTAATAATCTTAGCCTTTGGCTCGATTTCTTGATTGAAATGTTGCCTAGTATTTTCGCAAAGCAATTAACAAATCACCTTTGCAAATTTTACTCACCAATTTTCTACGTCACAATAGTTTATCGAATTAATAATCTTTCCTACTCTGGCAGAAATTCAATATCTGCTTCAGAGGAAACCCTGATATATCTCCCATAACTAACAAAAGCTATCTCTCTCCAGTCATCTGATAGGCAAAAATGAACATTCAAATAGGCGTTTATATGTTACCTCTCAAAAGTCTTTATGAGGCAGTGAAAATTATTTATACAAGAAACTTTGTGTATGCTACATAAGATACATTTTTAAATGGAGACATATTCACGGGAGCATATAGAAACACAGACGCACAAGAACTCTTAAGCACTAACAACACAAGTACATATATATATATTTTACTAATAATGCCCGCAAAGTAGACAGCTCATGAATATTATATATATATACACGTTATCGATAGCAAGTTCAGGATTTTACGGTATATATATATAAATATAAAGGAAGAAATTCAAACGTGAAAAGCACAAATTTATTTATGTGAAGAGAGTCAATTTTAGACTCGAAACACGTGTAGCGTCACAAACATCATTATGGACAAATAATGTTTCATAACATGTATAATTACAAAAACAATACATATACACCTTAAAGAAAACGTTCACGGCTTCTCACACTTTTTATTCTATATATATATATATATATATATATATATATATATATATATATATATATATATATATATATACGTAGCATTCAGTAAATAAGGTAAATGCTTTGTTATAAGGACTTGTAATACAGGTAGAAGTTTAATTTTTTTCATTATTTTCCTTTGCTTCTTTTTCAAAGAGATTTAAATTAATTTGCAAATTGAAAAAAAAGACTTTGAGATTTTTGGAGATTAACAAAAATGACCGACCAAGAAATATGCTCCAGGATTGAACAGCGGTTAGTTATCAAGTTTTTGGTTGCTGAAGGGTGGAAACCAGTTGAAATTCTTAGGAGAATGTCAATTGTGTCTGGTGCCACATGCTTCAGCCAACAAATGTCTACAAGTGAGCTAAATTGTTTAAAGAAGGAAAAAGCAGTGTTAAGGATAAAGACAGGCCTGGGAGGCCTACAGAAGTGAATTCTCCTGAGGTGATCGAATCATTCAATGAGCTGGGCTGGTAACTGGTCCCTCACCCCCCGTACAGTCCAGACCTTGGCTTTTTAGACTTTCACCTGTTTGATCCCTTGAAAGCGTTCATGAGCGGCACGAAGTTTGAAAGTGACGATGAAGTCAAAAGTGCTGCAAGCGATTGACTGAGATATCAGACCAAAGATATTTACACTGAGGGAATATGGAAGCTTGTGCACAGATGGGAAAATTGGGAGACTACGTTGAAAAATAAAAAAGATAAGTTTCTGTCTGTATTAGGAGCCCTTATACCGAAAAATTCACCTTATTTATGCTATGATCTTCGTATAATGGCTGGCCACTCGTATTCGCGGATATTCGACTACTATGGTGTCTAGCTAATCCCCATTGCCGACGCCTGCTCAGGCAGAGGTGTTTTTGCTCAACACCTAGAGAGCCCACCTGTGGTTTATGCGGCAAATATACTGAGCAGACCTTAATTACAGTTTCTAGTAGAGATCGCGATATCTAGCGTGAACAACAGTGTGAAGAAGTCCAAAACGCTTAAACCATCAGTCACGATGACTGGTGACTTCGAGCTAGTGCAACCATTGACGGCTCTTCAAAGAGAGCTGGCTACACAATTTCACTAACAAGGCTTGTGTCAACTCGTGGTACGCTTCAAACCGATAACACCAAGAAGTCACCTTATTGACAAATCAACCAGGGTCAGATTCGAACTCGTGTTTCATGGTCAGAAATCGAAAGTTCTAACCAGGGACCCCCCACATAAACACATTATATATATATATATATATAAACACATATTGTAGACACAGTAAACACATTGACAAACCTAAAAACATATTAATCTATTATTTTCAACCAATTCTGAAGGGTCAGATTCGAACTCGTGTTTCATGGTCAGAAATCGAAAGTTCTAACCAGGTACCCCCCACACCCCCACACATTATATATATATATATATATATATATATATATACACACATATTGTCGACATTGGATGAGGATTTGCTGTTGACTTATTTTTAAAAAGGTGTTCGATCTGTTCTGAAAATGGCGCGAGTACTATAATTCGATACAGAAAAAATTGAGGAAAAACTTTAATAACTTTCAATATGAACTAAGAATTATAATGTAAAGATACAGAATAAATACTAACGGCTTTTTAAAGTCACTTATTGTCCTTCTTCTTTAATCAAAAGAAGAGACAGCATACAGAAAAATACTATGATTTATTTCTTAAACACACACACACACACACATACATTTCTTTGTCTCGTTTTTAAAGTTCATGAAAAGTTCAAAATGCGAAACTCGTAATTAAATCTAATTTCCATGAAAGGTTTATTTATTTGTTAAATTTCGTAAAATCTTTTTAGGAGATTATATATCGAGAATGTTTGGGATGAAGGAAATTCCATTCTAACAGATTCCTCCACAGAAATGTCATTCAAAAAGTAAACACACATAAGGAAGTTTCCCGGACCATTAAAATTTTACACTGTACTATGTGGCTTTTAAGCTGTGTATTGTGTGAAATAGCTCCGTTGGAATCACTTTAAACAAAAACTTGCGCACTCTGTTAAATCTTAAATCTATAGTTTTGTCCAAAATATTTGTCATATAGTGATTTATATGCTTTTACGGTTTATCAATCCTTTTCAGATGGTTCATACCTAAAAATAATTGTAGATTTTAAGAAAGTTTTAGAAATAATAATCATATACTGAATAAATCCTACTAATTAGCCCATAGTTTGGAGGATAATTGTTAGATGCTTGTAAGTGAATGTAACGAACCATCATGGAATTAGATCTCTACTGTCGCATTCAGTTCTAACAGTTGTTCATGTACTCTCCCTAACATTCAAGATATAAGCACTGGTATTTCCAAGCTGTCAGCCATTTAGGTAGTAACCAATATTGACGTTGCTTATCTTCAGCGAGCGTACAAGAACTGGTGTTTCAACCTAATATGGCTATCGCTCTTTTTACCCTTTATGTATATTATAGAGATATGTAAATCGTTTTCACAACCAACATCTAACATTGTCTGATGAGATAGACTTTTAATTCATAATTATATGATTATCTTATGCTCTAAAATATTTAGCGTATTGAGCACTTTTTATAAAAATGTCAATGCCAAGGAACTCAAAAGCGTAAAACCTTATATATATATATATATATATATATATATATATATATATATATATATCATTTATTATATATAGATATATTATTCAACTTCTACGTAAGAACATATAAATAAACTACTAAAAATTGTACATTTTGTTTCGACATTGACAAAAATGTTTTAATAGATACTTATTAATGATGGGGATAAACGCTTTTAGTTAAAACTGTATTTAATAAAGCATCACTTTACTTTTTGGAAAATGTTTTCATTACATTGTAAAATATTTAATAAAGAAAGAAGAAAAATAAGAAAAGAAGAAATCAAGAAAAGGAAAAGAAAGAGGAAAGAAAAGAAAAAGTCTCAAAGAAAAAGGAAAGCATAAGAAATTAACCTTACTATAAAGGAAATAGAGAGAAAAACTAAAAAAAAAGAGAGAAGTATAAGAAAAAATTAGAACGAGACAAAGAAAGTAGAAAGTAAGGAAAAATAAATGAGAAGATGGTGAGAATGGTTTAAACCGAGGAAAAATGCTAAAGATTATAATTCAAATTAGAACGGAAATGTTGTGTAACAGATATTAACAGTAAATTACAATGTTGCAATTCAAATTTTATATCATTTTTAAATGAAATTGATATACTTTATATATTTCTCTGCGTTATATATATATATATATATATATATATATATATATATATATATATATATATATATCCACTTTATACTAAAAGGTCACAATGTATAAAAAGAGCGGGATACCATAACAGCAGAGTATTTACAGTTGACATAATAATCCTATATGCACACGATCAACCCAGACTGCCTGCTTCTCGCAAGTTAAACACCACCTGATATATTCGCTTTTATGAACATAAATTCTCAACTATTAAGGGCATCAGGCGAATTCAGACAACGTACTCAACTAAAACCAGCGCCGTTAAGCAACTTCATGCCTGTACAGTATGTAGATGACTAACCGCTTAAGAATACCAAGATCTGCAAGTTTGTATGTGCAGGGGATATAAAGGGCACACACTGCCATAAATTTTAAATACCGGTTTAAATAGATCATAAAGTTAAGCAACTTTGAGACTGGTCAGAACTAAATAGGTGACCCTTTCTGAATACAGGTGTTTTAAAGTTTGATGTGTGTGTTGTATGATGGCTGATATTTCGGAGAATTAATAGTTAATTGGAGAGTAGTGTTTTAATTCTACTTAGATTAATTATATTTACTTGCGTGCAAATACCCTTGGGTAAGGTGTATATCTATATCTTCTTCCCCACTTATTGATTGATTAGTAAGATTTGTATTACTAAACTAGTAATATATTTGAAAAACAAATTCTTGCAATCTAAAAAGATTTCTGGCATTAAATAATCTGAAACATGTTGATAAGTCGTAGAAAACATATAATTCATTGCTATTTGAAAGACAACCTGATATAACCTGACGCAGGCATCATTTATTTCATGAGATTGTGAAACTTTACAGATTTAGAATTCTTACCTGGACTTAGGATTTCCTGGCACAGATTTATCAATATCAAATATGCAGAGGATACTGCATTTACAAAAGGAACAAAAGGGAAATCAATAGGAAGTCCAACATAAAATAGAATCGAATGTGCGTTGTGGTGCATTGAATATCGGCTCGAAACGAGAAATGGAAAAGTCGTTAAATTCACTAACGCGTAAATACACTTGGGAAAGGTATTAACCCGTCGCTTCTCCATCGAGCTCTGGGTTAAATATCAGTACAGGTTGTGTTATATAAACTTGACTGGTAACCAGTTTAGGGCAGAAAAAATTGCAACCTACTGCGGAAAATCTTCTGCCCAGTCAATCATGTCTTTCTTGGGGCTTATCACCCAAGTGTGTATCACGTACGGCACTTAACCGTCTAATATAAAATAGTTGAAGAAAATAAAAATATTGGACTACGCATCAATTGTAAAAAAAGATATATGCGTGTCCGTAAACAGATCTGTTCAAAATGTGATTTACAAATTAGAGACCCGATAATCAAGCAGGTACACACCTTTAGATAAGTCAGTCAGTTAAGTGCCATACGTGATACACGCTTGGGCGATCATGTCTCGAAAGAGACATGACTGACTGGGCAGAAGATTATCCCGCAGTAGGTTGCCATTGCTTTCTGCGGTAGACTGGTTGCCGACCAAGACTATAGAACCCAATCTGTCCTGCTATTTACCCCATCACTGGAAGGAAGAGACGGATTAATACCTTTCCCAAGGGTATTTTCGCGTAAATGAATACAATGGATTCAGCTGGAATAAACAGATCTGTTCAAAATGTGATTTACAAATTAGAGACCTGATAATCAAGCAGGTACACACCTTTAGATAAGTAGATGACCTAAAAGAGGACGGAAAATTTGACATCAAAATTCAAGTCTCAGGGAAATATGCTTTCTAAATCTAAGGTAAAGGATATCGAAACGAGAAAATATAGTTAGTCAAACGAAAAGTATTGAACTCTTATGGAATCTTGGGAGTTCTATATGGCAGTGAATGCTGGACAACCTTATCACCAATGTAGAAAAAGGTATGTGGCAAAAGAAACATGGATCTATAAAAGGGCGCTGAGAATTATGGACTATAGCTTTTAGCAACTGCAAAGATTTCAATAAGACACTTACAACTAGCATCAGAATGATACACATAAAATTTCCAAGGCATATAATGAGGAAAGAAAGTTTAGAAAATTTGGCACCCACAAGGGATAGTGAATATAAGAGATACAGCGAAAAACAGTTAATAACTTGCCTAATGAGATTGCGTAAAAGTTTGGCACACAGAGATAGCAGTACAGAAGTACAAAAAATTCATTACCTGGAAAGCGTTCTAACTGAAAGTGCGACACTTTGATCCGAAGCCGTATTAGCATGATCAAAGACGCATTCCAAAACCTTAGTAGAATTTTTGAAAGACGAGAAATTATCGTTAGAAGCATAGAATAGAGTACTACGCTATTATTTATGTTATATCTGTCCTGCTATAGGGCAGCAAATGCTGGCAGTCTCCTTAAAGAATAAAGAACGACTCGAAGCAACAGAAATATGATTAAACAGAAAGATGTTGAGGATACCATGGACCGAACCTGTCAGTAACGATGGGGTTTTTGGATAGAATGGAAACGAAAAAGAAAATTTATACTTAACATCAGGAAGAAGCAACTGAAACTTCTGGGATACGTATTGAGGAAGAAGGTCTTAGTGAATCTGATACTCACAAGTCGGATATAGGGAGAAAGACAGGGGAAAACAGCGCATGACATATTTGATAGTCTTAAGCAAATTGATAGCAGAGAAGTGTTTGAAAGAATAAGATGGCAAAAGGTATTAAGAACTAACAATGACAGAAAGATGTGGAGGACCATGATCACCTACTTCTTGAATGAGCACGCATAGAAGAAGAAGAAGAAGAAGAAGAAGAAGAAGAAGAAGAAGGAGAAGCGCACCAAAAACAAGAAGTTGTTGAGAGTCATGGTCACCGAAGGAACAAGGAACATCGAGAACGAAGTTTGCAGTATACCCTAACTGGAAATTGCATCAATAATGAGAGACCAAATTAATAAAGAACAATCATCTTCTATTAATTTTGGTAATGGTAAGTATCCGAAATATTTGAAATATTACCATTCCAGATGCTTGTATATTCTGAATTCTACGCCAAGCTCTAATGCCGTTAAGAAATAATGCAACTATTTGCATCATAAGCAGACCGAACACTTGTTTATATTTTCCTGCTCTAACATGATTTCCCCTTAGATTTTATTTTTAATCTTTCTTTTTGAATAAGTGTTGCTCTTAAATTACTATGCTGATTAAAATGTAGGTTTGCACAACGTTTTGAAAACAATAGTTTACATTTTGCGCGTATTGATACTGCACAATTTCCTCTGAGATAAAAAGAGGAGACTTAAGGCAACAATGTTATAATTGTACAGAAGGATGTTGGGAATAACATTGAAGGAGCATTTTGATAACTTTTTAATTTTAAATAAGAGAGTAAATTAAAAGCCGCTTCCCTATAAGATCATAAAAAGCGTACTGTTTTTTTTCTTTTAAATCTTTTTATTCTTAGCAAAGCAATAAAGATGCAAGAGTTTACTGATAGTGAATTATACCGATACATTTTTAAAGAGAGAGAGAGAGAGAGAGAGAGAGAGAAAGAGAGAGAGAGAGAAAGAGAGAGAGAGAGAGAGAGAGAGAGCTACAAAAGAAAAAACTGAATTCAAGGAGTCAGAAAATGATATTAACTTCAATTTTTTTTATATCAAATTTGACTGGAAAACGAAGTCGTCAGAAAAATGCTTCACAGACGAGATGTCCGAATGAGTAAACTGCTACTATAGATCATGTTTCCATCTAGCAACTGCTAGATGAAAAATGATGTGAACGTAACGGCCAATCTAGTCAGTCAGTAAGTTAAGTACCATCCGTGATACACACTAGGGCGAACAGGTCTCTTTCTATTCATGACTGACTAGGCAGAAAATTTTCCTACAGTAGGTTGCAATTTCTTTCTGCGGTAGACTGGTTTCTAATCACGAGTATATGCCAATCAAGACTATAGAAACCAATCTACCCTGCTATTAAACACATAACTAGAGGGTGAAGCGAAAGATTAATAACTTTTTTAGGTGCATTTGCGAGTAAGTGAAGGTAAAGAATTTAACTGGAATTCGAACTCAGCTCTCTGAATTCTTTTTCCTATCCAATATCCATTACACCACATCATCAGAATAATTACCATAGAAATGTATTTATAGAAGAGGCAGAGAGAAGCTCCGTTACGGAGGTAAAGAAGAAAGACTCGAGATGAGATTTATGAGATAAAAGGACAATTATTTCGAGAATTTGACTCTCAGAAGTCATACTAAATTCAAGAGGGTTCGAAAGAAACTCTGATAATCGGCCTAATGAGCTTGTCTTAAAGTATGGCCGAATTTGAGTGTGTGCTTATAGTAATAATAAATAATATTTTTAAAGACCTATGGTGTATAAGACGTTCTAAAGAGACATTATCACCTGGCATAAAAAGCAAAACTAGATAGGAAAAAAACGAATATAGGTGCTTAATAAAACTATAGTGTAGTGAATCTATCTCGTAGTTAATTTCATCCTCATTGGGCTAAGTGAAAGTGTTACTAAATTACGGAAAGGTACAAATAATCTCAATCTTTTATTGTGTTCATATCTGTAAGAGTTACTTTAAGATTTGCATTAAGTTGAGTTTTAATAACTAGTTTCAAGCCGTCAAAATGTCACGATTTTCTAATACTGATGAATCGTAATTTTACAGTTAATGAATGATTAAATTCATGGCGATTTTTAAAACAGTAAAATATACGTAAAAGTCCCCCAATCGTATCGTTAAATATTTCAGATTTTACAAAATTTTGCAATAACAATCATGCATATTAATGCTGCAAGCTATTTTAAAAAGTAATGAAATATTATGAAAAGATTTGAAATTGATAGATTTTCCATTTCACTGAAACAGACGTTAAAGACTTGAATCTTTCCGTCATTCATTCATATTCTGACTGAAAACAAGTAGCGTCTTTGATAAGACTTTTTTCTTCTCACACAATCAAAACAAAATAGTCCATTATTACTGAGGTGTTAGCAGGAGGCATTAAAAAGTTCGATATTTCTTTCATTGTCTCTTTTTTTCACTGAAACCATGTAAAGTTTCTGATATGTCTTCTGTCTTTTCAGCCGATGAAAACTAAAACTCCATTCATTATGGTGCATTAGCAGGGTGTAACAATCGTGTAAACTAATGAAATGAGGGACAAGTAGAATGATTATTTCAATATTTCAAAAACAATATCCGATTATTGGTTTGTCATTAAAAGGGCATTCATATGTGTTTTGTATACGTTTTAAACTATATACTTTCAGTAAACGTTTGAAAGAGATTATTTCTGCATAAAATAACTCAATATTATTAATATTATTTTTTCTAATATATATATATATATATATATATATATTTGTGTGTGTGTTTATATTAGTGGTTAATTGGGAAGGGTCTCCCATTTTTTAATATACAGACACAATAGATACATGAAGAGGGTCTTTTAATATTTAATACTATTTTGATGATTGAATGATTAATATGATTGATAAAAAAATAACAGTGAGTGGAAGTGCGAGTGTGCGTTTGTGTTTGCATATATCTCAATGAGGACAAACAAAATTTCTAATTCTTCAAGCCGAGCGCGTCTGAAACGTTACTGTGTTTTCTTCCTTTTTTTTTTTTTTGGAAGAGCGTGAATAGATGATGAACCGGAAGTTATCCGTGATTGGTCTATAAATAGACAAGAAGTGTTGCAGTGTGCGATGAAACAAAAATTAAGGAAATTGTAGCTAACAGATGACACGTTAGTCGATACCCAATCAGTATTGGTTGCCTCACCGTAGAGAGGATGTCAGTCAGTCAGTTAAGTGCCATACGTGATACACGCTTGGGCGATCATGTCTCGAAAGAGACATGACTGACTGGACAGAAGATTATCCCGCAGTAGGCTGCCATTGCTTTCTGCAGTAGACTAGTTGCCGACCAAGGCTATAGAACCCAATCTGTCCTGCTATTTAACCCATAACTGGAAAGAAGAGACGGATTAATACCTTTCCCAAGGTTATTTGCGCGTAAGTGAATACAATGGATTCAACTGGAATTCGAACTCGGCTCCCCGGTTTCTCGAGAGAGGAAGTATGATGCTGAAAACTAGAAATCCCTAATGAACCTCGGCTAAAATCATCACTGATGTCTGCCAAATATGCTTTTTTTTTTGCTCTTTGGAAGCATTTGCAATCGGAAATATTTCTCCAAGAATTATCCTTCTATGTACAGTATACCTTCAGCGATCTTTACAATGTCCTATTCTTTTAAGTTCTGAGCAATACTTTCTCCTTACAAACTCTCCCGGTCCCTATCCTACCATTCTTTTTAATCTCCTAATAGCAAAAGGGATGTGCGTTGTGGTGCATTGGATATCGGCTCGGAACGAGAAATCGGGGAACCGAGTTAAAGCTCCTGTGTAAATGGATGACAGAAGATGGAAGTATGGCGATAAATCTTCGCTTAGAGCTACAAATGATAAGATGCTGAAGAGAGCCATAGACACCCACATCCTAAAGATATAAGAGATTTTTGATTAAGGAACGTTAATTGCGTGATTTGCTTGACATGCGCAGGCATTTAACGGCGATAATCCGAATTTGCTTTTCCCTTTTCTCCCGATTGCCTTGTTAATAAAAGCCTAGGAATTAATTTCCTACATATATGATGATTATATTCATGAGCTGACAACGATGTCGTACTCTCTTCACTTACCATTTAATTTTATTCATGGGCTGGCTAGATCCCCATACAGACTAGTATTTCTAGTATGCCTGGACATGCTGCAGCTTAAGCCTATGTGAATATTTATAATCGATCAGTTTAAAAGGAGACTAGAGAAGGGATGTGCAGTGTACAGAAATTAATGTTAGCTAAGCTAAAAATTACATTTTGGTGATAAGCGAAAGAATATCAACTGATACTTTTATTACATATATTTTGTTTTCTAATCATTTGACCTCAATCAAGGCATAATGTCACGAAGACACAAGGGTTATTGAATGTTAAGTCAGTCAATTAAGTGCCATACGTGAAACACGCTTGGGCGAAAGAGATATGACTGACTGGGCAGAAGATTATGACGCAATAGGTTGCCATTGCTTTCTGCAGTAGACTAGTTGCCGACCAAGGCTATAGAACCCAATCTGTTCTGTTATTTAACCCATAACTGGAAGGAATAGACGGATTAATACCTTTCCCGAGGGTATTTGCGCGTAAGTGAATGCAATGAATTCGGTTGGAATTCAAACTCGGCCCCACGATTTCTCGTTCCGAGCCGATATCCAATGAATGTTAAGAAGTGAAGAAAAGAAAGAAAACAAATTGCTATTAATAAGAGAGAACAATAACTGAACAAGACTAAAGAAGACAGAAGATAACGATTGATATGTTGTTTAATGTTTGGAAAATACAAATTGAGTGAGACGCTTGAAGTACAATAGAAGAAACTGTTAGCACAGAACTTATGTCTACATCTAGCCACTGCAACTATAAAATGATCAGATATTAATACTAATTTAAGAAATAAAGATGGATATCTAATTTCGTAAGAAAAAGAAATACGCTAAAATAATTGAAATCAGAAAATTTATTAATAAAAAAAATACTTTGAAACTTTGTGTCATTGTTTATATCGCTTAACTTCTTCTATGTGTTGTGTCTTTTTAAGACATAGGCGATCATGTCCATACATTTGTCCCTATCGCTTGTAGTTCTAAACCCACTTTCCGTTGTTACCCTTCCCAAAGCCAACTCTGACATCCATTTGTTTAAGCACATCAAATATACCACCGTTTCTTTCACCTGTCCCTATATTCCTTTATCTTTTCCGTGAGTATCAGATTCTCCAAGCTCTCTTTTCTCAATATCTGTCCCGGAAACTTCAGCGGTCTTTTTCTTATGTTAAGCATAAATTTCATTACCATCCTTTTCAAAACGTCATCGTTCTTCACATGTTCAGTCTATGATATCCTCAGCATCCTTCTGTAGAACCAAATTTCTGTTGCTTCAATTATTTCTATTAATCTCTGATGAGATTTTCCAGCATTTGCTGCCACTCATCTCTTAACTACTTGACCCTAGTTCTTTCCTCGCCACCATATATATCCTTTCCTTTCTCTTCACCTCTGCAACTGTCATCACACCTGTGTCCCCTTCCTTCTCTTGCTCCTTTCTAAATGGTTTGTCCTTCTCTCTACTCTTTTCTATTTAGTGATTTTACTCTTATGTAGCCCCCTGCACATCAGTGGCGTTACTACCGCCTTGCTTGGGGTGATATGATTAAAACAAATATATTGAAGAATATACGTCACATAACAGACGAGTACTATCTTCTTTGTTCCTAGCAATTTTTCCTGTCTTTTGTAGTGATACCGACCGAACAAAAGCGATGAACCGGATGTGTACTCTCTCACAACTAAAAGGCAAATGAATAAAAATCGTCGTGCGCATCCGAGTTAGCGCAGATGTTCCGGCTGAATAATAAAAATTAATCAAATATCAAATTACCATTCGCGAATTTTATTTACCAACCAATGAGAATCCCGGAACCAAATACAAGGATGAAATTCCAAACTAGCCGCGTTTTCATCAAAATGCCGATATAAAAAGCGAAGACACAAAAGCTTCTTCGGACAGACAGGCACAGACCAGAGGAGAAGAGTGTAACTAATCCCATTGATCTAAGTCGAGCGGCTACAATGCTTGCCTCTTTCTTCCTTCCCTGTCTCCTAAGTACTTATCAACCTCTTCAAAGACATTCCACACAAACCAACTTGCTGACCTACTGACCTTAGAAACGGCAACTCCTAAATGAACATTCTTTTATATCTTTCAGCTCATAATTCTCCATGAACATTTTTTATCTCTTTCAGCTCATTAATAATTGTCATGAACTCCTTTACCTCCGTTGGAATTTTATTTCAAGTATTGTTTTACTTGTAAAACATAATTGCTATGTATATATATATATATATATATATATATATATATATATATATATATATATATAAATGTTATTTCATACACTAATTGCCTTTCTTGAATTTATAATCATTTTATGAATTATAGTGGGCTATCTTCCCACAAAGCCAAATTCCGTCAACCTGCTACGGAATCCTACTACCCCTTACTACAAACGGAATAAAATAAGAGATACCCGCTATACTCTCAGTACTCTGCTGAGCTTTTGGAACGAATCTTTGGCCATGCTAATACGCTTTCGGTTGTCAATGTCGCACTTTATGTCCTCTGTTAGAAAATCTTCCAGGTATTTGAATTTCTGTGCTTGATTGAATTTAGTATCTCCGGCCTGCAGGTGCCATTTCGGGCTTTTTATTTTACTGATGACCATTCATTCAGTTTTTATGTAGTTTGTGTGTAGTCCTTTCTTTTCGCGTGAATCTATTGACATCTCGATTCTCAAACGATCTGCAAACTTAATCAACGGCAACCACTTGGGAATATCAGTTGTTGTAAGATTAGATAATAGATAACAACACGAAATGAAAAATTAGAGAGCCGAGTTCGAATTCGAGTCGAGTTCATTAGCTTCATTTACTTTCAGAGAAGTGTATAAATCCAACTCTCCTCCCACCATTTATGGGTTAATTAGTAAACGGAATATCAGAAAATATTATTTTTTCTTAAAAATTGTTAAATTTAAAATATGATTTTGTTTTAAATAACCTTAAAAAGATTGATAAAGCACCAAAAAATACAAAATCAATAAATGGAAAAAATGTTTCAACGTGAAACGATGATTTTTATTTTAATTTCGTTGTTCAGTCTGTATACGATCGTCATTCCTAACATGTCTATAGATGCTATACTTTCATATGCTATTGATGAAAAAAAAATTAAAATATGTTCTGTTTCCAAAGTTTTTTTTTTATGTCTAACTCCAATACTGATAGCTTTCGCTTGTTTGAATTTATATTCTTGTAGTCAATATGCATCAGTGCTATAACCATCAACGTCTCCTGTTAATAATGTCTAGATTTCTTTTAATTCTCTTCAGACATTAAATATCCCCTTAACATGTACACGGTTTTACATTTTGGCAACTTCAACGGTTAACAATTAGATAAATCCTTTATTGTACAGGTGTAGAGACTCATCCCTTGTTCCCTGTTTAGGATGTGGTTTCCGGCTTTCTCTTTTCCAATTCTTTTCACACTCACGTAGCCCCCTGCACTTCAGTGGCGTTACTGCCTTGCTCGGGATGATATGATTAAAAAAAAGACTTTTCCACAAATTTATTTTATCCAACAGTGAAAACTGTTGCTTTCTTTGTTTCGACCTTCGACTTTCTACAATCAGCTTCATTGCCGGGTTAAAAGATTTAACATAAATACAATTTATGTATTAATGGATGAAACTGTAACATTTGAAACAAAATGCACAACAGAATAATACAATTCACAATTAAGTGGGACAAATATACTGGATCTATAGCTGAATCTATTGCTAGAGAGGTTGGATTTCTGTATGGCCCAAGAAGTCTTTCTCGTTAGAATCCATCTTGAACATTTATAAAATTATCATTCGTCAATGTATTAAATACTGTTGCCATACCATGTCGAATTCTTCTGCTATTCATATTGATGTCCTTGACAAAATCCAAAAAGGAATCTGCAATATAAAAGTTACTGACTTGGCTTCTAGATTACACACACTTTCTCACCGACATAACACGGTATTCTTTCCTTGCATTTCCCGCTTGTAGAACGAGCTTCCGTTTACTTGCTTCCCTGATAGCTACAAACTCTAAAAATTTAAATGCAACGTCAATTGACATCTTATATCTTCTTTAACTTCATTCATCTTTTATCTTCTCATCGTTAACACTTTTACTCTGCCTTTTCTTTCACTAACTCCCTACAAACTAGTGGCGGCACTTCCCTGCTTCGGTTGAAATCAGTAAAGAGTATATCTAGACTGCCGATTGAGCACTATGGAGAAATGGTTGACTTTAACGATAGTAGCTACTCACCTGTATTCACGCATCGTTCATACAGTAATGAATTTGAAAACTCTCGGCCACTGGCATGTGTTTACATCGTGTATATAACACGATAAAATCTACATATCTCTACTGAGGGCCGGTAGCTTAGCAGTAGAATGGAAGACTGCTGTCAATTCGGTTTTTCTCTCAATCCTGGCGAGAAGCAGTCGGATGTCTGTGTTGATGAGCTGTGACACAGCGAAAGAGGACTGTCTGCAGATGACTCTATATATATATATATATATATATATATATATATATATATATATCGACCATAATTATTTGGCAACCTCAGTTTTTTAAACGAAATGATGTATTTCATACTACTTTTGTATTTATTGCCAAATGAAATAGAATGGTTCTTTTGTTATTATTACTTTGCAAAGATGCAAAAATGAACTCGTCCGAATCACCCTAAATCTTCATTCTTTCATTGATGAAACTGCAATATA
This sequence comes from Ascarosepion bandense, assembly GCA_037127315.1. Taxonomy (NCBI): domain Eukaryota; kingdom Metazoa; phylum Mollusca; class Cephalopoda; order Sepiida; family Sepiidae; genus Ascarosepion; species Ascarosepion bandense. The sequence continues at coordinate 2,638,976 of JBBBDQ010000860.1, read as the reverse complement.
GGTAATTATTAAATATGTATTAATTAATTTGATGAACATGTTACTGTGCAATATTAAAAAAGAACCATTCTATTGTCATTTACAATTATTCATTTGGCAATAAATACTAAAAAATAGTATGAGATACATCATTTTTTTTTAACACTGAGGCGGCCAAATAATTTTGCCGGTAGTGTATATATTACTTAAATTATCTTTTTAGTAGTTACTAGTATTTGTGTGGACACTCTGTATATTTATTAAGCAGCATATTTACATGTTTTTTAAAAAGCTTGGAACATGAAAATATGATAACTCTACCAGCTTTAGTGGAAAACAAAGGTAAGTAAATAAAAATTTATATAATGCGCCTTAAGCCTTTCCAATTGGGTCCATTTTTACCAAAAAACATACCCATAGACTTAGCTAGAAAGTATAAACTATTAAAATCTACTGTACAATAAAGACGGAAGCTGAAGATGGTTTGCCTGAAATATATATACGATATACTACATACAAATAACGTGTCTGCCTTAATTTATATATATATATATATATATATATATATATATATATAAATTAAGGCATATATATATATATATATATATAAACTGGATATTGGTCCACGATATGACGGTAAGCTGAGCACAAAACTACCTCTTGATTACTGTTCTTCCATGGTCCGGAGTGGTAACACCTGTTAGATCCCTAACTATCGTCAAATAGTTAACCCCTAACCACAGAACAAAATTTATGAAAGTATAAAAACAGAAATTCATCGTGATATATACATAAGAACAGACATTAATAGAAATATATGCATATAAAAAAGGATTTTACCGAAAAATATACATTTTTGAACGAAAAATATTACCAACAATACATTCTTGAAGGAAAAAAAATCTATTACCAGCAATATATTTTTTAATACAAACTAGAAGATGTATTCAGTTTTTTTTAAATAAGAAAAAGATAAAACGTTTTTCTTCAAAATTGGACGAAATCAACTTTCTCACCAAACCGAACATTTTTAAAAAATGACTTAAAAACCCAAACATTTATGCATTAAGCCGCAGAAGTTGATGTGCCGTTAAACAAAACTTAAACTCAAACGTAAACTGGTTATCTATAAATTATGTGAAAAATGTTAAATTAATGGAAAATGAAACAAAGATGTAGATGGTTTATTGGAAAATATAAGTAAACAAATAAAATTGTATTTGAATTCATCAGAACACTAACACGGAGACTCCATTTTTAAATGCAAAGCATTTAAAAGATAACCAACTTTTATTTTTACAATACACTTGCTGTTTCCCTAAATTTAATGTACTGAAATTCTGTGGAACCCGTGTCTTATTTGGTCCCACACGCGTCTCATTTGGTCCCACATATGTCTTATTTGGTCCCACATATGTCTTATTTGGTCCCACACGCGTCTCATTTGGTCCCACATATGTCTTATTTGGTCCCACATATGTCTTATTTGGTCCCACACGCGTCTCATTTGGTCCCACATATGTCTTATTTGGTCCCACATATGTCTTATTTGGTCCCACACGCGTCTCATTTGGTCCCACATATGTCTTATTTGGTCCCACATGAATCAGAATACAGTGTTCTCTTTTCTTTGGCATTTTTATTAAATCCCAGGTGTCAATAAATTTTACTTCTGCCTGAAAAGACAAGCATACTTTAGTTAAAAAGAAAGAAGTACATACAAATTTAAAATTGATAATATTTTTAATATGCAAAGAAGTATACAGGTAATCTATAGGCACAATGTATATCTATGTAATCTATTACCGTCTTAGATTTAGTTTGCATTTAATTTTCTACATATTCAATATTATGTCTAGAAATGAACACCTGTTATATTTTTGATCCTTTGGCAATTATATATTTTGTAATTCTGATTATTGCTTTCTACAGTCAAATTTACAGCTATTTACATGATTTGCTTCACCTCTTAACAGAACTATGTATGCTTTTTCTGTCATTTCACAATAACTTTAATATATATATTTAAAATTAACGCTCATATTTTTGATCCGTCATGTTATCCCATACATACACCAATATTGTACCAGACATTTTTGGTATATTTATCTATATTTTAATAATACTGATTTTTATTGTAATATCATATAATTTACTAAATATTCTGCAAATAATCTTTCGCCATACTCAATATGTCATTAAATGTTTCGTTATGTGTTAGACATATTAAATCTATTTAGAAATAATATAAAATATGCCGCTGTTACATATTACAGAGAAGTTTTATTAATAATGTGAAATAATTGTGTGTGTGGGAACGCTCAAAGAGAAACACGTTCCGAAAATGAGTTTGAGTTACACCTGTGATTATCTTCTTTCAAATCAGAGTAGTAAATTAATAGGCCACACCTGTTCCGCACCTATTGGCTGACAAATGTGTCACTGAATGAATAATTCGTAAATGTATCGTCCTTATTTTTATATCAACTAGCAGGAAGTCATTAGATTCTATAAAATCTTCGAACAATCATTGTTTAAAATGATCGGGGTAAGTCGATACATGCACACACACACACACACACACACACACACACACATATATATATATATATATATATATATATATATATAATCATTTCACGCCAAGCAAAAAATAGGTAGAATGAGTATTGAAGAAAAGATAAAAGATGAATAGGATGCAAGAAAATAGATGGTGACAACTGACGCTGCTCTTTAAATTTTTGAGTTCTTAGCTATCGGAGAAAGAAGTAAATAGAAGAGAGGTGGGAAGTGCGGCAAAAGAAACTGTTGGATTAGAAGTGGCGTTTACATTTAACAACTTCGACAGTAAAAGGGTGGGACCTAGATACCAATATAGTAGCATGATTATATTCGCGGTGAGGTGGCACCAGGGTAAAGAATATCTTCAGATCAGTTGCCATGAAAAGATTTGTAGGAAAGAAAGACAAAAGTCACATCATCGCGGTATAAATATGACTAGAGCCAAGACGCCAAATCAGGAAACATTACATTTATCATCCTTCCTATGAATTTGTCGAGAACCTCGCAATGAAGAGCAGGAGCACCCGACCAGATATGGTAACATTAGTCAAAGCACGGACAATGGTAGATTTACAGATGTGCATGATGGATTCTTACGAGAACAAAACTTTCTAGCAGTAGATGCAACTACAGATCTGGCGCATTAGGTTGAAAGAAAGCTCTGATGGGTAGCAAGAAAGTTTCCCTATGGGGTTGTAAGAAGAATTTTGTTTGAAAGCATTAAAATTTGCAAATCATTCCTTACCCCTGTTAAACACTAATTGGAGGTTCGTTTCAAGAGCTACAACCAGGTATACTGTGTCATACTTGTCAGGTTTTCTATTGAGAAGGAACTAAATAGTAAATTGTTCCAAGCAGATGAATTCAGTTTTGCTTTTTACCTCCCGAAGAAACGTACCCAACGTTGAAACAAACATATGTTTGTCGAGGACATATATTAAAAAATAATTTACATGTTTTAAAACATAATATATATATATATATATATATATATATATATATATATATATATATATATATTATGAGCCGTAGTGTGAAACCGCGGTAGGTTTTGGCTAGCTTGAGATTCTTTGTGTGTCTTTGCTCTACTTTTGTATATCGTTTGTACTTTGTATCGAGCACTTTTTCTTTTTCTTCTGGTTGGTTCCGTTTGGGTTTTTTTTTCTTTACTGCGGAGTATCGTATGTCTTGTACTTATTCCGCGGATTTCTTTTTTTTCTCCCCTTTTATCCGACGCCTTAGTGCACCGGATTGTAACGGAATTAGGTTCTGTTTGTTAGTGGTTTTTCTAAAGGTTTATCTTAGTATAAATTTACAACCTTGCTCATATATTGTTGAGGTAGACAGCTACGAAAACCTAACTGACACGCTCATTGCCACTCACACGCTGGACACTATGCCGCCACCGGGTGGTTGTAGCCCACGCCCCAAGCGTTCATAATTTCGTTGCCAGTGAAATTTCTGGTCTTAAGTTCGGCTAGTTTCAAATCTTCCAACTGCCATATCTCATAGTGTTTCCAAAATTTTATCATTGTCTGATCTATCTTTCAGTTTCGCAGGATACATAACGCACTCTTTTCGCATTGCTTCGGAAAAAAAAATTCTCTTGCAGCAATTGGGATTAGTGCCTCATAACAGTAATGCTTAATTTTCATCGGGTGGTGAGCACATCAAATGCATTGCCAACTTTCCGTATCTAGGAAATTGATAGTCTTCAACATGCATCATTAATGACTACTTACACAGTCGCTTCCTTCAAGCATGATATGCTTGTGCGCAACAGAAATCTGCCGAGGATAACAAAGCAAACTACGCTGCTGATCTTTAAAAGGATATGCAATCTGTGGTGGACTGGGGTAAGAAATGGATCGTAAATATTAATGCTTCCAAAAAGAAGCTGCTATCTTTAACCACCCCAAACAACCGCTCATCAGTGTGGATCAGGATAGTCTCCCTGAAACAAACACTGTGCCTCCTAGATTTAACTCTATCAGCCGATCTCAAGTGGAATGACTATATTGAATCCCGAGCTAAATCTACTGATAGGATAGTTGGTTCCTTGTGTAGGGCCAGGCAGTTTTCTCATCTGAATCGATCTTGCATATATATATACATGCCATCCATCCATGCCATGAGTACTGCTGTAAACTCTGGTCGGGGTCACTTCTATTCACCACGGGGTTCTTCATAAAATCCAACTGAGAGTCTGAAATGTTATTGATCCTGGTCTAGTCGTTTAACTCCAGTCACTTTCTCACCGACGTAATGGGGCCTCCCTCTGTCTCTTCTACAAATAAATTCACGGCTTCTGCTCCGATGAACTTATCTCCCTCGTGCCCCATCTGCATAAATTTAGTCAAGCTACTAGATAAACGACTATATCTCTTTTACATTGAAACTGATCAAATGTAACCGCAACTTCTACTTTAATATCTTCTTTGATCGCACTTTCCGTCTGTGGAATTTCCTTTCGTATTTTGATTTCGTGAGAGCTACCATCTCCAGGAATTTAAATGTATTATCAATTGCCATCTTAGTTCACATCCTTTCTCTGACAACCCATGTATCATGTTCTTCTTTCTTTCCAATGCAACACTCATTACACCAGTGTTCACATCCTTCTCTTACCCATTTCTCTGACATCTCCGTAACTTTTTGCTCTTTCTTATCACTAACTTCTTATGTAACACGCTGCACACCAGTGAAACACACACATACACACACACACACACTCATATATATATATATATATATATATATATATATATATATATACATAAATATCAGCATGCAGTGTGGGCATAGAAGATTCCAAGGGAGTATCCTGTACATACAGTGGTAGGATAACTCTCTAAGAGAGCACTAAATATATATATATATATATATATATATATATATAGAGAGAGAGAGAGAGAGAGAGAGAGCAAATATAAGAAAAAATAGGGCAGACACTTATTTCATGGTAAATCGGGGGGATAGGCATATTTCAGGCAGACCATCATCAGCTTCCGTCTTTATTTTACAAAGGATTTTAGACGAATGAGAGAGAGAGAGAGAGAGAGAGAGAGAGATCGTTAACAGGAAAGGTTATGTATCTTAAAGCGTAAACGAAAAGGGAAGAAGAAGAAAGAAGATCCTCTACATACACAACACACACACACACACACACACACACACGTAAATGCGTACACACATACTCGCATATACATATATATGTATACCATATATGTACACGTAATGTGAAAGAAGTAATTAATATTAATTATGATCAAGTTTTGGGGTTTTACCTACCTGCTTTTCGTTTTGGATTAAAGTTATATAAAAAGATATTATATATATATATATATATATATATATATATATATATATATTTTAAAATTATAAATTCTTTCTGAAATTGGAGATACCTTTTAAACGTGAGGTAATAATTCACGTGACTGGCATGAGATATTCTTGTATCGATTGCCAAAGGCAGTGATTAGATTTACACGATGAACACACTCATTGGCTGTGGCCTTGACGTTAGCAACGGCATATTCCAAGTAATCAAAACTTCGAAAGTATCTAATGTACATTTGAATCTTATTTGTTGTGAAGCTTTCCTCAAATTTACATGCAAGCCAAAAGTACGCAGTTTTCTTTTTTATTTGTTTCTGATGAGTGCTTGGCAATACATACAATCATATTTCTTCGGAAAGTATAATCAACACCTTGTAGAAATTGATTTTGTCTTCTTCAAAGCAATATTCACTCAGTTGATGTGTATCTCTCATTCTTATTCATATATATCTACTCAGATAAATACACACACACGTACGTGTATGCCTTTGTATTTGCTTGATTCTGTACCCACATTCACCACTATAATCAAACTAACAGTATAGCCCGGCGTTGCTCGGGTGTAAAGAAATCTTTAAAATTAATCCATGTACCTGGGGCTCATACCCTTTAGACGTTGGCACGAAAGACTAAAATGCAATAGTTGTTTCCAGTTAAATCGAAACCCTAGACTGAAAGAAAAATGAATGCATGTAAGTCAAATTTTGATTTCCTGGTATCGATATCAAATAAGATTTTTTCGTAGTAAACTGAATTTTGAAGGCTAAATAAGTCCTCTGAATAAATGGTATCATGGCTGAGACTAAGAACTACAATTATACCTACTTAGAGCCAAACCCAAAGCAAAAAACTAAAATAAAAGGGCTGAAAAAATACAGACATACAGGCAATTAAACAGACACACACACAAACATCGTGCCTTTCATATATATATATGTAATCAATTTTCTGCACTATTATAAGAACTGCAACCTTGAATCTTCTGAGTATTGTTTCTTATGTCTTTGTCTATGAGTGTATCAAATGTGATTAAAATCGGACCACTCCATCTATAACACGATTTTTTCGATTAACGATTTTCGATATTTATCTGAGGTACCTCAACACAAAACCTAGCTAAGAACACTCGCAGACGCTTATAATACAACTGCGTAAATTTTCAAGAAAATCGGTTCAGCCGTTTTGGAGTCTATAGGTAACACAGACACACACACAGACAATGTTCCATTTATAAATAAGTTTAGATTATTGCGTGATTTCTCTGGAAGGTCTGTTCTAATACTACACTTATTTATAATGATTGCTTTGTCTTGTCAGACGAGTGTTATCCCCTCATTCCCTTCCTACGTTTACTTTTCTCCGTCGTGCGATGTTAAATAGCTCTTAATACGCCCATCGCGACAGGACTTTCGAAGACGGATGCAGGGGTTCGAAGAAATATCTGTACAATATTTTTCAACCTGAGAACATTAATCATGGGTATATAGTACCCAGCACAAATGACGCCATTTTAATTACAATTTAATTAAATGTTGAGCTTCTGATTTTCTTACCTAAATAATGTTTTTCAGTCCCTATTAATGTTAACTCAAAGTACAAATTTTGAAGTGCCTGCATGTAAAATATTTCAAGTAATGATTTATATTTCATTTTTGTTTTTTTGATATTTTCAAAATCGTGTATGATATACCCATGATTAGAAGTCGTGTAAATTTAACTGATGCTTAGTGTGCCAGGGTTAAAATGACAAAACTTAGTACGACGGCAAAGGCACTCTCTTTGTATCAACTGTCGTGTTCCAGCAACAAGAAAGACTAGATTACTGCCGTCATATCAACTGCTGTTTTTTTTCTTTATCAGAGTTTACATTCTCCTTGATGAAATACCGACCATATCTAACACGAGTTTCACCTACAAGGAGCAGACTGGATTTGAGGCACTAGTAACTCACCTTTTACTTATTCTTTTCTTAGTTTTAAACATTTCAGCCACGAGTAGGGCAGGAAGTGAATTTGGTTGCCAGAGGCTATTTAAGACACTGCGAGTGGGGCATTGCATAGACTACAGGGTGCTAGCAGCTGAAGTCACCCCGGCAATAACAACCTTGGGAACATTACTTTATATATATATATATATATATATATATATATATATATATATGCATTTTTTATGTATTGGTCGACAAGAAATTATAATTCTGGCTAATTTTACCTAAAAGCAATTTGTGTGTAAGTAATATGCGTTGTTATTTTTAACGATGACAGTGGCAACAAATTGAATTAACTTATGAGTGCAAAACCCAAAAATTATATATATATATATATATATATATATATATATATATATATATATATATATATATATTAGTTGAATATATGGATCGGAATCCAATAAGATAAATAAAATAAGTAAATAAATAAGTAGGAAAAAGTGTCTTTAACATGTTTCACTTTTAACAACCCTGTTAACAAAACTGAAACCTGTTAGGTTAAAGACGATTTTTTCTTACTTGTCCTTTACTTAATTTATTCATATATATAGATGTGTGTGTGTGTGTGTGTGTGTGTGTGTGTGTGTGTATGTGTGTGTGTGGGGGGTCAGTAATTATTCTGGCTAGGTAGCCTTGGACATTTATATAGCAAATCTACAAAACGTATAATATTTTGTATTTTATGCAGATTAACATTCATAATTTTTATTTAATTAGTTGCATATTGTTCTACAATAAACGTAGCTATTTTTGTTCGGTTTAGGCACTCCTTATCTAGCCTATGATGATCGCGCACCCCTGATATAAATATATTAGAGCCTGTGAAGTACTGCTGTTCTATTTACAATGATTGGAGATATTATGTTCAGGCCTCGTTTTAGGTTTATTTTCGTGAACTGTGAAAATACATTCAATGCATTTTCTTTTTACTCAATTCTTTTAATGTTCATGATAAGACTGGCATTTATGGAATTGAAATTCAGCTTCGGTGTATTACGGTGAACAACCAGGCTTTGAAATTGATGTTAGGCCATATACAAAGCTCATATATTTTCTGAAGTCAGTGTGTTTTGCCTATATACACTACGAGGCGTTTTGTAAAATCTATCTTGTATATTCCTGATTCTGCTCTGTTTTTCTTGCTATCGTCTTTTGTGCTAACTATATCTTTCATTTTAGACGTGATGTCGTTGAATTCTAGCTTATGGTTAGATAAGCTATTTTTGATAGTGACTTTATGAGGAGTTAATAGGTTGATGTGCGTTGTGGTGCAGTAGATATCGGCTCGGAAAAAGAAATCGGTGAACCCAGTTGGAATTCAAGTTGAATTCCTTGCATTCACATACGCAAAAATAACCTTAGAAAAGGTGTTAATCCGAACTTTTTCCTTCCAGCTATGGATTAAATAGCAGGGTGGCTTGGGTTGCATTGAGTTAAATTATTGAGGATTTTGTACATTTCTAACTCTGTCCTGTTGCTTATGCACACTATGACACTTATTGCTTTAGAGGCGGTGTTGATGAATTTTAAATTGTGCTTAGATTAAGTATGTTTGATGTTAGCTGGTATGGTTCATGTTGGTAGGACTATGTATCTACTTTTGTTATGGATATTGGGATTAAGATTATTTTTTAATTATATATATATATATATATATATATATATATATATTGTGTGTGTGTGTGTGTGTGTGTGTGTGTGTGTGTGTGTGTTTCATTGTTATTTAAAAAATGTTCGTACCTGGCCGAGTGGTTAGATCGAGTGGTTATAATATCTCACATGGTCTAACGTCATGATGGACAATTTGTCAGGAAGGTCACTTCTTGACGTTATCAATCCTGGAGGAGGCAATCCAAGCGTGCGATATCTTTGAAAAGTAACTAAACACCATAGCAGGGGTTGAATTTTGAGTAGAATTGGAGAGACGGAACTGTTTAGGAACCGTCCATGTCAACTTGACCGAGGGCTTGATAGTCCTGGCTTTGTTCAGACTATTGTTCACGCTAGATAGCGAGCTCTCTTGCAGAAACTATAACTAAAGTCGGCTGAATATAATTGTAGTATAAACCAGAATACGGCTTTGTGGGTGTTGAACAAACACAGATGTGCCCGAGCAGGCGTCCGTAAAGGTGATTAGCAAACTGCCGTTTCAGAGAAGCATCCTTGATATGGGTTTCGAGCAATACAACTACTCAAATAGATACGGGAGATTCAACTGTACGGCATCATTAATTGATGTCACACAAATATTCTATAAAATATTATGCAGTGTGAAATAAACATTTGGTAACATTAGTTTTTCTTAATCACACCGTCGATTCGCAAACAAAATTATGTTACAAAAATAAGTTTCAGAATGACATGCGTTCGATCCTGACTGGATAATCCATATTTTTAGTCTTGTATCATGTTTAAAAACGTTTTCCAAAATCATCATTATATAACCAATTAATATGTCACAAGAAATATATTAACTTACATTACAAGTAATATAATGTTACCTTATATCAGTGAAATCAAATTCACTCGAATACCACTTGTCCATTAGTTCTATGTGCCGTGTAGCATGTTCCTCACCTTTGCTGTGCCTGGAAAATCACCTGCTTAGTGTCGTGTCTATTCAAGACGTTGGAAACCATGGCTCTCTGATATTTACTCTCCATAAGATGTTTTTGTCACTCTTCCAATCGCTACTCCATTCCCCAGCTAGTTTGTACGTTGCTTTTTTTCTGCCCCTATTATTCCAACCTATTCTGAGAGTGTCAAATCTGCCAAGTCCTCTTTTCTCATGATGTGCCCCAGAGATTTCAACTGTTATTTCCTGACGGTACATGTAAGTGTCTTTTTGGTTTAAATATCTCTTGAACTTTTGTCTTACATATTCAGTCAACGGTAGTCTCAGCATCTCACAATATAACCACATCTTTTGCTTCGATTCTCTTCTTTATCTGTAATGAGAGTGTCCAGCATTCACTACTATGATTGACGCTATGTAACATTTCATGAATCTTTTCTTTGTTTCTAATGATATTTTTTTTTTTTTTTTTTATAAGCGTTTCACCCCGAGCAAGGCATGTCACTGCCACTACTGTGCAGGGGGCTACGTAGAGAGGAGAAAGGCTGGTTAAATATAGGAAATAACAGAGGGTGGGTGATAGGCGGGTGAGGATACCGAGAATGAGGGTTGGGTAGATGAGAGTGTTGTGAGAATAGTTGGGAGTTAGTTTGATAGGAGGTGTCTATTGACCCTACATTTAAACACCTGGAGATTGTAACTGTCGGGAAAGCAGACTTGTGGAAGGGAGTTCCACAGGCGGGAAGCGCGAGAAAAGAAGCTGTTGGAGTAGAATTTACGGTTACATCTTATTTGTTTAACTGTAAAAGGGTGAGACCTAGTTGCTAATCTAGTATCTCGTGTAAATTCGTGCTTGGGCGGCACCAGTGATCTAAGCTCATCGGAGCAGAAGCCATGAAAGTACTTGTAGAAGAGGCACAGGGAAGCTACATCACGCCGGTGTGAGAGCGGCTGCAGCCGGTCTGCCAAGTTAGTATCAACCACGTTACAGATCCTCCTTTGTATTTTGTCAAGAAGCCCAAGGAGAGCAGCAGGGGCACCCGACCAGATATGGCAGCAATATTCAATACACGGGCGGATGGTAGATTTGTATATGTGCAGAATAGTTTCAGGTGGGAAAAATTTACGGGCCCTGCACAGAGAGCCGACTTTCATAGCAGCAGATTTGGCAATGGATTCAATATAGTCATTCCATTTGAGGTCCGCCGAGAGTGTAAGGCCAAGGAGGCGTAGTATTTTACTCTCTGGGAGGCTAGCCTGTCCCATGCTAATGGGAGGTAGATGCGATAGTCTATGGTGGTTAGTTGATAACAGCTTTGTTTTGGAGGCATTGAAATTTACCAACCATTTCCTACCCCAGGTCACTACGGATTGGAGGTCCCTTTCCAGTGCGGCAGCGAGGTTCACTTTGTCGTCCAGACCTGGTTTCTGATCGATGCGGGTGTAGATTGTTGTGTCGTCGGCATACATTTATTCTGCTTTGTGGTACTTTTAGAAACAATATCTCTGAAAGTTAAAAATGGCAATAAAAACAGAATTGATGAAGATATAAGTGTTGCATATATGAAACTATTAATGATCCATAGTTTCGAATTATATTTAGTTAAATGAGAAAAATTTCAAACTTTTAATATGGTATTTTTAGAAATGCCATTTGCAAAATAATAATGTTGTCTACGAATTCTGTTTGGGATAATTAGTCAATCAAAATATCAACATATATATGTCATTATATAAAATTTTCTATCGAGAAAACTAGCCTGTCAGCTCACCGGACACAATACCTTATGGAATAAGGTATTTGCGGCACCTTTGCGGCACCTATTCTAGTTGCCGTAAGATCATGGTAAAAAGAAAACAGTAGCAATCAAAGTGTGAAAATGCAAAAACATAATGTTGGCAGATCTTTTCATGTTACGGATGCAAATCACAATCAATAAATATTGTTTGCTCGTGCGATGATATGTCTATAGATAGTAAGATGAATTTAGTCACATGACGCACAGACATACATAAATACATACAGATGCACATATATATATGCACGGATGTAAGCATAAAAAGTTTGTCACTTTAAATGAGCAGGTTCATGCCGACTTCGAAAAATCGTCGAGTGAGAATATCATAAACGTGCTCCTGACAAGTCAGCATGAACCTGCTCAATTAAAATGACAAGATCTTTCTGATTATCAACGCTCTATTTACATTCTGGTACTGAGCATTTTACAATAAAGAAACCTGCTTGAAAAATACATTTATCAGTTAAAGCCTTGAAAAACAGACAGCATTGGCGGTGAACATTATCAAAAATCAACACACTCTCTCTCTTTCTCTCTCCCTCTGTCTGTCTGTCTGTCGCTCTCTCTCTCTCTATATATATATATACTTAATCATATCACGACATGCAAGGCAGTAAAGCCACTTAGATACAGTCGGTATCTAAGGTGTCAAAGGGTGTCAAAGAATCAGAAAAAGGTAAACATTAAGAACATGTGCGAATAGTAGAAATTTATGATAGAAAAATTGATAACGATATGGTGGATTACTGCATACATGCAATTTAATATATATATATATATATATATATATATAATTATATGTCAATTTTACATTACTACATGGAAATTTCTATGTTTCGAGATTAATTCTCATCACCAGGCAATGCTGGTGTGGTTGTGCAGACAATATACATTTAAATGACAAATACTTTAGGTTTACTGTGAATGTATGTGGGTGTTTTTGTGTGTGTGTGTGTGTGTGTGTGTGTGTGTGTGTGTGTGTGTGTGTGGCTAATCAGAATGGAGATTCACTTAGGGGTTTGAGCCCGAGGAATTTCTGTGCTAACCAACTTTTTTCCTCCTCTTTTTTTCATTTTCCTTGACCCTATTCCTCTCTTGTCTGTTTTCCTTCGCATTTATCTTGGGAAAATGATAAGATCAGATAAATGCGAAGGAAAACAGCCTAAATAATATTTGTGTGAAGTTTGGTGTAAATCGGATAAAAATTGTTGATTTTTATAAAGGACATACAGACAGATAAACAGACACACACAAACATCTTTCTTTTTTATATATATTATCGATTTTCTGCACTATTGTATGAACTGCAACCTTGAAACTTCTGAATATCGTTTCTTATGTCTTTGTCTATGAGTGTATCAAATTTGATTCAAATCGGACCACTCCTTCTATAACATGATTTTTTCGATTTTAGATATTTATCGGGGGTACCTTGACACAAAACCTACCTAAGAACACTCGCAGACGCTTATAGTACAACTGCATAAATTTTCAAGAAAATAGGTTCGGCCATTTCGAAGTTATAGGTAACGGACTCACACACACACAGACACATACGCACACGGAGACAAAGTTCCATTTATAAATAAGTTTAGATAGATATAGTTAGATACTAGATAGCGAAAGGATATACGAGTCATAACGTGCTAATGGCTTTCAGGTGCAGTTATTATATTTGGCGCCACCAAATATTTTAACAACTGCGATAAAGTTTATAATCCAAGCAGGAAATTTATCCGGACAACGTTGCCGGCATTTCCATCCTCCGAACTCATTGAAACTTTTAACTGTAGACAATTGCATTCGTCTTTTCCTGGAACACATTACCATGATAGATCGTCTAATATACAGAGCCTGTGAAGAGCTGTGCTAGACCAGTCCGTTTATCCCATATATTTGGCATCTTTTCAAAGAATTGTTTGGCTAATGTTATCACTATTCCCACTGCCAGATTTTCAATTAAGAAATGCTACAAGAAAAGTTGACTATCTGCCAAATTTCATAATTATTAATTGTATTCAATTAGTTTTATTATTTTATTAGATTCTTTGTAACCGTCTTCTTACATACTTGTTAATTCATTACTAGTTTCTTTATTCTCCAATTTTAGCTAAGTACTACTTCCAGAGTAGGGCAAGTTGATTTTTCACTTATATTTAGAAAACCAACATTTCACACGGTACAAGCTGGGCTTTGATAAGAAACTTCACCAAAAATTAGATTTCAAACTTTACCAGTTCTAGAGCTTAAATCACAAAAATTAACCTTACATCACAAAAAAATATAAAGAAATACCTAATTTCCCCAGGTATCTGTTTACAGACTTCATAATTTTACAATACAACAATAAATCTAAATGGAGTTTGGTATTTTTTGTTATAGACACATTGAATGGAAAATATATTAAAACAGTATTCTGATTAGGAATCATCTCAAACAAAACATTTGTATATTTACTGAAAATCATACGAAAACTAATGGACTGTTAAACATATTGCATCATAATAGAATTAAATTGTTCAGTATAATTTCCCTTTTAAGTAAATGAGGCTCTTATTTGATAGCACAATAATTTAGTATTATTATATTTGTGCCTTTCATCTTTTTCATGCGCAGTTTGTAAAGCTTCAGTAATCTTTAACTAGTATAAGGCTGTTCTATCAACTTGATCATCTGAATTTAATTCCAACGCTAAGAATTTAAAAATAAACTTAATCTTTAAACTCGTTTCCTGGAAAAAAGGTGAAACTTTGGAAAAGAATATTGATTTCTTATATATTATATCTGGTAAGCAGTGGATACCGTCTCTGAACGAAAAACCAGAGAGCCGGGTTCGAATTCGAGTTGCATTCACTTACGCGCAAATATCTCTGGGAAAATATTATCCTCTATCCTCCCAGCCGTGAGTTAAATAGCAGAAAAGATTAGGTTCTATAGCCTTAGTTGGAAACCATTCTATCGCAGAATGTAATGGCAGCCTACCGCGGAAACAATTTTGGGCAATCAGTCATGTCACGAAAGAGACATGATCACCCAATCGTATATCACGTGTGTCAGTTAACTGACTGATTTATTATATCAAATTGTGTGCAATAACAGGCTTCAAAAATCGATTTGCTCTACCCTCCAACAGTAGTGTTTGTTCTCCTTTTAGTAATCATCGTTTATTAACCAGTTTAGTATAACATTGTAAGTGTTCCTTATGCGCACACGTTAAAAGGAGTATCGACGGACGCTGGATTCGTACCCAGGCATAGGTATTTAAAGAATATAACTGTGTGTATATTTTTGCCTTTTTTCTTAGGAAGAGCTGAGAGAGAGAGAGAGAGAGAGAGAGAGAGAGAGAGAAGTAAAAAAAAGTACTGGGGTGACCGAAAAAAAGAGAGAGGCGAAACTCAAGGCATTTACGAAAAGACATCGACTGATAAACAATTCAACAAACCAAGATGCGAATCGGAGAGAGAAATAGAGGATTGACGGAAAATTGGAAATTTTCGGTCGTATTTGAAAGGCGAACACCCAGGTAACCATCTAATTGTAGTTAATGCTGACAGGTGAATGCATATAGTCAAGAAAATCGTGTCTCCAGGTTTCCTGATTGCAGTCTTTGGATCGAAAAGATAGGCAGGTGATTTAAGCCAGATAAGCGAGGTTGATGTTAAATTTTAATGGAGAGACATTCCGATTACTTTCTACCAAACGCAATATTGAAACGGTTTCAATAAAAGACAACAAATTTGAAAATCAAGTCAGAAGTACGCAGAGATTGTCACAGAAAACGTCAGACACACGAGAGACTCGCCGGGAAAGCGTGGGGTGAAGACGCGGAAAATCTCTCTCTTAATGTTTCTCTCTTTCTCTCTGTCTCTCAATTTTTCTCTCTTTCTCTCTCTCTCTTTCTCTCCTCTCTTTCACTATGCTAGAAGGTTGCCTATAAGCAGAACCCAACTTGGAGGGGAACATAAAGGCTGTATTATTTCTAACAACAACAGGCACATTAGCAGCGGTAATTTGCTCACTCTGAAATAAGTTTGATTGTATTTTCATTTATTTATTTCTTAATCTTTCTCTCTCTCTTTTACTGTACAAAGAGATGCAATATAATCATTTGTCCACATAGACTGACCTTGGCTACTGTCTTGTTATTTGTTGTTTTTGTCTGTTTCTCTAAATTCTGCATTATGCACTTAACTAACACTTGATTTGCAGTTGTCGTGGAGTGCAGCCCGAAGTGTCCCGCTCATTTTCCTCAGATGCTTAACCTCTCTGAAATCAGAAATCACAACGTGGCAGAGTAAGTAAGGGATTTGCACCTGATTTGACATATTCGATCAAATAGGGGCGGAAAGGAAGCAAACAGCTGCAGATTCAGGTGCGACTAACTTACGGCCAGTTAACGCACGCATTATACACCTTGAGACCGAGGGTGGTTGGGTTATGTGAAATTAAAAGAAGCATAGCGAATATGAATCTTTCTAGCGGAGTACAATCGGTCACCCAACGAGAGAAACCTACATATCCTTCGCACTGCCAGAAGCAAAGCCCAGCCGACTGCTAGACGCTGCGCCAACGAGTACTGGACAGAGATCAGTGAAAAAATTCAGACAGCAGCAGTCCGAGGGAAATGTATGATGGCGTATCAAGACAGCAATTAGACCAGTGCAGAACAAGACAGCTTCCCTCAAATCCACCACTGGGGCAGTCATCACAGACAAAAGGCAAAAGATGGAGAGATGGGTAGAACACTATTACAATCTTTATTCTCAACAGAATGTTGTGACGACAGCAGCTCTTGATGTCATTGAGTGCCTACCGGTAGTAGAAGAGCTTGAAAATGAGCTGATGATAGAGAAACTCAGCGAGGCCATCGACAGTTTAGCCACAGGGAAAGCTCCAGGCAGTGATGTAATTTCCTCTGATCTTATTAAGCTCTGCAAAACTTTCCTACTGCTTCCTCTGCATGAAGACCTCTGCCAATGCTGGAAAGAAAGGGATGTACCACAGGACATGAGGTGGGTTATGATCATCACTCTCTACAAGTGCAAAGGAGAGCGAAGCGACTGCAACAATTACAGATGCATTTCTCTAATCTCCGTCGTGGCAAAGTCTTTGGTCGGGTCATCTGGTTCCGTCT
Source organism: Ascarosepion bandense (assembly GCA_037127315.1). Taxonomy (NCBI): domain Eukaryota; kingdom Metazoa; phylum Mollusca; class Cephalopoda; order Sepiida; family Sepiidae; genus Ascarosepion; species Ascarosepion bandense. Next base: position 2,621,598 of record JBBBDQ010000860.1, on the reverse strand, counting down.
GAAGAACCTTGCTGAACATATTTACCCGGAATCAAATTGCTGCTTTTGATCAGAAATCAACAGTAGACATGATCTCGCTCTATCTATTGCAGGAGAGGAGTAGAGAACAGCAGATGCCCTTGTACGTGAATTTCATCGATCTGACTTAGTAGGGAGGGCCTGTTTAGAATCCTGTCCAAGTTTGGCTGCCCATCCAGGCTGCTGAGCTGATTGAATCCTTCCATTACGATATGCGGGGTACTGTGCAGTTCAACGGCAATACCCCGGAGCCCTTCAACATCTGCAACGGGGTCAAACAGTGTTGTGACCTCGCTCCCACTCTCTTTGGAATCTTCTTCGCGCAAATTCTGAAGCACCCATTCGGCACATAATAGGAAGGTATTTACCTTCATACGAGATCTGATGGCAGGCTTTTCAATCTCGTTCGAGTCAAAGATAGGATTAAGGTATAAAAAACCTTATCAGATAAATGTTGTTTGCTGATGATACGGCAGAAGCATCCCACACTCAGTGTGAACTTTAATCACTGATGGATCATTTCTCTGCAGCTTGCAGAAATTTGGGTTTGATCATTAGCTTGAAAAAAAATCAAGCGTCCTGGGTCAAGATATCGCAGCATCACTGTTCATCACCAACAAAAACTATAAGCTAGATGCAGTACATAAGTTTAGCTACCTTGGCTCTACCATTACTGACAATCTCTTCCTGGACATAGAGCTCGACAAGAGAATTGGGAAGGTAGGCACAACCCTTGCGCGAATCACAGCACTTGTTTTGACCAATAGTGAAGACAAAGATGGCTGTGTACAACGCTTGTGCCATCAGCACACTGCTTATACAGCAGCGAGACAGGGACCACGTACGCCAGGCATCTGAACACCTTCCACGTAAGAAGTATCCGATGCATATTGGGAATCTCGTGGCAAGATAAGGTGCCCAACACTAAGGTCCTGTCTTGCGCTGGTCTGTCCACCATGTTCTCACTCCTTAAACTGCGCAAACTCTGCGGGCTAAGTCATGCCCACCGCATACCAGACGGTCGCATTCCAAAAGACCTCTTGTATACGGAGTGGTCTCTGGAAGAAGATGCACTGGGCGGCTAATGCTGCGGTATCATGATATCATACAACGTGACATGAAGACCGTGCGCATCAACACGGGGGTCATGGGCGAGTGTAGCAGTCAACAAGTTTAAAGGGAGAGGAACCTGGGCCCAATAATTCAAATCAATGGTGGAGCAGCTGACACAAGTCGCTATAGAGAGGTGGGTTCAGAGAAAGCAAAATGACAGCTCCGACAGACTAAAAACAAAGCATAAATGCAGCCTCTGCAACAAAGTCTTTCACTCCCGCGTCGTTTTCTGCAGTCAAAGACGCCGACACTCCAACTAAGCTGACAACTAGGATGCTACCGACGGAGGCCTAATACTACTATTGTTATTATTACATCTTGCCAACTACTGTACTGTGTGTGTGTGTGTGTGTGTGTGTGTGTGTGTGTGTGTGTGTGTGTGTGTGTGTGTGTGTGTGTGTGTGTGTGTGTGTGAATTTGGGTGCTGGTATAGTATGGGTGCAACATGCCATTGTGATTTATATCTCAATTCTAGGCAGACTTGTGAACTATATGCAAAATTTTAGTGTATAACCTATAAAAAGAGGCTTTGGATTATGTAACAAAACAAAGGGAAATCGAGTAAAAATGTGTAGTTTTACACAAAATGAAGCTGTAATCTTCCAAGAGGCGACTTTGCTTAATTTCTGAATTTGTCATATACCCTGAAAGCAATATATCTGCATAGGTCTAGTGGATATCTCTGAAATGAATAGCCACCTATTTTACTAGTAATCATGGCAGGTAAGCGGTAATCTTCTAAAAAGGCGCTTTTAATTAAAAATTTAACATGTTAAGGAGAGAGAGAGAGAGAGAGAGAGAGAGAGAGATAGAGAGAGAGAGATAGAGAGAGAGAGAGAGAGAGAGAGATGGGCCTTAGTACCAAACTTGTGTTTTGGAAACTTTAGAATTTTTTGTAGGCAAAAAACTACCAGCACCGAATTTTGTATAATCCTTCTATGTAGACTTTTATTGTGATGCCAAATCACAAAAAAGCTTTCGTTCATTGATACTTTAAAATATAAATGGAAACCGTTCGCTCTTGAATTTTATTAAAGAGATGAAGAACCACATTTAAACGCGTTTTTGAACCCGATATGGTTTCCTTTCTTTTGCATAAATTCTTCTGGAACATTTGTGGGCTTTGAAGTCTAAATTAAAAATACCGCATTACTGCTGGATTATTATTATTCATACTTGAAGGATAATATTTAAATTGAATATTATTGATAATATTATTTATACAAAAGGGCGCTTGAAGTTACTCTATCTGATACACATTCCTTCAAAATAAACAAATTACCATGTATTTTGAATATCTTTATGGGCGAGCCGAGAATTTTTAAGAAAATGCATGAATTAATATTACTATTATTTTCGAAACACTGTGCAGGATGTTCTGAAAGTCATTTTAGCTCATATGTGAATTAACAGAAATGTCTTAATATAGAATAAAGGAGGAGACTATTAATGAAAATGGTAAACAATGTTATTTTGTTTCTGAACGCCGCAATCATTTGCTCGCTGGAAATAGATTGTTTTTATGATCAGTTGCAATCTCTTCTTGTACCGTAATCATTTTATATCGAAGAGTTTTATATTTTGTTTAACACTTCATGGTCTACGGCTATAAAATTTGTCATGGAATACTCTTCAAAAAAAAAATACTCTATTGGGGTCAAGTCAGGTGAACGTTCTGGTCATTCGATCGGACATCTACGGTTAAACTATTTCTTAGGAAATGTTTCAAGATACTTGAATGTGTCATCACGATACTGCTCTTGATAATGTGGTGGTATGCTATCTTGTTCGAAACTATGAACACCATTGAAATAATATAATCGATATACAAACCTATTCCACTTACTGTTGTCCTGCTTTTTCATCATCTTGCATATGCATAAATTAGTAGTTTAATAATAGCCAGACACAAACACACATGATAGAATAGTCGCTCCGCTATGTCATAACTACAAAATCTTTCTTGTCAATATCTATCTTACACACATATCTATCATTCGTCTAAGCAGTTTTTATTGTTGAAAGTCTGTCTATTTTTTTTTCTAGATACAAGTTGTTTAGAAGTCACTATACTCTTATACTTGATTTTATTTCTGAATAGAATACAGGATAAGACTATGAATGAAATTCATGAACAATGTTTACCAGTGATGCCCGTTAGTAGAACTAGAAGCTTGGATCATTTTTGTTTTGTTTCTGAGCACTAAGATAATTTACTCAATTGTTTTTTTTTTCATCGTATTACCCCGTGCAAGACGGTAACGCCACTGATGTGCAGGGAGCTACATAAGAGTAAAAAGATTAGGAGGTTACATAAGAGTAAAAATATTAGATAGAAGGAGAGTGAAGAGAAAGACGAACCAATTAGAAAGGAGAAAGAAAAGGATGGGAATAAAGGTGTGGTGACAGTTGCAAAGGTGGAGAGAAAGGAAAAGATATACAGGGTGATATGGAAAGAATTAGAGTCAAGTGGTTAAGAGATGGGTAGTGACATTGCATTTAAATTCCTAGAGGTTGTAGCCGTCAGGGAAGCGATTTCCACAGATGGGAAATGCGAGAAAAGAAGCTACAGGAGTAGATTTGTCGTCTGCATTTGGTTGATCTAAATGTGAATGAGTGAGACCCAGTTGCCAGTCTGGCTGCATGAGTAAGCACTTGTTTCAGGGGCACCAGTAACTTAAGTTCGTTGGAGCAGAAGCCATGAAATTGTTTAGATAACAGAGGGAAACCACATCCCGTCGGTGAGGAAGTGGCTGGTGTAGAGCCGCCTGATTACTGATTCTCCATTGAAGATTGTCAAGAACACTAAGATGAACAGCGTATATGACAGCAGTACTCCATGCACGGACGAATGGTTGATTTGTATATATGCAGGATGGATTCAGGCGGAAAAAAACATCCTGGCCCGACACAGTAACCCAACCTTCCTAGCAGTGGATTTAGCTATTGACTCAATGTAATGGTTCCACTTGAGATCGGAAAAGAGCGTAAAGTCGAGGAGGCGCAGTGTATTGCTTTCAGGGAGACTCGCTTGGTCCATGCTTATGGGAAGTAGGAGAGGTTGCCTGTGATGATTGACAGACAGCAGCTTGGTCTTAGACGCATTGAAATTAATAAGCCACTTCTTACCCCAATCCACCACAGAATGTAGATCCCTCTCAAAATCAGCAGCGAGGTTAACTTTGTCCGCCACACCGGATTTCTTACTGATACTGGAGTAAATTGTTGTTTCATCTGCGTAGATGCTTACTTGTCACTTGATCCCGTCTGGGAGATCATTTATGAAAATTAGAAAGAGCGTCGGGTCTAGGATAGAGCCCTGAAGGACTCCAGCTTTTGTAGTGGAGGATATGGAGGCATGCCCATTCAAGACAATATTCATTATGCGGTTATTTAGAAAAGATTAGCTCAGATCAAGCAAGTGTCTAGTAATACAGTAACCTCATAGCTTGCATAGGAGGACAGCGTGCCAAACCCTGTCAAAAGACTTGGAGATGTCCAGAGAAACAGCACAAGCCTCACCGGACTCCTCAAGGGCCTGGAACATTACCATGTAGGCCGTGGACCTGGCGAAACGGAATTTATACCTTCTGTCAGAAAGTAGTCTGTGGGCAGTAAGATGGTGAATTATTTCACCATTAATAATGGCCTCGAACACTTTCCCGAAAATTGGTAGAAGGCTGATAGGGCGATAGTTGGTTGGGTCCGAGGGTTCACCAGAGTTCTTAAATACAAGAACGACAGAAGATAACATCCAGCATGCAGGAAAACAGGAAGCAGAAATGCAGTAATTATAAAGTTTAGAGAGGACAGAGGAGAGTTCAGGGGCACATTTCTTAAAGACAATCACCGGGCTCCCATCACTACCGCTCGCCTTATGGGGGTCATGTTTTGATATTACTCGAGATACTACTGTCGGGGTAATGTATACATGGTTCAGTTTAGCCTCAGTTCTAATAGGGAAGTCGGGTGCGTTACTCCAGATGAGTCAAATGTGAAGTTGCATGAGAATCTGCGAGCAAAGCACCCCGACTTTGTCCGCTGATGCTGTGTGGACTTCAAATTCATTGATTAAGGGAGGATTTGCTGGTGTTCAGCACCCCTTTGCATAACCGCCAATAGTCTTTGGAGTCGAACTTGCGGTCAGGTATGCGGTGTCTCATTCTCTCAGCAAACAACCGATGAGTTGAGGTTACTCTCACAGAGCGGTAGGATGTTAGGGACCTTTTAGTGAAGGAAAGCTTCTACACTACAAAAGTTAGTACGAATGCCCCGGATGTTAGTAAAAGAAATGTTAAGAAGTTTTGGTGATTTGAGTTTGACTGGTTTAAAATGTTTGTGATTTTGTCTGACATATTAAGGTTTGTTAGTTGATTATGCAAGCGGTCATTATCCACCATATGCGCTGGGAGGGAAACTGGCTCGGGCTGCATCAAAGTGGGGCCTAGGGATTGCCCACCAAAAGAGCTTTCAGGGACATCTATCTATCCGCGACATGGTAATACAAGAATCCCGATATTATGCAACTTTTTTTCAGAGCAGCCGCTCTTGACGCTACGCAAGAGTTAGGTATCCTAATTACCAGTTGGAAGCAGCAACCAAGAAACTGCCAACCCGGTACCCTCACAATAAAGAGACGTTACCACCAATCACACACATCTCAGGAAATTCACGGAAGCACCAATACTGAGGTCTGAGGAGAGAAAAGAGAAAGCCAGAAACCACATCCTAAACAGGGAACAGGGATGAGCCTCTGCACCTGTTGAATAGTGGTGGGTGGAGTGTTAACCGGGCGATAGTTTTGTCTATCTGCTCCAATTAAAAACAAAATAGTGTCGAAAATTTGCTAAGTTTTAACTTAGTTAAAGTCCAAAAACCAGACAGATTTCTGCCAAGTTAAAAAGAAAACCAAAAGATTGGGTAGAAAGAAAGTTAGATTCAAACAGTCGAGGAGGAATGAGAAAGAGAAAAACAAAGAATACGACAACCGGGGAGGAAAAAGAAAGAGAGAAACAAAGAATCCAACATCCAGAAAAATGTCTACAAAGTTAAAAAGAAAACCAAATGATCTATTAAGCATGAAAACAAATTTAAAATTAAGCAAAAAATTGACTTATTTTTAACAATATTTTAAAGAAAGTTGAGCTCCCATCACAAACACATGGTTTCTGCTTGTAAGGTAAAAAATACAATTCTTTTCAACTTTTTTGGCAAAACCAAAGTGATAAGTAGACAGGCGTGGGAGACAACTAAATAGCGAGTATGTGACACGTAGGTCACGAAGAGACAGAAAGAAAGATAGAATCAAACAGCCGAGAGGAAAGAGAAATACAGTTTTCATGATGAGTTACTCTCTCTTCTTTTACCGTCATTATTTTATATACGAAGAGTTTTAATTTTTAACTGACGGCCTTATAAAGAGTTCCAAAACCAATATCTTGCTGTTACGGTAAATTTCGTAATGATTTTCTTGGACTCTGCTGCATACTATTTGAAATATCCAACACTTTCTCCTCGGATAGGTTTGCTGACCTTTCAAAACGCCTGACATCCACTGATCCTATTTCTCGAAATCTATCAATGAGGTTAAGAATTGCATCAAATGGTGGAATAAGTGTATCTTGCAAATCATTAGCAAAACGATGTGAAGCCAAGTGTGTGCATCTACAATCTTCTTGAAATACACGTTCTTCAGTTGTTAAAACCATATTGATATGAAATCTGAAATAATTAATATAGCGCAAAGTAACTTTTCAAACTCCACGTATATCTGTTTATTAAGCAATGATTTTCTTACTTCTTATCAGTCAGACAGTCAAGTGCCGTCCGTGATAAACGCTTAGGTGATTATGTCTCGAAAGGGACATGACTGAGTAGGCAGAAGATATTCCCGCAGTAGATTGCCATTATATTCTGCGGTAGACATGTAGTCATCCAAGGCTTCTTCTTCTTCTTCTATGTGCCCTGTCCCTTCAGGACGTAGGCGATCATGGATCTCCACGTCTCCCTATCCCTTGTGGCTCTTAGTATGTTTGCTCCTGTTGCTCCTGGCATCCCCCGTTCCGTCATCCACCTGATCAGACTCTGCAGATATGTTATCCGCTGCCTTCCTCTGTCTCTCCTTCCTTCTATCTGACCAGTCAGTATCAGGTTCTCCAGGCTCTCCTTCCTCATTGCATGTCCCAGGAACTTCAGTTGTCTCTTCCTGATGCTCAGCATCAATTTCCTTTTTGTTGCCATTCTTTCTAACACTTCGTCGTTGCTTGTATGCTCAGTCCACGATATCCGTAGCATCCTTCTGTAGAACCACATTTTGGCCGCTTCCAGTTTTTTCCTCATTTTCGATGATATTGTCCAGCATTCACAGCCGTACTGAAGAACTGACATCACGTAGCAGTCTAGCACTCTTTTCTTCGTTTCTATTGAGATCTTCCTGTGTGTTAGTATTTTTCTCATCTTCTGGAACGCGTCCTTTGCCATGCCAATTCGCCTTCGGATCTCCGTGTCGCACTTTCCATCTCCTGTTAGAACACTTCCTAGGTACTTAAATTCTTGGACTTGTTTGATTCTGTTATCCCCCACCTGTATTTGGCATTTTGGGTTGTATCTTTTGCTGATGACCATGCACTCAGTTTTCTTAAAGTTTATTTGTAGTCCCTTCTTGTCACTCTCCACGGCTACTTTCTGTATGAGATCTTGCAGTTTCCTTTCCGTGTCCGCAATCAGTACTGTATCGTCCGCGTATCTTATGTTGTTCAGGTTGTGGCCTCCAATAATAAATCCTGGTGTGTCATCTAGGGTCCTCAAAATATTCTCGCTGTATAGGTTGAACAAATCCGGTGAAAAAGGCTATAAAACCCAAACTGTCCTGTCATTTAACAGATAGCTAGAGGGAAGAGAGGGATTAATAATCTTTCAGCAGGGCATTTGTGCGTAAGTGAATGCAACGAATTCAACTGTAATTCCGACTCATCTTATACTTTGCACTATTTTATTCTAAGCTATGTATATATAAATATAAATTCCGAAATTGTAAAACCGACATTGATTTGTTTTTTTTTTAATTATTTAATGGCTACTCGTATTTGAGTGGATCATGTTTTTTCTATAATTACACGGTGCCTTTATTATATATCGACTAACCTGAATATTCAAAAAACCTTGTTTGAAAAGAAGATATCTATTGTCCGGTAAGATTTGAACCCGCAACTCTAATGTACCGAGAAAATGCCGACGTTAGATTTGATGGCTCGTACCACTCGACCACAGAAGATCATTTTATAGTCGAAGTTTGAAATAAGTTATATAAATTCACATTTTCTGATTACTTCATTCAATCCTGCTCTGGATCATATACTAATATATACAAACGTAAATAAAGTATAAAGTAAATATTTGCTTGAACATTATTTTTAATGGATACTAAATGGATATATAAATGTACTGATAATTTTAGAAAAAAACAGACTATCCACTAAAATACGAGTATCCATTAAAAATAATATTCATATTGTGCTTGGAGACGTTAATACCCGCCAGGTAAGTGGCTTGAAAACACTATCAAAGATTTTGCTAGTGTCCATACCATGAATTTTTATAATTAATCAATGCCATACGCAAGTGGTGGATTTCCCTACGAGAGTCTCTAATAACAATAATGGACCTAACTCACTGCAAGATCTCTGTTTCATTTCTATCCGATACTCTTACCATCTAGTGCAGATTTGTCTTCCTGGTTACTCTGATTTTCCCCGCTACCTACCAGGAACCTCCAACCAGCAGAACATTTTACTACTATCAAAGAGCAGACTGATAGTCGCTGATTGATTTCCTGTTTGACGTCTCTTGAAACAAAATTTTCAGTCTTCCTGTTGAACACTGTCCAGATCTACTCTTTGGTTAAATCTGGCATCAATATTTCATTCCAGCAAGGATTTTACAAGTATTTTAAATCCCATTCAACCCCCTAGATCTCCTCTGCTTGCTCGGCCGCTATTTTTCACAGAAATCTCTTTTTCGGGCTTTAACGGAGCCACGCGTTTGCCCATAATAAGTTAATTGCCTTTTAGCCTCTGCTCGTAATGAGTTCAAGATGAACCCAGATGATGCTAAGCTTTTGTTTGCTGGCAGAATGAAGCAACGTATAACATTACCCAAGTTCGGCTCCAAAGAACACTAGCGACTGTATAGAAATGATTTAAACAACAGCAACCCCTTAATCCCCTCTTTAATCAATACATTTCAAATCTACACATTTTCAGCAGAAAAGGCCGAGTGCTTTGCTTTCAAATTCTGTATGAATCTACATTTGATTCGTCTGGGATATACGTTCCCGACTTCCCACCTAGAAGTGAGACTCAACTGAGTGACGTTCATATTACTCATTCGCTGGTCTCTAACAGAATTTCAAAGATTGACATCTATAAGGAGAGCAGAGGTGACAGAATCTCAATCTTTGTCCTTTCCTCTGTCTTCTTCAAACTCTACAACCAATGCCTCTCTGTTTCTTGCTTTCCTGTCTGCTGGAAGTCCTTCTCTGTGGTTCCTGGATTTAATAACTTTGGAGAACACTCAGACCCCTCTATCACCCTATCTGCCTCCTACCGATATTTTAGCAAAGTGTTCGAGACTATTATTAACGCTGAAGTGGTTCAGCATATCACAGCCCACAGCAGTATGGTGTCCACTTCACCAGGTTTACTATTATATGCTAACGATCAACACAGAGTCTATATACCAGGTTCTCGATAAGAACAGAGAAGCTAGAGATGTTGCCCTAGAAGTCTCCAAAGCAATTGACATAATCTGACATCCTGGCCTTCTACCCAAGCTACAGAGCTATAGCATAACTGTATGCTTGTTTGATTTATTTTACTCGTTCCTATTAAATAGCGTACTGAAGATAGTACTGAACGAGCATGTTTTTACATACTATCATACGAACGCGGGTCTCTCACAAGTCTCTATTCTAGATCCGACCCTTTTTCCTATCTTAATCAAAGATCTTGATGTAATCATATCTGAACTAAGCATCTACGCTGTCAACACCAGGATTTACTTCCGCCTCGATAAGTAATCTGCTGAGGTTGATAAAGTAAACCCCGCTACTGATCTTGAAAAGGGCCTCCAATCTCTGATGGAATGGGGCAAGAAATAGCTCTAAATTTTAATGCTTCTAAAACGAAGCTGCTATCCTTAAAACCAATATAAACAATTACTCCTGCTCCCCATCCATCAGTTTAGAACAGTCTTGTCTCACTGAAAGCAAAACACTGGGCTTCCTCGGCTTAACTCTCTCAGCAGACTTGAAGTGGAATGATTTTATTGAATTAAGAGCTAAATCTGCTGCCAGGAACGTTGGTTCTCTGTGTAGGGGCAGGATATATTTTTCTCGTCTGAATCCATATGTAAATAATTCTACCATCCATCCGTGCATTGAATGCTGCTGTTACATCTGGTCTTGTGCCGCTGCTAATCATCTCATGGTCCTTGACAAAATCCAATTGAGAATCTGCAATGTAATTGATCCCGACTTGGCAGCTAAACTCCAGTCACTTTCTCGCCAAAGTAATGTGGCTTCCCTCTTTCTCTTCTAAAAATAGTTTCACAACTTCTACTCTGATGAGCTTAGCTCAATTCTGCCCTCTCTGCATGAATTTAAACGAGCTAGTAGAATAGCAACTAAGTCCAAACCTTTTACAGTGAAACCAATAAAAAATATCAGCAACCTATACACTGAAAATTCCTGCCGGTGGAATTCGCTTCTGTCTACTTGCTTCCCTGACAGCTACGGTGTCCAAGAATTTAAATAAAATGTCAATTGCCATCTCTTATCTCCTTGACTCGCTTATTTTCTCTAACAGAATTTGTATCATGTTCTTTTTTTTTAAACACTGCAGCACTATTCACGCCATGTTTCCATCCTTCTCTTCGCCATTCTTTGTAACTTATTCCCCATTCTCAACTTTCTCCTCTTATATTATCTTATATTGCGCCCCAGTCTCAGTACTGCCTTGTTGCGGTGAAATGATTATATATATATGTATATATATATATATATAGGAAAAACTACTAAAAATTGTAAGTTTAAAAATGTATTTTTTGAATGTATTTATTTATTTCTATTATTATATTTGATATTTCACATCGTCCTCGGCCTTTCATCAGAAACAAATGATTTTAAAATTTAAATTAGAGACGTTTTCGCGATGAGCGTTCGTCCGAGAGATTGTTTACATCACGATTGTTTACATCAGAAAGCGACATATTTTCCTTAATATTTGTAAACGTTAAAAACTATGAGAATTCGGCTGTTGTTTTTTCTTTTCTTGTATGTGAGAATTGTGTTACGATTTATATGGTTGGTTTTATTTAGTGCTTCTTTTATTATTTTTATTGGGTACTTACATTTTAGAAATTGCTTTGTTAGGTTGTATAGAAAATCTGGATGGTCTGAGCATATGCGTTTGATTCTTAGAAATATGCTGTATACGATAGATTTTTTTAATTTAAGGGGATGGCAGCTGTTAAAGTGTAGGAATTTATTTTGGTTTGTGGGTTTGTTGTATAGACTGGTAGAAAGTGTATGTTTGTTTAATTTTATCATGACGTCTAAGAATGGGGCGGATGTAATTCCCATGGTTTTTAACCACAACCAATATTCCAACACACTTATTCAAAATTTAAAAACTGATTACAAGAACTTCCAATCAAAGCAAAAAATTAAAGACATTTTCGATAAACCACCCATAAATGCAATGAAACAAACACCCAATCTGTCAACTATCCTCACTTCTACCAAATATAAAAAAAATACAAACCTATCTGGGAATTTCCAATGTAAGAAATCTCGATGACTAGTATGCAAATATTTAGTAAACGATACAGTATTTTCTCTACCCAACCCCAACATCAAATTGTACCCACCACGCCTCACCTGTGACAACCAAAACATAATATACTTTCTCTTCTGTTCAATATGTCCAAATAGTGGATATATTGGTGAATCTGGAAATAGCTTTAGATTCCGTTTCAATAATCACAAACTAAAGATACGCAAAAACAACCCATATTCCCCCATAGCAGTTCACTTCAATCAACCGGGACACACATTAGAAAACTGCAAATGTTTACTAATAGATTCTGATTTTAGTTCTACATACTCACGCAGAAAGAAAGAAAAGCAGTGGATTTTAAAATTAAATACATACAGGCTAGGTTTAAATAGGGACTTAGGTGTTTGGAATCTTTATAAATATTTCAATAGTTAAATATTTTTTAGATACACTTAAAAAAATTCTTTAAAATAACATTTATAAGTATTATTAAAGATAGGTTTACGTTTAAATATATTAAAAAAAATATGTCGCTTTCTGTGTCATGTGATGTAAACAATCTTTCGTACGAACGCTCATCGCGAAAACGTTTCTAATCTAAATTTTAAAATCATTGTTTCTGATGAAAGGCCGAGGACGGTCTGAAATATCACATATAATAATAGAAATAAATAAATACTGTCAAAAAATAGAATTTTATATTTAAAACATTTTAGTAGTTTTCCTATACATTAAGACTATATACGTGAATCATCACGATGTTATATATATATATGAAAATATTTACTTGAACCATATTTTTAATCGATACTCGAATTTAAGTAGATATTCTGTTTATAATCAAACAGTATAGATATATTTATTTCTCACGGCCTGATTATTTACGATGAATTTTGTTAGGAAAATGTGTGTCATTCAGTAGGAATTCATCATAATTTATCCGAAACAACCAGGCCGGTAGAAATAAATATATATATATATATATATATACTGTTGGATTTTAAACAGAATATCTACTTAATACGAGTATCGATCAAAAATAATGTTCAAACAAATAATTTCAAATTTCTGATGTCTAAAACCATTTCGTTAATCTTCATTCATAATATTTTCATGTGAAAATAGAATGATATTTGCACATTGTAAACATTTCTTGATAGGGTATTATTTTGTGTAGGGTGCTCATTTCCGTTTGTTAACGTTGCGTCCGACAATATATCACTATTGATGGCAAATCAAGAGTGAGTTAAAGTAACCAATATTTATAGTCCTCTCCAAAATATTGGAACAGCAAGACCAATTTCTTTTTGTTTTTATTATCTCAGTACCACCAATAATACGTCTATTTAGACTATAGCTTTATTTTCTTAATGGGTGGTTGCTTTTATTGTATGTAAACATATTTTAAAAATCAGATATTTTGGAATAGTATTTAAAAAATATTCATATGCTACTTGTTCAAGCGGTCTTTAGCTGCATTTTTGTTCGATAAATGGCATATGGACTTACATGGAAGAGTGGTTGTTGCGTAACCCGTATATGACATATATTGTATTGGAGAAATGAATTCATAGTCAACGTTAGTTGTTGGACTTTGCTGTTTTCTTAATTATTTTACTGATTTTAAATTTTAGAATACATTATATATCTTTCATGATTAAATTTATGAATAGCTTTAATGCTTTTGTGTTTTACGACTCCGATGAAATTTCAACGTTTGTGCAAGTAAGTTCTTTACTATTAACTTTTTTGTTGTTTAATCAATATATCATATATATATATATATATATATATATATGTGTGTGTGTGTGTGTGTGTGTGTGTGTGTGTGTGTTTTGAAGCAGCGTATAGAACCCCCCCACACCAATTTTTAATTTAATGACTACTGCGGCTCTTAAACAACAGCATAACTTCTATACCTCCGCTACTCAATACTTTTAATGTTTTTACATCCACATCAGACAAGGACCAGCGCTTTGCTGGAAAATTCTCTTACAAATCCACACTTGACACATCTTGCTTGGGGTGCAACGATTAGTCTGCCTTTTTCGACCGAGCGCCTATAGCCCAGAGGTAGAATCGCCGACTGACGACAATTTGGTCGGGTTTAAATCCTGGGTTAAAAGCAATCGGAGTCTACCCGTACTGATGAGCTGTGATACAGCGAAACAGATCTGTCTGCGAATGACTATATATACACGATGACTGAACAAAAGTCATTAGGACATTTAAATAATAACGGACTATAGTGTAGCCACGAGAAACCTGTTGACTTTGATCATAATTGCGCATACACATTAGGTTATAACGTGCTCGCTCCATACCATTGTTTGTAAGAAAAGATTTTTAGGGTGTGTTCTCCTGACGCCATCACTGAGGTTCCATTAGTGACGTAGGCTTTGTGCAGTAGATTTGACCAAGGATAAAATTCCCCTGTTTTGTCAACTACTACAATCCAAGATTGTACCCCTTGCGACATTTTCCGCTTTAAAATTTCAAATCCCGTTTAAACGGAACAAGAATTCAGGACTTCTAAGAAATCCAAGGGAATGCAATGTGACAGCTGCTTGCTATTCCCAAAGTTTACTTAAATGCTACCGTCATTGTTGGATAATGTGCGTCGCTTTAGAAGGAGGCGACTTCGAAAGAAATACTTTTGACCAGGCACCGTGTGCGTGCATGTGCGTGTGACCAAACCTCCGTGCCTCCACGGATTATATATGTTTTGAATCAAAGTCAGTGTTTAGTAAAACTTTCATGCGTGTACATGTAAAATCATTCCATATGGAAACAGCAAACATCTGCGAATAGCACGATAGATTAATATATTCGCATGCGGGCGAATTTTGCAGCAAGCTCTTTGCATGAATATTCCCTTAATATTAATGTGTTTAACCTCGACAAAATTTTAATAATTCTGCAAAATCTCATGGTTTTATAGTTAATCATGTTTATTGTAGGTATATATATATATATATATATATATATATATATATATATATGCAATGTCAATTGCCATCTCTTGTTCACTTGACTCTAGTCCTTCTTTCGTCCCTTTCTTCTCCATCACCTCGTGTATCCTTCTTTTTTTCTTTCTCATTCTACCCTCGCAACTGCCTTCACACTGGTATTTTCATCATTCTCGTACACCTCCTCCGACACTCCGTTTATTCACATGTAAAAATTCGCCTAATAAATATCTCCAACTACTTGTAAAATCCGCCAGGTTTACACGCCATGCACACAGACACACACACTCACACACACACACATGCACACACACATACACACATATGCACACACACACATGCACACACACACACATCTCTATATAAATTGTGTATTCATGAAAGAGTTTCTCATTTATACAGGATTCATTAAAAAATGACAAAAAATCTATTATCATTAAGTTTTGATATAATTTTTCATGTGTTTATATAATTTTCTTCTTTTCAGAACTCAAATTAGATAAGAACTCTCAAAAAGTTTTATACCTGCGTACGCTTTCTACTATACTTTTGTGGCTAATTTTTTTACTATAAATTTATTAAGCTGTAAACATGTTTATTTACAAGTTAAACAAAAGTAATTATTGATAATGGCTAAATCTATAACCGAAAGTACTCAAAAGTACAAAACGTTTGAACAATTCCTTTAGTTTGAGTTCTCAAAAGAAAAGAAAATTATAGAAACATATGAAAATTTGTAAAATATTGATTTTACCATTGCTGCCACAGTACCTACTTTAGCATCTACGCATCGTTCATTCAGCAATGAATTAGAACACTCTCAGCTATTGGGCTGTGTATAATGATAATGTACACGCTAAAAAAAACCTGCCTTCTTCTACCGAGCGCCCATAGCTGAAAGGTAGAATTGCCGACTGACACCAATTCCGTCGGGTTTCAATCCTGAGTAAAAACAATCGGATGTATAAACGTGCTGATGAGCTGTGATACAGCGAAAAACAGATCTGTCTGCGGATGACTATATATATATATATATATCTTATTAACGACATGAATTTGAACGTGCTAGTAGATTGGCAACTAGTCCCCTTCCTTTTACTGCCAAAAATAGCAATATATAATGGCAACTCTTACTCTAAAGTTTTCTTTTTTCGCACTTCCCGCCTATGGAACTCCCTTCCGTATCATTGCTTCCATGATAGCTACAATCTACAAAATTTTAAGTGCAATGTCATTTGACAACTTCTATCTCCTTGATCCCTATTTTTCTTGTTTTCTTCACTCTCCACTGTACATTTTTGTTCACATCTTTTTTCTCTGTTGGGGTGAAAAGATTAAAAATTAAATCCTTATAATAAGAGGCATGCAAAAGGTTTCGTCTTTACAGGCGGTAGACAATTTTTCATTGAATTCGTTTTTATATTATATATTTATGTTTTTTGACCCCACTGCGCAGCAATACTGCCACTGGTGCGCAGGGAGTTACTGTTACAGTGCCCTCCTATGATGAATAGACTCTTCCGCTTACTATATAGTTACCTGCAGGAGGCAGTTAACGGCAATTAAAGACGACATGTAGTACGCAGTTAAAGCCAGCTACTAGTCGGGCAATAAGCAGCGTAACTTATTTACTTTTATTACTGATTATTAACACTTTGTATATATGTTCTTGTTATTCTAATATAATGTTTTGAACCTACTTTGTGTGTTTCGTGTCTTACTTCCAATCAAACCGGTCACTAAAATGTTGCGGCGAATTTTCGCCACAACAAATTGTCGATGAAGATTTGCCTTAAGATTTGTCATAATAAATTGGCGACGAAGATCCACAAAAGTTACATAATAAGAGAGTGAAAAGAGAGGAGGACAGGTCACAGTAGGTGTCAGAGAATGGGTGGGAGAAGGACGGATACATAGCTGTGAAACAAGCTGCGTGAATAGAAAGTGTAAAATGAGAAAACGAGTGAGTGTGTAGCAAATATGTGATTACAGTTGACGTTGCATTTAAACTCTTCGAGACTGGAGGTATTAGTGAAACAAGAATGCGGAAGGGAGTTCCACTAGTGGGATGTGTGAGCAAAGAAGCTGTTGGTGTATAAGTTGTTTACACAGTGAAAGGTTGGGACCTTTTTGCTAGTCTGTAGCTAGAGTAAATTCGCGCAATAGAGGGGGGGGTAACGAGGAGCTAAACTCGTCGGAGCAGAATCCGTGTAATTATTTCTAGCAAAGGGAAGATACATCTCGTCGGTGAGAGAGAGACTGGAGTCGAATCTCGAGTTCAGGATCGTCTACATTGCAGATTCTCTTTTGGTTTTTGTCGGTAACCGCAAAATGAATAGCAGGGGCGGTCGAGCAGATATAGCTACATTATTCAAAATCATTAATCTGTGCATACCATAAATATATACTTAATATCGTTTTGTTTTTTATATATTCGTGTTAGCTCTGTCACTTTGTAATTTGTTGGCGTCCGTCATCTCGGGAAAAAATGGATTTCAGCCCCTCGTATAAATCTTTTGCTCAGTTGCAGCGTCTGCTGTGACTATAGTGAATCTGTACGCTCTATTGCAATTGTCACAGGTGTACGTGACGCTTGGTTCTGATTTAACCTTCATGCAGTCTGCAATAACCCCTCTACTTTCACCGCTGGTCACTCCTCTTCTCACTTCTTTTGGAGCATGCTGCGGTCTTCAGCCACCAAATCCCAGCCTGTCGTGTCGATGACACCTGCCCTCATATCTCGCTATTTTATGTACGAGTGGCCAACCAGAAGTCCTGACTTAACATACTGTTACTTTTCTATTTGTGGTTAGCTAAAGGAGTATGTCTACTATACCAAACCAAAACTTTGGGAAGGACTTGAAGAGTAAATTCAAGAAGCTATGTTTTCTATACCACAATAGTTCCTGGTGAAATTATTTGACGCGATTCCTCGGTAGATCAAAAGGCTTAGAGCAAAACCCGGTGTCTATTTTGAATTTTATATCAAACCTCATCCTAAATGATTTCTTCACATATCCATTTCATGTAAAAATTATAGTTAATAAATAAAGTATAAATATTTTAAAGTGGAGATTTAATTTTGAATAACTCTATACTTGTAAATATTTATATCTTTACATAATATTTTGATATTGCAATCATATTTGCCATATGTTTATCTACTTCTAAAATATTTTGTAATTACCGAGCAAAATTCTTTGTTTAATGTCAGTATTTATAAACCACTATGTCCGTATTTTTTCTAAAATGGTATAGACGCCGTCAGTACATTTTAAAAATCTGCTTAATTTATCTGATTCCTATATTCAATTACTTATAAAAAAGTAAAGAATTAATTACATGGTTTATTTTGCTCGGAAACGGATTTTATCTAAATGCAAATAAATATTTTATCCGTATAAACCATTAAAATGACAAAGGGAAGTAATCAATCGTCAATTTACACTACTTGATTTACTTCCCTTGCTCCTACGATAAGACGGAAAATATATAAATACATATTAATAATTATTAAATAGTTTGATGTTATCTATTTATTTCATTTAATAAATTCATTCTTTTTTACTACTTTATCTTACTTTTTCTTTTTCTTATTTTTCTGCCTTCTCTTTTGAAGTCATACATTTTTTTCATTCTTTCTTTTTTTATTTAGTCATTCGGTTTTAATTAGGTACCACCACTCATTTTTCTATTACTAAATTTAAATTGAAATTTTTATAATAAATAAGTTATATTCAAGCTTTGAAATTAGTTTTAATTGAAAGTCAACGGATTAAATTTACTAATTTCAGTATGCAAAATACCCTGGTGTATTTTAAACAGAAATTATTCTGATCGGAATCAAAGATTTTCTAAATTTAAACAAAAATTTTTCATCGATTGTAAACAGAAGCCAATTACGTTTTAAAAAAATCTTACAAAAATAAAATACACCTCACTGACACATTATTTTCTTCAAATTACCGAATTTAAACTTATTTTACCTTGACTTGGAACAAGAATTACCTGCTTACTGCTTGCAAAATGTTTCAAAAAGCATTCTTCAATTACGGTAGCCTTGTTATCACAGCTGTCAACATCTTATCAGCACCTTAGGAGCAGCCGACAACTGATGATTTAGTATCCGGCCAAAAGTATGGAAAAACGAATTTGGTATAAATCTTATTCACACAAATCGTTTATTTTTAAACTATGTTAAAATTAAGAATATCACACAGTCTTCAGCAATTATCTAATTTTTGATGAACTTTTACTTAATTCAGCTTTGTTGGCTTACGTTTAAAGATGTTTTATGAAACATCAAAAATTAAAATAATATAAAACTTTCTTTTAAACGATTTACAATTTAATAACAATGAAAATAACGGCGAGTTAACTCATTAATTTATGAAATGTTATGGTATTTATTAATTTTTATTTTTAATATCTATTTTTCATCTTATTTTTAGGTACCTCTACAAATTGTGAATTTCACTATTATTATTATTTTTTTTACAAAATTAGAAAATTAAGAATTATAATGTAAAAGTTGCTTTAAATGTTTAAAGAATGACTTACAAAACAGGCTGTTGAATTTTATAAACGTCTTGAAGAGACTTAAATCAGAATCAAAGTGCGGTTTCAGTCGTTTTCCATGTAAGGTGAATAATTCAAATCTCTTGTAAACTTCTAAAATAAATACGACCCCTAAATTTGTTATGACCCCTATGGAACATCGTACATAAATGAACATATTTATTTACACACAAAAAAAATCTTTATTATTTTAAAAATATACGGCGTGAAAAAATTTTATTCAATTTTTTTTATTTTTTGATAGGTAGTGTAGTCATCAATTCTTAACTAATAAAAAAATCATACGTTCTTTAAAAGATATTTAAATTATTTTTAAATCTTTATGAATTATTATAAAAAGAATGAAAACAGTGCTTTTGAAATTTTATTAGCAATCGAAAAATTTTTTTTCGTCAGACTATAATTTCCATAATTTTTATTATTTATTTCAGCAATAAAAAGCTTTTCAAATTAAATTATATCAAAGTTTTATTGCAGTAGATTTTCGGATAGTGCCGGATAATTTTAAATAAAAAAATAGAGGATTTTTATTTCCCTATGAGTTCTGTGTTTAACTAATAAAAAAGTAAATCGCAGAAAATTCAAATTCATTAAAGTTTCATGAATTTACGTGGAGTGGGGTAACAGAGTTAAAAAACAAATTTTATCAATATTTTAAAAAGTAATCATTTCAAAAATAATTTTATTCATTTGTGAATGAGTACTGAAAGTTTCATTAAAATCCGACAATTATTTGATTATTCCAAATTAATGTGTTTGTCATCGAAAAAGTGAGTTTTTTTTATCATTTAACCCCGAGCAAGGCGGAAATGCTGCTGATATGCGGGGGGGTTACATAACTGTAAAATATTAATTAGAAGAGAGTGAGGAGTACAGGCCAGTTAAGCAATAGAAAGATGAGAATGCAGGTGTGATGACAGTTACATAGGTGGAGGGAAAGGGAAGGATATACGGAGTGGGGAGAGAGCTAGAATCCAGTGGTTAATAGATGAATATTGACATTGCATTTAAATTCTTGGAGGTAGTAGCCATCAGGAAAGCAAGAATATGGGAGAGAATTCCACAGGCGGGAAGTGCGAGAGAAGAAGCTACAGGAGTAGAATTTGTTTTTTTTAATCATATCACCCCAAGCAAGGCCGTAACGCCACTGAAGCGCAGGGGCCTACGTAGGAAAGAAAAGATTGGAAAAGAGAAAGCCGGAAACCACATCCTAAACAAGGAACAAGGGGTGAGCCACTTCACCTGTTCAATAGACGTGGGTGGAGTGTGAACGGGGCGATAGTTTCATCTATCTACTCTAATTGAACGTCTATCTACTCCAATTGAGTCTATCTACTCCAATTGAAGTCTATCTACTCCAACTGGGTCTATCTACTCCAATTGAGTCTATCCACTCCAGTTGAGTCTATCTACTCCAATTGATGTCGTTTGCATTTGGCTAACCTAACTGTGAATGGGTGGGATCCAGTTGAACACCTCTTGTGGAGGTACCAGTAACTTAAGTTCGTCCGAGCAGAAGCCATGAAAGTATTTATAGAACAGACAAAAGGAGGCCACATTTCGTCAGTGGGGAAGTGGCTGCAGTCGAGCCGCCAAGTCAGTACCTATCACATTACAGACTCTCCTTTGGAGCCTGTCGAGAACACTGAGGTAAACGGCAGGGGCGCCTGACCATAAATGGCAGCAGTACTCCATGCACGGCCGGATAGTTGACTTGTATATATGCAGGATGGATTCAGGCGGAAAAAACATCCTGGATCGACATAATGACCCAACCTTCCTACCAGTAGATTTAGCTATGGATTCGATATAGTGGCTCCATTTGATGTCTGAAGAGAGGTTAAGGCCGAGGAAGCGCAGTGTATTGCTCTCAGGGAGAATGGCTTGGTGCATGCTTATGGGAGGCAGGAGAGGTTGCCTGTGATGGTTGACAGACAACAGCTTGGTCTTAGACGCATTGAAGTTGACAAGCCATTTCTTGACCCAATTCACTACAGAGTGTAGATCCTGTTCAAGGTCAGTAGCGAGATTATGTCTATCCGACGCGACAGATTTCTTACTGGTGCTGGAGTATATTCAGTTATGTAAAAGAAAGAGTTACGTAATAGATTGTAAACAATCGTAAGATTTTCTGCCAAAATTTCGAACATGTTAAAAGGAATTAAAAAAATTTATAAAATAAATAAAAATTACTTCGATCTTTCCTCTTAATATTATAAATATTTTTTATAGAAAAAGTTCGTTTTATTAAGTTTTGAATCTTTTTTAAATTATACTATGCTTGATTTTTTCTGATGTAATGGAGGTACCTAGAATGTTGTTATTTATGATTTCTCCTGTTTGTAATTTTTCTTCGCTGTTTAATTTATCATGACTTTCTTTTTATTCATACTGCCTTCATTTCACTTATTGTTTTTCGTCATTCATTTTTTCATCAGTGTTTTTCTTTCTTCTGTACTACAAGTCTTTGTTTCGCTTTTATTTTTTCTTTCTTTTTGTTTTGTTTCTTTAATAACAATTTTCGTAGAAACTTTCTTTATTTTGTTCTTATTTCTGTTTGTCTATCATTTGTTCCTATACATTCGGTTTTGTTGCTTTTTATTTTCCATTATTTTAAAATAAATTTGGACTTTTATTTTCACTTTCTTCCTGTCTTCCCGGATCTTCACTGTTTATACTCCTCTTTGTCTTTTGATGTTTGTAGCCTTTCTTCCTTCTTTCTTTCGTGTCCATTTTTTCTTCTTTGCTTTTTTTTTTTATTTGACGGTATTTTCTATTGTGTCTTTGTTTTCAGATACTATTCTCATCATATTTCATCCTTGTCAGTATTTTGTCTTTTTACCGTTTCAACCACTACCCCAATTTATAGCATTAAGCTCAACAAGTGAGTAAGTAAAGTGTTAAAGCATCCTATTCAATTTCAAGTTGATACATTGAAACAACCAATCCTAGGAACCAGCCAGCACAGCAACAATACGGAAAAATTAATCTTCTTTTTTCCTACTGGGTTCTTACTCTATATGAGGTACAATTAGACGATAACCCCTCCATTTTTCCCGACGGTAATTCTCTTTTTACTACTTTAACAATAACAGACAATCGTCCAGATGACAAAGCCAGGGCGAATCCCTAAATGCTCAGAAAATCGCATCACAAAAATAGATCCACTGACGTGTGAATCATTCACTCTCGTGCCCTTCGCTGGGAAAAAGGAACCTGGATAGCACAAACAAGCATTACAATGAGTGAGGCGTTCAAGTCATCCATCTTTTGTGACGATACGCAAGGCAGATTGTCCGCAAAGGAAAAAAAAGGAAAAAAAAACTCCTCGTAAATTGTTTTTGGTGTTCTCTTCAGCGTCATTCTTTTCTAAAAGTGAGTCTCTTTTTTTAACTGCTCACCACTTTAAACGTTTTTCCTGTTTTCATTTTATTATCATTTTCTTCTTTACTCGTTTCTTTCGTCTCATAAAATTCACCGCTTAAATAGCTTCTGTCTATTTGTCAGATTGTCAGAGAAAGAAAGACACCGTCTTGATTCAAGTACCCGGGGTAAAAGGGCTGCCAAGTCAACAGCGCAGAGGCGAAACTTTACAGCTTGAAGCTTAAGTACTCTCTTTAAAAGTCAATAGGAAAAGAAAATTAAACCCCATCTTCCCATTGCGGTTTAGTTCTTGTTTAAATGATTACCGTAATAAAATAGACTCTTATTTCTTTTAGAAATGCTAGTTAAGATATTGCACCGCATACCATTTAAAGTAAGTATATTTTGCGTTAAAGTTAGTATAAAATAACCAAAAATTATCCTTGCTTTAAATATAAAGGAAGGTTTATTTTGTGAAGCCCCCTCTTAGGTTTTCACATTTTAATCTAGTTATATTTCTCATTTACTCATATTATTGTTATATATCAGAGTAACGTAGTCTGTGTAACCTGCAAAGCAATGTTGATGATCGGCTTGAAATATAGAGACGGACAACGAGTCTATGAAAATATATTCTTTTACTTTAGTCTCTCATCAAGTGACGTGTCACTAGAGTAGAACTATCGTCGAAGGTGACAATACACAGTAGGTTTCCCTGGTCTTTCACAATTTTAGTTCAAATTCCGATCATTGACCAACTGCTTATTATAAATAATTTCTGTCTTTTATATAAGCGATCACGTCATATCCTGACACATTGTTTACATGATTCCAAAGCTTTGTCCTGAAGAAATGTACCCCTGAACTCTCCTCTGTTCAATCTAAAGTCTATAATTACTGCGTTTCTGCTTCCTGTTTTACTGCCTGCTGGAAGTTCTCCTTCGTGTAGGGGATTCATCATACCTATCCAATTATCTGTCCCTGTCTACACTGGTTTCAAAACAATCAAATATTTTCATGTCATGTAGAATTTGACCGGCATTTTTAATTTTGACAACTCTCAAATATTTATCAAAACAATGTGTATTTTTCTATTGATAGACAATTTACATTTTTTAATGTTTCATAAAAATACATTTCTTTAGGATATTATTCACCAACTTATATATTCTGCAGCATTATTTGGATGAATATTTGGTAAAACAGTCACTAGGAAGAGGAACTGGGCAAGTTCGAAGTTTTGGCGATTTCATCTCTGATGGCAGTTACAATTTTTGAGAGCAGAAAATCACTTCCAGTTACTATACTGAGTATACCGAGTACAAACAGTCTGGCAATAACAAGGTTTTAGAGAAACTGTAAACAAAATTAGAACATACTTAAAATCAGGAAAAGACAGTTGAGAGTTATGGCAGCACATAAGGATCAAGAATGGGTTGGAAAATCTGATATTCATATGGCAATTTAAAGGGAAGCGAGAGAACGATAAAACACATAATCTACTTAGTGAGATTATTTATATGGATGGCTGAACACGGTTTAAAAGAAATGAGAGAAAAATAATGATGAACTAAAAGGAACAGAAAATTAAAGAGAACCATGAGCACCAACGTCCTAAAGGAACAAGGAAACCACCATAAGACGAGCAGAGATGATGGTACACCGGTCTTTGTCCTGAAGAAATGTACCCCTGAACTCTCCTCTGTTCAATCTAAACTCTATAATTACTGCGTTTCTGCTTCCTGTTTTACTGCCTGCTGGAAGTTCTCCTTCGTGTAGGGGATCCATCATACCTATCCAATTATCGCCCTATCAGACTCCTATCAATTTTTGGAAAAGTGTTCGTGGCTGAGATAGTTTAACATCTTATTGCCCACAAACTGTTTTCAGACAGACAGTATGGATTCCGCTTTGCCAGATCTACTGCCGATATGCTAACGACCATGACGGAGTACATATACCAGGCCTTCGATAAGTGCGCCGCGGCTCGTGCTGCTGCCCTGATTATCTCCAAGACTGTTGATAGAGTTTGGCACTCTGGCCTTCCGCGCAGGCGTCAGGACTATGGTATCACTGGACGCTTGCTTGATCTGATCCAATCTTTCCTATTTAACCGCATAATGAATGTTGTCTTGAATGAACATGCCTCCACGTCGAACCGCACGAGCGCTGGTGTTCCTCAGGGCTCTATTCTAGGCCTGACGCTCTTTCTAATTTTCATAAATGATCTCTCAGACGTGATCAAATCCCAAGTAGGCATCTACACAGATGACACCACCATTTACTCCCGCATCAGTAAGAAATTTGGTGAGGCGGACAAACACAATTCCGCTGCTGTTCTTGAAAAAGACCTCCACTGCGTGGTGAACTTGGGTAAGAAATGGCTCGTAAATTTTATTGCTTCTAAACAAAACTCCTTTCTGTCAACCATCACAGGCAATCTCTCCTACCACCCATAAGCATGGGCCAATCAAGTCTCCCTGAAAGCAATACACTGCGCCGCTTTGGCCTTACCATATCTTCCGACTCCAAGTGGATTCACTATTTTGAATCAATAGCTAAATCCACTGCTAGGAAAGTTTGGTCACTGTGTCGGGCCAGGACGATTTCTCCGCCTGAATCCATTTTGCATATATACAAATCAACCATCCGACCGTTGCCCCTGCTGTTCGTTTCAGTGTTCTCGACAAGCTCCAAAGACGAATCTGTAATGTGATTGGTGTTGACCTGGCAGCACGACTCCAACAAATTTTCTCACCGGCAAGACGTGGCTTCGCTCTATATTTTCATAGCGTTTTCTCGGACGAACTCAGGTCACTGGTGCCTCCTCCACAAGAATTTACTCGGGCAATCAATCTGGCAACAGGGTCTCGCCCTTTTAGAGTTAGATCCACTAAGTGCAGGCAAAAATTCTACTCTATTTGTTTCTTTTCTCGCATTTCCCGTCTGTGCAACTCTTTTTCATGTACTTGCTTTTCTTGCGGCTACAACCTCCAGGAATTTAAATGCAAAGTCAATTCCCATCTTTTATCCACTTAACTCCAGCTCTATCATCACGTGTATCTTGTTTTTTTCCCTTTCTCTCTACCTTCGCAACTGTCTTCATTCCTGTTAACATCCTTCTTTTGCGCTTTCTCTTTTACTCCTTGTAGTTTGTTCGTTTACGTCTTCATTCTCCTCCTGCCAAAAACTTTAACTCTCCGATGTAGCCCCCTACACATCAGTGGCAGTACCACCTTGCTTGGTGTAAAATGATTAAAATAAAACACAAAACTTTTGTATATATCAATTCACCCCCAAGGCCGGTTTGCCAAGAGTTACAATGAGAGAAAAGACAGGTTATAAAAGGTTCTGAAGAAAGGATGAAAATAAACGAAATTTAAGAAAATAGAAAATGGCACTTGACGTTGCATTCATTTTTTTTTTTGAGATTGTAGCCATCAGGGAAGAAACTAAACGGAAAGGAGTTTCACAGGATGGAGCTGCGATACAAGAAACTATCCGTTTAGAAATGGCGGTTACATTTAACTATTTCAATAAAAAAAGGGTGTGACTTATATATCAATCTATTGACACGATTAGATTTATGTGTGTCATGGAGTCAGGGTGAAAACTCTTCAGAGCAGTTCCCATGAAAATAAGAAAAGACAGAGAGCAAGAGTGTGACTGATTTTGAGATACCAAGTTAGAATCGATTTTTTGCAGATCCTTCTTTGAACTGTCGAGAACTTCGAAAGGAAGAGCAGAAGCATTAGACCAGATATAGAAAAAATCTGAACATTTTATATTGCGTTAGGTACTGTATATATTTCTCAAACTTACAAAAGAAAGAATGTTGCCAATAAACAGTGGCTATACAGATAAATGATAAGAACATAGCTGACCGAAAATTATGTTTTTGCATAAACCATTGTTAGGTTATTTCAAACCAGAATATTCGTTTAGATTGTAAGGGTTTTACATTAATCATTTACCGACACATGGCCTACTAATATTTGCTATAAATATTGCTACGTAAAATCATTGAAAGCTTAATTCTTTCATACAAACAGATTTTGCTTTATTATCCGTATTATTTAAATACTCCGTTATTCTTGCTTTAAAAATAAATGACGGTTTATTTTGATCAGTAACCTACTAAGTTTTCACATGTGATTCGAATGATATATTTTTCGTTTATTTATATTAATATCCGGGTGTAATTCGGTGTAACTATTCGCCGCTTGAACGGAAAATCGGTTAGTTCGAAATTCTGTCGGGTTTGTAAATTGCACAAAATAATCTTGGGTGAGTTACGAATTTGTTTTTATTTTTTTACCATCTAAAGATAAACTAGCAGGCCAGATAGTTCTTTGTACCAAAGATTGAAAGCCAATCATGAAAAAGATGTTTATGAATTTAAAAGAGTTTTGGGCAGGTAGATAGAAATTAAAAATTTTACTTTCTACAGAAAACATAGCCGACATTCTAACACTAGGGACGGGGAAAAACAGATTCGGACGTGTCTCACATGTAAAATATTCCCCAAAAGAAATGGTGAATTTACGAGCCGTATATGTAAAAAGATAGATCTCTGAATTGGATAAGACGTTCGAGAATCTCTTTCAACGTGTGCAAATTTGAACTGTCACTCCATCTATAAAAAGTGCTTAAAGAACGGACAGAGAAAAGTACGACTGTGGTAGCAAAAAAGAGACACATTTTGTCTGACATTGTTGATTAAAGGAACTGGATTAGTATACTATATTAAAAGCCAGAAGAACATGAATATGGTCCTTTAGAACACAATGGATTCTTCAGTATATGGAGAATTTAGTAAGTGATATGAAGACATAATATTGTATCGGTTATTTGTAACTAGATAAACGAGATCCTTATTTTTATGTAAAATAAAATCTTAAATACACTACGTTTATCCATGGCTTCAAATATGACAGCATTCACTAGAAAGTTACAATTATTAGTGTTTCATATGTGAATCCTAAATAATATTTTTCATATACTATATTACTATATAATATATATATATATATATATATATATATATATATATAGTGATGATCATCCACGTATACTGTCTTAATATGTATAGGAAAGAATATTAATAAAAAGTTTTGAATTTAAAAACGTACTTTTTTAAACAGTATTTGTTTATTTTTATTGTATCAGACTTGTTTCTGATGAAGGACCGAGGACGGTCTGAAATATAAAAATACAATAAAAATAAACAAATACTGTTTAAAAAAGTACGTTTTTAAATTCAAAACTTTTTATTAATATTCTTTCCTATATATATATATATATATATATATATATATCAAAACAAAATCTAGAATTGAGCCACCACCTACCGCGGTTTCAGGGCAAGAGGCCTCTTGCCCTGAAGAATCGTTCGTGTGAAACCGCGGTAGGTGGTGGCTCAATTCTAGATTTTTGTTTTGTATTCTGCTCTACTTTCGTACTTTCGTATCGATCACTTTGCTGTTAAGGTTTCGTCTTGGTTTATTTTCTTTCAAACGAGCACTGACTGAGCAAAAGGTTTTCTCGCAGGAGTTATTTAACTCAGCTGGAGCATAAAGAGACGGATTAATGCCTTTATCAAGTGTATCTGCGCGTAAATAAATGCAACGAATTTAACTGGAATTTGAACTCGGCTCTCCGGTTTTTCTTTCCGAGCCGACGTCCACTGCACCACAACGCACATCTACACTGACAGATGTATGTAATCGTTTTCTAATATCAATGATTAATAGTGGCTTTGAGGGAGTGAAGCCCTCGAGTTTTGGCAAAGATATTGTGGACAGGCGCTACAAAATAACAAATAACTGGAACAAAGAACATAAATCACATTTCTTGGAGATCACCAACAAGGCAACACCAAAAACTGAGAGCGCATATGTAATTCGAAGTGAAAAGAATGACATAACTGAGATCTTGGCAATCCGGTTTTCTCTTTTCCAATCATCTCGCTTTTTTTTTCAATTGGAGTAGATAGACTAAACTATCGCCCGGTTCACACTCCACCCACGTCTATTGAACAGGTGAAGAGGCTCATCCCTTGTTTCCTGTTTTGGATGCCGTTTCCGGTTTTCTCTTTTCCAATCTTCTCACTTTTTTTTTCAATTGGAGTAGATAGACTAAACTATCGCCCGGTTCACACTCCACCCACGTCTATTGAACAGGTGAAGATGCTCATCCCTTGTTTCCTGTTTAGGATGCCGTTTCCGGTTTTCTCTTTTCCAATCTTCTCACTTTTTTCCAATTGGAGTAGATAGACTAAACTATCGCCCTGTTCACACTCCACCCACGTCTATTGAACAGGTGAAGAGGCTCATCCCTTGTTTCCTGTTTAGGATGCCGTTTCCGGTTTTCTCTTTTCCAATCTTCTCACTTTTTTTTTTCAATTGGAGTAGATAGACTAAACTATCGCCCGGTTCACACTCCACCCACGTCTATTGAACAGGTGAAGAGGCTCATCCCTTGTTTCCTGTTTAGGATGCCGTTTCCAGTTTTCTCTTTTCCAATTTCTCACTTTTTTTTTCAATTGGAGTAGATAGACTAAACTATCGCCCGGTTCACACTCCACCCACGTCTATTGAACAGGTGAAGAGGCTCATCCCTTGTTTCCTGTTTAGGATGCCGTTTCAGGTTTTCTCTTTTCCAATCTTCTCACTCCTATGTAGCCCCCTGCACATCAGTGTCGTTGCCGCCTTGCTCGGGATGATATGATTAAAAAAAAAAAACAGCTACTGGACTTTAATCAATTTTTCTGAAAAACTATTTTCAAAGAAAGATTTTATAAATTTAATTCCAAAGAAGTATTCATTTCTCAGTCAATAAATGCCACTTGTTTCTCTGTAGGAAAATGGTTTTATTACCATTAGCGTCTATATAAATAAATAACAAATTCACTTTGTCTGTCCGTGTGTCTAACTCAGGCCATACCTGCTTGACAAAGTTTGATCTAATGACCACTAGATCATTGTAACATGTATAACTAACTGTATATCCACTACACTACGTGTCAGCTGGTTATGATATTTGATTAATACCACTTTTTATCATTTTTGTTTTTATTTCTGAGATGAGTAACTGTCAATAGTTTGGTATTATTTCGAACTATTGTTCTCATCTTTTCTTATATAGGCGTTATTATAGACACAACATGGTTCAATCCTCTGTCTCACGTCGTTTTCTTTATTTTTATCAACGACTTTGCTGGTGTTATTAGTTTCCAATTACGTATTTATCTCGTTGTCACAACTGTTTTCGTAGCAATTCTGAGAGATCTACCAAAGCATAACTGATAACTGCTCTCGGGGAAATACATTCAATCGGTCCTTACGCGGGAAAATCAATGGTTTTTAAGGATTCTTCTTCTTCTGTGTGCCCTATCTTTTCAGGACGTAGGCAATCATGGATTTCCACGTTTCCCTATCCCTGGTGGCTCTTAGCATACCTTCTTCTGTTACACCATGCAACCCACGTTCCATCATCCACCTGATTAGGTCCTTCAAATATGTTATCCGCTGCTTTCCCCTGTCTCGTTTTCCCTTTGTCTGGCATGTTAGTATCAGGTTCTCCAAGCCCTCTTTCCTTATTGCATGTCCCAGGAACTTTACCTATCTTTTCCTGATGCTCAGTATTAATTTGCTTTTCGTTTCAATCACTTTCAAAACTTCAAAATTGCTCACATGCTCGATCCATGTTATTTGCAGCATCCTTCTGCAGAACCACATTTCAGTTGCATCAAGTTTTTCCATCATCTTTGATGATATTGTCCAGCATTCACTGCCATATTGAAGAACTGACAGCACATAGCAATCCAGTACTCTCTTCTTTGTTTCTTGCGAAATTGTCCTGTTTCTTAATACTTTACTCAACTTCTGGAATGCTTTCTCGGCATGCCAATTCGCTTTCAGATCTCTGTGTCGCACTTTCCGTCTTCTGTTATAACACTTTCCGGGTATTTAGATTTTTCTACCTGAATGATTCTAGTATCCCCGACCTGTATTTGGCATCTTGGGCTGCCCTTTTGTCTGATGACTATGCATTCGGTTTTGTTGTTGTTTATTTGTAGTCATTTCTTGTCATTCTCTTCGTCTACCTTCTGTACGAGGTCTTGTAGTTTCCTTTCTGTGTATGCTATCAGCACTGCATCCACTGCGGGCCTTAGATTGTCTCAATTTTCGCCTCCGATGACAAATCCAGGCAAAATTTCTAGGGTCCTCAAAATATTCTCGCTGTACAAGTTGAAGAGATCCGGTAAAAAGACACATCCTTGTCTTACGCCCATTTTTATATCAAGGATTACCGGGTCAAAAACAAAAATACTTTCATTTAATCACCAGTAATTTCGTTTAATCACCAATAATTTCATTTAATCACCAGTAATTTCATTGACTCAAAAGTACTTCCATTTAATTTACTTTATTTAAAATGATGTTTTGGGTATAAAGTATAGCCGACTATATTTAGTTTCTTTTTTTCTTTTTTTTATATTGTTATCAAATACTCCACATTGTAATAATAGAAAATCTTCCAAGAATAACGAAACATTGTAAGAAATTAAACATCAATGTGGAAGATTCAACGATTTGAAAGATTTTCACAGGACCGTGTAGCCGAAAATTTTAACAGACTTTGGATATTGACATACCTAAAGATAAGGCAAATACACTTCAAATTTAGGATATTGCCAGTAAACGTAATTTTAATTAATACGTAAACTAAATTGAATAATAACATTATTCAAGCGAAAAATAAAATATTAAAATAATAAATATAGGCAACACAGGCGACCTAAAATATAGAAGTGGAGAGAAAAAATCCTGCACGAGAGGAAATGTCTACCCACATGTCGACCCCAAAGAGAAGAAGAAAACTCATACTAAATATCAGGAAGAGACAAATTACAATCACATATAGCATTGCTTATGAAAGAATCGTTTTGTATTTGTCTATATTTCGGAGATGAGGTAGCATTTACGCTTAGAAATTCACCAAGAATCTTCTAATTTAATAAAAGATTTAATTAGTACAAAATAATATGCGAAAACTTGAAGGTGAATTTATTCTATAACCGTCGGATAATTGCCACATGGGATACATACAGAAACATCAATGAATTTAAATAAAATATATAAACACAAAACGGATCAGTATTTACATTATTCGGACGATTGACCTCATCTTTGTTGCAGTTTGTACGACGTTTCGGACATTGTAAGCTCCGACCTTTTTCAGGTGCTAAGAAATTCGAACCGAACACTTTATTACAATCACTTGGGTATACTATTCTCATTCCTTTTGTAATAAAGGGTTCGGTTCAAAACACCTGAAGAAGGCCGGAGCGTACAATGTTCGAAAAGTCGTACAAATGACATCAAAGATGAGGACAATAGTCCAAATAATTTAATTTTTTTCCCATTCTCTTTCAATACTTATAAATCCTACCTTTTTTCACTTCCCTGGGGTTGAAGGATGAAAAATATCAGCATATGTTGCGAAAGTTTCAATCTTCACATTTAATCAATTGATAAGGGTGATATTTACGCTGCTGCTACTATGATATGCGCACGATTTAAAGGGGCCGCTTCAAATATTTAAATTACTTCTTTTAGACAAATACGTTTTCTGTATATAGTATTGGCGATTTCATTTATTTTCTTTTTTTATTGTTATTACATAACCCACATTGCGATATAGATGATCTGCTAAGAATGATGAAACATTGTCAGCAACTTAACAGCAATTTGGATGATCTAGCGATTTGAAACATTTTCGACTTAGTAGTTTGTTTTCCTTTTAATTTGAAAAGACTATATTTAATTTGCATGTGCGTTCTGGTGCAGTGAATTAGAAATTATAGAACCGAGTTCGAATTCCAGTTCAATTCCTTGCATTCAGTTACGCGCAAAAACCCATGAGAAAGGTATTAATCCGTCTCTTCCATTCAGCTATTGTTCAAATAACAGGACAAATTGGGTTCTATAACCTTGGTTGGCAACCGGTCTACTTCAAAATGTAATGACAATCTACATGGAAACATCGTCTGCCCAGTCAGTCATGTCTTTTTCGAGACATGATCGCCGAATAGTGTATGGCACTTAACTGATTGAGTGA
The DNA here is from genome assembly GCA_037127315.1 of Ascarosepion bandense. NCBI lineage: Eukaryota > Metazoa > Mollusca > Cephalopoda > Sepiida > Sepiidae > Ascarosepion > Ascarosepion bandense. The sequence goes on along the minus strand of JBBBDQ010000860.1, from coordinate 2,588,597 downwards.
CATCAGCAAGTCCATCTTAATAGCACTACCTAAAAAGCCAGGAGGAAACGATTGCGAACTCCACATAACCATAAGTTTAATGAGCCATATAACAAAACTGATCGTCCGAATCCTGATGAATAGAACGAGAAGCAGAATCAGGCCAGAGATAGGACAAGAACAGTGTGGTTTCTTTAAAGACACAAAAACAAGGAATGCCATATTTATGATTAGGATGCTCCCTGAAAAGCCTATACAAATAAAGAAGGACTTATACCTGTGCTTTATTGATTATGCGAACGTGTTTGACTAAATACGCCGCAAAGAATTGATGACGATACTCGGCAGACTTGACATATTTGGGGAAGACTGAAGAGTAATCAAGAATCTTTACTCGCAGCAAACTGCTTGTATACAGACAGGTAACGAATTTAACAGATATAAAAAGATAGAAAGGGGCGTAAGACAAGGATGTGTCCTTTCACCGGATTTGTTCAACTTGTACAACGAGAATATTTTGAGGACCCTAGAAGTTATGCCTGGATTCGTCATCGGAGGCCACTATTTAAACAACCTAAGGTACGCAGATGATACAATGCTGATAGCAGACACAGAAAGGAAACTACAAGACCTCCTACAGAAGGTAACTGAAGAGAGTGATAAGAAAGTACTACAAATAAACTGCAAGAAAACCGAATAATGGTCATCAGTAAAAAGGACAGCCCAATATGACAAATACAGATTGGGGATACTAAAATCAATTATGTACAAAAATTTAAACACGTGGGAAGTGTTATAACAGAAGACGGAAAGGGCGACAAAGAGATCCGAAGATGAATTAACATGGCGAAGGAAGCATTCCAGAAGTTGAGTAAAGTACTAAGAAACAGGACAATTTCGCTAGAAACAAAGAAGAGAGTACTGGATTGCTATGTGATATCAGTTCTTCAACATGGCAGTGAATGCTGGACAATATCATCAAAGACGAAGGAACAACTTGAAGCAACTGAAATGTGGTTCTACGGAAGTATGCTGCGAATATCATGGATCGAGCATGTGAGCAATGATTAGGATCTTGAAATGATAGAAACGAAAACTAAATGCCAAAACCTGTCAAGGTTGACAAAGCAAACCTCGCTGCCGAGCTCGAAAGGAACATCCAATCCGTGACTGATTAGGGTAAGAAATGGCTCGTAAATTTTAATGCTTCTGAAACGACGCTGTTATCTATTAACCATCACAATCTTTCCTCCTGCCCACTAACACGAATCAGATTTCTCTCCCTGAAAGTAAAACACTGCGCCTCCTTGGATGGATTAAGTCTCACATCAGACCCCAAGTGGGATAACTATATAGAATACATAGCAAAATCCGCTGCTAAAAATGTCGGTTCTCTGTGCAGGCCAGGAGGTTTTTCCCATCCAAAACAACCGTGCACATATACAAATCTACCATTCACCTGTGTATTGAATATTGTATTAGTCGGGTACTTCTGCTATCCACCTAGGCGTTCTCGACCAAATTCAACTGGGAATCTGTAATGTGATCGATCCCGTCTTGGTAGCTAGGATACAGTCGCTTTCTCACCGACGCAGTGTGGCTTCTCTGTGTCTCTTCAATGCTTTCACGGCTTCTGCTCCGATGAACTTCGCCGACTGGTACCCCCTATATATGAATTTCCTCGAACCACAAGATTAGCTACTAGATCCCACCCTTTTACTATGAAACCGAGAATTTGAAAACGCAAATTCTACGCCAGTGGCTTCCTTTCTTGCACTTCCCGCCTGTGGAATTCCCTTTCGCTTTCTTGCTTTCTTGACAGCTACACTCTTCAAGAATCCAAATGTAAAGTCAATAATCATCTTCTGTCTCATTAACTTACATCCTCTCTCTCTCTCTCTCTCTCTCTCTCTCTCTTATGCTTTTTTCCGTCCACCCCACTCTCATCAGTATACTCCTGCTTCTCATACTCTCTTCCTGACACCTCCTGTAACCTGTCACTCTTTCACATAACATTACTCCTATGTAATCCCCTGCACAACAGTGAGATTAAAATGCCTTGCTTAGTGCCACACGATTATAAAAAAATATTGAGCATCAATAACTGAATTTCCTGGGACATGCAATGAGGAAAGAGGGCTTAGAGAACCTGATGCTAATAGTCCAGATAGAGGAAAAAAGAGACAGGGTAAAGCAGCGGATGATTATTCCAGGTACAGTTTGGGTTAGAATAAAGAAATATGGGCTCAGTTTTATTAGTTGGCTTGCGATGGACAATACACAAACATAGAACACGATGATTATTCCAGGTACATTTTGGGTTAGCATAAAGAAATATTGGCTCATTTTTATTAGTTGACTTGCGATGGACAATACACAAACATAGAACCCGCTGATTATTCCAGGTACAGTGTGGGTTAGAATAAAGAAATATGGGCTCAGTTTTATTAGTTGTCTTGCAATGGACAATACACAAACATAGAACACGATGATTATTCCAGCTACGGTTTGGGTCAGAATAAAGAAATATTGGCTCAGTTTTATTAGTTGACTTGCGATGGACAATACACAAACATAGAACACGATGATTATTCCAGCTACGGTTTGGGTCAGAATAAAGAAATATTGGCTCATTTTCATTAGCTGACTTGCGATGGACAGTTTAGGCTATTAATAACACACACGCACATACACAAACACAAAGTTAGCGTACACATTCTGGTCTAAATTACGAAAACATAAGTAAATAATAATGACATCCTGTTGTAACAGATACATTTAACAACATTACACAAATATATCGTGAAATAATGAAAAGCTGGCATCAAGCACGGCCTCCAGACGATTTCAGAATTAACTCCAACTCTTTTAGAAAACTCTTTCTTTAGGTTAGTGAATGTTGTCATAATTCTTGCTTTCAGTTCATCTTTCGTGTTAAAAGGAGCTTTGTTGGTCTGTCGCGGAACTACGTCTCACACATTATGATAAATGGAATTAGGTGGTCAGATGTAAGAGTTGATGTGCCTGCAGAAATTGTCTCACAGGCATGACTGGTTTTCCAGCTTTTATGGTATAGTTCTATGTCCTGTTGGCAGCAGCTACCGTCTTGATCTTCGTCAATGCACTTGATGTAGGCCACCGCGTTGTACCTGAGACATTCACCGATGAGATTTTTTTTTAACAAAATGATCAGAGTGAGTTTTGCGAGTTGCTGTTGACTCGTCACCACTATTAGACATCCAACTTTTCCCGAATCTATAATACTGTCCAAAAAATTGACATACAAAAACTGAATTTTTCATATTAGTGCTTCCGGTGCAAATTACTAGCAGTACATCAAGGCTTTTTCAAATTTCTGATGAAGTGAATTGCCACATGGTGCTCATTTTCTCACAGACGGTGCCTACCAGACCCTACTACAATGTGCAGTCAGTAATAAAAAAAACAAGCATAGGGAAAATATAAAAAACAAAATGAAAATTTATGCATCGCACACAGTATGTATGTATATTGCAAAGAAGTTGTCATATACATATGTACACACGCACAAACTGAAACACACACATTTTTACTACATTTTTAAATAGACGCATACAGTCAGGCACATACACACACATATAGACATACACACACCTGTCAAATTTAAGAAAACACCGAGCCTGGTAAGGTCATATATTGATTACCGCTTCACTATCCCAGGTGCTCTAAGCTTCGTTGCTCGTTTGATTTTAAGGATAACGGCTTAGAATTGTAAATCGAAATGCAGAATTTTAATTACAGTCAGTTTCTTTATAGTCACTTATGTGCAAATACCATTGGTTAATGATAAACACATCTCCTCGTCCCCTACCTACCTGGCTTACTTACTAAAAAGTGTATCAGCAAACTTCCTTCTTGCACTCTTAAAATATTTTCTGTTGACGTTCCATCATCAACGACCGGACCGTAAATTTTTGCCTATGGCGATGGACAGGTATTATCTCAGGTTACATTAAAAACCAGAAATATTTCTATATCTATAAAAGTGACGATGGTGGACGTTGTGTAAGTATTTGTTTGCGGTGTAGCTCGACGGGAGTTGCGCTCAGATGCAGATCAAAATTTTAGAACGCTAACGACACCTTGAATTATATATATTGAACAACTATATTATCACCCCACAAAGTCAGGGATCAGTTTATGTGTTGATTATGATATAGAATCGATCAAACCACTTTATATTGTGTATATCTATATATGTTGCCCCTCCTCCTCACCCTAATCAAATAGAGATATTCTACATTGTTATCTACATCTATAAAAGTGACCAAGGTGGACGTTGTGTATTTGCTATGTAACGTCATCATATGTTTTTTATTGTTATTATTTCTTAAACTAGACGAGTGAAACCGGGTTAAACTGCTATTATACACACACACACACACACATAAATTATTCCTATCTAATATATATATATATATATATATATATATATATATATATATATATATATATATATTAGATAGGAATAATTTTTCTGTGTAAAAATAAAGGCTAGTAATAAAGAAAGTTTCACTAATTAACAAATAGTTGGACTATAAGAGGTGGATGTGTACTTTTCTAAAGGTTATTTGCTCGTTAATGAGTATAACAAAGCTAACAGAAATTCAAACTACATCAACACAACCGACTTCTAAAAATCCTATGAACGTCTCGAAGCATAACCTTTTTGCTGAAATGAACAGCTCGAGTGGCTTATTTATTATTATTTATGATATTGCATAATTCATAATATTTATTGTCCTTTTGATATGATAATATAATGATTGTTCATTTTGGCAAGTGATGCCTTCGACCAAACTTAGGAATCGACCTCGAAATGTTTACCTCACAATTCTGAATTAGACGTATACCAACAATATAGGTCGATCCCGAATATACAGTAGGCTTTCGGTAACCCAAATCCTCCGCCTACCGTTAAATTTAGTTTACAGGATACGATATTCTGTTGTAAGAACACACAATGTTCTTGTATAATGAGACACTAACCACAATATAGTTCTATATGCGTGGTAAAGGAACCAATCTACAACACAACTGTAGATACCGTAACACATCACTCAAAGAATCCCAGGCCTGACCTATAGATGGCGCTACTAATAAAACAAATCCATGTGATTTTTATGAAGCACTAACCTTCAAATATCTCGTGACAAGATTTGGGCCCAATCGGATTATTAGTTTACAAATTACTGTTATTTGAGTGAAGCTTCTGTTGTAAATTTTCCAAAAAATAGAAAAATATGAATTTCGTCTGTTGATAAAGCACTGCCTTCTAATGGGAAAAGTAGGCTTTTGGTAACCCAAATCCTCCGCCTACCGTTAAATTTAGTTTACAGGATACGATAATCTGTGGTAAGAACACACAATGTTCTTGTCTATTGAGACACTAACCACAATATGGTTCTATATGCGTTGTAAAGGAAACAACCTACAACACAACAGTAGTTACCGTAACATATTACTCAAAGAATCCCAGGCCTAACCTATAGAGGGCGCTACTAATAAAACAAATCCATGTGATTTTTATGAAGCCCTAACCTTCAAATATCTCGTGACAAAATTTGGGCCCAATCGGATTATTAGTTTTTTTTTTTTGTTTTTTTTTAATCATTTCACCCCGAGCAAGGCAGAAACGCTACTGATGTGCAGGGGGTTACATAAATGTAAAAAGATTAATTAGAAGAGTGTGAGGAGTACAAGCTAGTTAGAAAGGAACAATAGAAAGCTGAGAAAGCAGGTGCAATGACAGATACATAAGTGGAGAGAAAGTGAAGGTTATACAGGGGAGGGGAGAGAGCTAGAGTCCAGTGGTTAGTAGATGAGTATTAACTTTGCATTTAAATTTCTGGAGGTTGTAGCCGTCAGGAAAGCAAGAATACGGGAGTGAGTTCCACAGGCGGGAAGTGCGAGAGAGGAAGCTGCAGGAGTAGAATTGTCGTCTGCATTTGGCTAACCTGACTGTGAATAGGTGGGACCCAGTTGCCAGTCTGGTTGCACGGGTAAACACCTGTTGAGGAGGCATCAGTGGCTTAAGCTCATCCGAGTAGAAGGCATGAAAGTATTTATAGAAGAGACAGAGGGAGGCCACATTTCGACGATGGGAAAGTGGCTGCAGTCGAGTCGCCAGATCAGTACCTATCACATTACAGACTCTCCTTTGGAGCTTGTCAAGAACACTGAGGAGAACGGCAGGGGCACCTGACCATAAATGGCAGCAGTACTCCATGCACGGACGGATTACAAATTACTGTTATCTGAGTGAAGCTACTGTTGCAAATTTTCCAAAAAATGGAAAAATATGAATTTCTTCTGTTGATAAAGCACTGCCTTCTGATGGGAAAATACTGTTCAAGTACTGAAAGGCTTGATTATTCGAACTCTGCTCAAAGGAAACAACAGTTAAGTTATACAAACAGAAGTGATACTTAATTCTCAGGTCTTCCAAAATCAGCAGTTGTCCCGGAAAACGAAAACAATCCCCAAACTCATTTAGAATGATCATAAAGTGAAGTTGCGTGAGATGGCAGAGAAGTTGAACATATGAGAAAGCTGTGTATTCAGCATTTTGCATGAACATTTGTAGTGAGAAAACTGTGTTCACAGTGGATGCCGCGTTTGCTCACAGTCGATCAAAAACAACAACGCGTCGACGATTTAGAGCGATGTTTACAACCGTTTCAACGCAAGAAGACATTCTTGCGTAAATATGTGACAATAGATGAAACATGGATCCACCATTTTACTCGGGAATCAAATAGGCAGTCGACTGAGTGGACAGCATCAGGTGAAACTACCAAGGAGGAAAATACAGTAGGCAAGTTTTTTGTTGTGGCGACTCCTGTTACCAAAGTTGTTGTGGTGTATATGTAAGTTCGAGTCTTCTTCGCCAAGTTGTTGTGGATTCCGGGTGAGGAACTATACAAAATAATGAACAACAAAACAGATATTTCAGAAAGAAGAATAGGTTATTTTAAACGTAAACATACAACTGGAACGTGGGTTAATAATCCAGGAATACGATTAGTAAGGAATATATATATACACAAGTCTTTGAAGTGAAGCCGTGCATATCCGTGTAATACTATTCTGGCTGAGAGGAGCTCAGAGCTACTATGACTACTGACGCAGTATTGTTTGTGCAACTTACGGATTTCTTACGGTACTCATACTGTAAATGTACTGTTCTCTCGTATCTCACTATGGCAGGAGTATATGTATACTCAAGTCCAGTACATTATCATTGAAAAAAGGGCGATTCCACAACAATTTTGGCCTCCGTATTTTGGGATGCACAAAGTATTTCGTTTATCAATTACCTTTAGAAAGGAACAACCATCAATAGAGAATATTTTCTAGCATTAGGGGTCCGTTTGAGGGAAGAAATCAGCAAAAAATGGTCGGAAATTAAGAAGTCAATAGTAATCACTAAGTCGATCGCAGCGATAACAAAACTATATGAATTGCATTTCGAATTGATTCCGCATCCAACCTATTTTCCAGATTTGGCCCCCAACGACTAGTGGTTGTTTGCAAACCTCAAACGTTTCAGTGGATAACCCTAGGAGGAGACTATGTTGATGAAAAAGTTGTCATTTTATTAGTTATGCCTGGAATTTATTGAGTAATGTGTTATATTATATCGCTATAAGTTTATCAAACATTTGCAACACATCAGGTTTACTGATAAACATCAACTCCTATAAAGTATTAATACCGTAGATTAGAGATCATATGAAGTATTTTTTGTACTGCTACGTATCATAATCGAATGTGCATGATGCTGCTACGTATCTTAATCGGATATCCGTTGTGGTGCAGTAGATATCGGCTTGGAACGAGAAATCGGAGAGCCGATTTCAAATTCCAGTTGAATTCATTGCATTCATTTACGCCCAAATAACCTTGAGAAAGATATTAATCCGCATCTTCCTTCCATCTATAGGTTAAATAGTAGGACAGATTGGGTTATATGTCCTTAGTTAGTAACCCCTCTACGTCAGAAATAGTGGCAACCTATTGCAAGAAAATCTTCTGCCCAATCAGTCATGTCTCTTTAAAGACATGATCGCCCACTTAAACTACTGACTGACCTATCGTAAGTTATTGTAAAATACGCTATCATTCATCCGCTATTTACATCAGCGATTGTAAATAACTAGCCATTAATGTCACAAACTACATGAGATGAACTGAAAATTTGTTTAAAAACCGGGTTGTTCACTTCTTACTGTAGATAAATATAGTTTCTCCCCATGGTTCTACCAGCAAAACGAATTACATATGTCGCGTATCTAGTTGTCTGTATAGCCGCCTGAGTTAAACGGTCTTTAGTCATTGTGTATGAACTTTTGGACGTGATGCATAATATAGCGTTAATAGAATATTGCATTTTTTAAAATATAATTATTAAAATAATATCTGCCAAAACTGTGCCAAATAAGGTCACACTAACTGTAATATATTCCTATATACGTTGTATAGCAAACAAGCTACAAGAAAAACTGGTAGGCAATATATATTGTATCGGCATAACTTAGCAAACACTTAAAACTTTTGAGTTAGAATACTGAATTTGATTTACTATTTTATTATTTAATATTACTTTTTGTGTTATTATGCTAAATATGTTCACCCAAGACAGGTTGTGGTGTAATATATTTGTAGCAACCTGTAGGGGTAGGTTACGTTGTGTACATTAATTATTAGGTGGGTCGTCCCACTTGTTTGGGTCCTGGGATTGACGGTAAACTACATCCAGCAACAAGGTCTCTAATTGGGAGGTTGTGAGGAGTATGAAACCACCTCTTAATTGCTGTTGTTCCCAGGTCCACTCTGACCCAGAGTGATAGTATCTGTTAGAATCCTAGCTCTGGGCAAATAGTTAACCCCCAAACTGGGGTAAAAACACTGTAAAAATATTAAAATACGCTTTTATACAATTAAATACATAAATATTATATTTTATAGAAAAATATACATTTCTGAAAAAAATATTCCCAACAATACATAATTGAAGAGAAAAAATTATTACCGTAACACATTTTTGAAGGAAAAAATTATTCTCAACATTACATTTTTAAATACAATACTAGTGACCATTTTCATTTTTCTAAAATAAAAAAGAATAAAAACAAAAAAAAATTAGTAACATTTGACTAAATCAACCTTCTCACTATAACCGAACATTAAAAACATCCCTTAAAACCCCACCTTTTTGGCATTAATAAACCCACAGAGGGTGATATGTCATTAAATAAAACTCAAACTCAAACCCACTTGTTTATAATTATGTGGTAAAGTCTTGCATTTTATACTCGCCATATAGATCGATCCTTACATTTTCAAATATGCTTTTAGGCTTGAAAACTTGACTTGTACGTTGAAATTTGTGGTAAGTACTGTTATAATTTGAATAAGAACATATTCATTTGCAAAGCATTTCAAATCAAATCATTGCAACAATATAGCCATCATCCTGTCAGCTGACATATTACAGATATCTGCTCCTTGACATGAGAATTGTACATTGCTTTCAGCATTATTTAATCTGTTCTCAATGGAGAGGATTTCCTGTTAAATTTCGAATATGCTGTCAGGAAGGCTTTGGATCTATTTCAAGTAGCCCCAAGGATTGACAAAGCTATTACCAGTAATATGTGCAGTATCTTCGGTAGTAACAGAACCTCTGGAGAATCATTGTTAGGGTCAATTAACCTGGCGTAATATTCTGAATTCTTTTTAATAACGCATTCTGTTTTAAAGGCTCGGCATAGCTAGTATTAAATCGCCCATTACCATGCTCTCCACAAAGTAAATGTATATTGGTTTTATTGAAAGTTTAAAATGGATAGAATCACAATTTCAACATTCGGTTTTCTTTAGCATATAACAAAATCGCAATGCCTATGGAGTTTGCAATGAAAATACTCATAACATTCACTTAATCAGCAAATGGAAGTTAATGCATGTATGTTGATATAATAGGGATGATAATGTCTCCGGAGTCTTTTAGAAACGTCGAAAATATTAGCTTTATCTGTCGACTAAGCTTGCGTCCTGCTTGTATTTATGAAATAAAACACTGAAACTGTTAAAGGAATAGAAACAAATTGCCCGCATCTTGAAGATGTAACATACATTAAGCTTCGCAGCGTTACAACAATATATCGTGCAAAACCGTATCAAAAAACTAGAAATGTTTTAGTTTTTGTTTTTATGGCATATTAACCTAAACAGATTATTTAATATCGACAAGATTTTTACAATAGATTCGTACAAATAGAATATGTCTTCTTTACAAGAAATCAGTTTGTAGATAGGTATTTCGGTTTATTTTGGTTTACAGCATATCAACCTCAATGGGTTATTTACTGCCACCAAATTTTTTCAGTAGATTCATATTGAAGACGTAGGGAGATGGTTAATGTTTCTTTGATTCCGCCTTCATATTTTTTGCACTTGATCGCGATGTCCCTCTCGGTCTTGCAAGTCGCTCTCATTGGTCAGAAATTCAGTTTAACACCTACTTGCGAAATCTGATTTCGACTTTTTCTTTAAGCACATGGTTAATCCTTTTTCTATTTGGGAAAAACTAGGATATCAAACGTCATTGTGAATTTTTGGAAAAGTGTAGAAGAAAGGTGATTTTAATTCTTAATTTCCTATCCCTACTAGATAAATAAAATATGTATTCTTTGTAAGAAAACTTTTTGTAGATCAGGTGTTCTTGATCTACTTTTTTAAATATTTGTTGTCACGAGTCTATTTTCAATGATGTTTTTTTTTCAGATATACTGTTTGTGGATAAATTCATAAATGTTAAGTATACAATTAAAGTTCTTTTTTGTTAATGTGTTTATAGTCTAAAAGGTTTCATTTCTTTTCATTTCTTTTTCTTAATCACTTTTGTTATTAAATATTCTTCGTTGTGACAATAAAAGATCTGTCATTAAAGATGAAATACACTGCATATGATCTAGCAATTCAAGCCCTTTCTATACATGTTAACATGCTACTCGCCTTTACCGACACATTGACAGAAATAATTTTATGAATAGAAGTAAATACAGGGAGTAATAAACGTGGAATATCTCCTAGAGAAGGATAAGAAATAACAAAATTATTTAAGTAAATGACGATAAAATTAGTTACAAAAATCATCAGTTAAAAAAAAGACGAGATCAGTAAAAATTATATAATGAATGTCGACTAAATAGATTGGAAACTGGGGAAATTAAAACAAACATATTTCGGAAACTAGTAAAGAGCAAAATAATATGTAAGATATATGAGAAGTGTTCAAAAATTATCGAGACTGTTTCTACAAAAACAAATCTACAAAATATATCATTTAATTTTGTTCGAAGTAGTCCCCTTCTGAATCCACATTCTTTATCCAGCGTCGTTTCCATTGATGCAAGAATTTCTGGGAATTAATATTTTGGGGGATAGTAAGTTGCTGTCTCATGGTATTCTCTTTGGTTTCCTTGATGCCTTTAAATATTTTTTTTTATTTCAAGTGAGATTTCATTTTTAAAGAAGAAAATATTGCAAGTGGTGGAATCTAGATAGTATGACGGTTTTAAAACCTGCGGAACTTTGCCCTGAACCTAAAACTACTGCAAAATCCATGGTCATTAAAGGAACGATGATGAGTCGATCACACTCTATACATTATACATTATATTTAATACGGCTTCTGCTCCGATGAACTTAGATCACTGGTGCCCCCTAAATACGAATTTGAACGAGATACTAGATTAGCAACTAGATCCCACCCTTTTACAGTGAAACCGATAAAATGCAACCGCAAATTCTACTCCAACAGTTTCTTTCCTCGCACTTCCCGACTGTGGAATTCCCTTCCACACGATTGCTTCTCCGACGGCTACAATTTACAATTTACAATTTTAAGGAGTTTAAATGTAAGGTCAATAGACACCTCCTAACACACTAACCTGCTCCCATTCTATCAAACACTCTTCCCATCTGCCCAACGCTCATCCTCGGTATCCTTACTCATCTGTCACCTTCCTCCTGACATTCCCTATGTCTAACCACTCCTTCTCTTTACCTTCCCCTGTGTAGCCCCATGCGCAATAGTGGCAGTGGAATGCCTTGCTTGGGGTGAAATGATTAAAAAAAAATTTTCCTTCCAAGTACTACTATAAACAATTGAAGCGATGAGTACTTTATAACTTAGTGCGTATGCGTGACAGAGATCAAGCTAAAACTGTGCGAAGGGGCGTTAATCTGCGTACTTAAGCTATGTCACCACAAAAACAATGCAGATATTTTGACCGTCTAAAGTAACAGAAAAGTACAAGTTTCAGAGAAAAAAGAAATGAATTATTCAAATGGCCATTAAATGTATTAAATTATAGTTAATATATAGTCTTGAGTTATCTATACTTAAAGAGTTAGAGTTTGAGTTTTGTTTAACGGCATATAAACTTCTGTAGGTTATTTAATGCCAAAAAGGTGGGGTTTTAAGATATTTTTTAATGTTTGGTTATAATGAAAAGGCTGATTTAGTCAGATTTTGATGAGAATTTTTCATTTTTATTTTAGAAAACTGAAGATGTCTTCTAGATTTATATTCACAAATGTATTGCTGGTAATAACTTTACCTTCCATTGTTGATAAAATGTTGCTTTCATAAATGTATATAATTCGATAATAGTCTATTTTTATACTTTCATAGTATTCTGACCCCAGTTTGAGGGGTTAAATGCTTGCCGATAGCTGGAACCCTAACAGGTGCTACCACCCCGGATCAGGGGGAACCTGGGAACAACAGCATTTAAGAGGTGGATCCATGCTCCCCATAACCTCCAAATCAGAGGCCTTGCTGCCGAATGCAATTTACCGTCATACCCAGAACCGGAGAGAGTATACACTGCGTGTGCAGCTGTAATATTAATTAAAATATATAATAAATATAAACTAACAAGAAATAAACATATTATCTAAAACAAGTAAAAGGCAATAATAGAAAAAGATTAAAGATCTATTTAATATAAAAGTATAAAACAGATCAACTCTAAATATGTAATAAAACATAAAATATTAAACGAAAATTCGTCTATAAATTGATATTGCTGCACATCTAGTCTGTTGCCTATCCTATATAGCTATAGATTGTTGACAAAATCCAAACAAGGATCTGTAATTATTTGCACGATTGACATTGTTTCGCACTGCTGTCCTCATCTATATGATTATATTGGGAACGTTTCAGCTATTGAATGCTACGCTCTTCTTCAATTAATATACTGTAGAATTTCGTATCGAACACTTTCTTTGCTCCACTGGAGGAGATTATTCTATTTCCACATGCCATGCCTTTTCTGGATATCTTAGTTTCGGTTATTTCTCTTTACTAACTCAACTCTACAAAGTTTTGTAGTCTTTGTTCCGCTCTGCTTTAGCCAGGTATTGAACTCACAACACTTTTGGTCAGATGTTGAAGGTCTGTAATATTATTAATCCTAACCTGGTATCTCTATTTCAGTAAAATTTTAAACACCGTGACATGTCTTCCCAGAGTATTTTCTTTAAATATTTTCATGTCAATTGCTCTAATGAGCTTATCTTTTTAATAGCAGCGAATATCATAAAAAATGAAGGAAAGACTTGAATCAAACCAAGATTCTACAGAAAGATGCTGAGGATACCATGGACGGAACATGGGAGTAACGATGAGTTTTTAAAGATGATGGAGGCAAGAAGACAACTGATATTTAACACCAGGAAGAGGCGGCTGAAGATTTTGGAATATGTAATTAGGAAAGAGAGCAACTATGTACCATGCCACCTCAGGACGTAGGCAATCATGGCCTTCTCCATCTCTCTATCCTTTGTAGCTTCTCCTATAACTCCTCCCAAATCCTGCTCCGCTATCCAACTGCTTAAGTATATCAAGTATACCACGCATCGCTTTCTCTTGTTTCCCGTTCCCTCTTTCAATCCTGTGAGTATCAGATTCTTCAAGCTCTCATTCCTCATTACCTGTCACAGAAACTTCAGCTATTTTTCTTGATGTTAAGTATCAGTTTTATTTTCATTTTCATCCTCTCTAAAACCTCGACTTTGCTCACATGTTCGGTTCCTTGTATCCTCAATATCCTTATGTGGGAATTTTGTCTGAATGCTTTTCAGTCACTTCCGGAATCATTAGAAAATAGTTTCTCATGCTGTAAATAACCCAGAAAAAACCGAGATTACCTCACACAAGTTATTAAATAATTAATACCATAAAAGCCCGTCCACAGAAATATCATGTTTGTCTGTCTATCTATCTTTAAAATATATATTACTAAATTAAAACAAAATCGTCACAGAACAAACAATGCCGCAAATAAAATAAAAATGAAAGTATCGATTTGTTTGGAGAATGCCCTGATTATTCAAAAGAAAAAATCCCGCTGTTCTGAATATACAGAGTGGACATTCTTCTGGTTTAACTATGGAACTTTTTGCACAAGCATTAAATCATTAAATATTGTGGGTCTACCTACCGTCTAAATAAGACATCAAAATATTTTTCCTAAATATAAGTCTCTTTTGAAAAATGGAGATTTTATCATTGTGACGGAATGCACTATTAAGGTAAATCATGACGAAAGCTAAAATTCCTTTTCCGTACTGTTGGTAAGAACGCTGAGATAACGGGGAAATCTCAAAGAAAGTCATGTGTAAATGACCAATGTGTCTGTACCCTAGTTAAGAGTATTTTCGGTTTGATTTTTCCCCAGACACTATTTAAACAAATGTAAGTTTTGTCTTGTTAATTGTTTGTCACTTATTGTTCTGTATTATTTATATATCCGCTCGCATCGGATACTGTTGCTGAATGAATATATTAAGCAAAATTTTTTTTCAGTGTATCATTCTTCTCGACGATATAACATCATATATATATATATATTTAGTGTATCGAGGCAGCAAGTAATTTTCTAAACATATGCTGTTAAATATAAGAGACAATGAATGTCTATTATGTTTAATCATGAGCCGTTTAGAACCGCTCATGATTAAACATAATAGACATTCATTGTCTTTTATATTTAACAGCATATGTTTAGAATATATATATATATATATATATATATATATATATAAAGAAGGATCCAGAATAATCAGACTGCAGCAAAAGTGATGATCTGTCTCAGAAACACCTAGAAAATATTGCTGGTTGTTTAACAACGTTCGTATCTTATACAACAGATGTTGGACTGTCACCTACGGAAATGTCTTTCTTTCCATGAGAAGAAACTAATCAAGGTAATTGGCGAGTGCCTATGAAACATCCGTTTCCGGTAGTTAGAGTAGTTACTAATTTAAACGTATCACGGTATGACCTTTGCTGCTGCTTACAGCAAAGTGTTGTCCCCAAGAGTTTCACTATCTAAATAGTAACACTTCTTGTCGCTGTTTTACTTGGTCTGATTGATTGGGAATGAGTGTTTTCACCGCGATATTTGTGTATGATTGTGTCTTTCTTATATTATATACATCTATATATGTAGATCTGATAATGTCCATACTAGTTTTCGAGGTAGTTGTTATTATGTGTGTGTTTCCTATATGCGATAGATTGTTTTGGATATTACATGCAATGGAGTTGCTTGATAGTATGATGTATTTGTTATTGTTTAGATTATTATTGTTAATAGTGTTTCTTTTGTTGTACTTGTATATATTATGTGCCTTTTCTTTTTTTCACTCTCCTCTCAGCAGCGTTCTCGCTTGTTTATTTTTAGAATTTCTGGAAAGAGTTTGTTTCAGAAACATTTTATCACCAAATTCCTCCTACTTTAGATATATAGACGACTCCATTTTAATCTATCCAGAAACACAGCAGATTTTGTCAACAAACTCAATAACATTGAACTCACTATAATTTTAACTTCGAAAATGTATATATGTATATATTGGCTGTTAATCTGAGGACAGAGCAGAGGATTCAGAAATAGTTGGATGATAATTACGAATGTACGGGAACTCAGAAAACTTACTCTGATCGTTCTGATAAAAAAAGTCTCGAATTTATTAGTGACGGCCGTAGATTCAAGAGGGGCCTACATTTTTCCTTAACTAGATAGTGCAGTAAAAGGGTGGCTGCTGAAAGAACCTATGTCTGGCTGCAGGACACTGCACTATTCCACACAAGTAGGTTCACCCAGTCATGGCTGTGAGACAATTTCTTCAACGACACAATCCGTTACATCTAGCCACCTAGCTTCTCATACTGCAATACACTTTATTATTATGTGTGGGATGCAGTTGAGTGAGAGATCAACAAAACTCCTTGTAACACCAAGACTGAACACTACCGCGAACATAATGGCAAACTTCTGCAGGAAAACCTTCTGCTCAGTCATGTCTCTATCGAGATATTAGCATTTAAGCGTGTTTCACGTAAGGCACTTAACAGACTGACAAATTTAAACAAGCAGACAGTCTAGAAGAGATACAGGAGATTTCGAAGCTGTCTAGAGGCGGTGATTATAGCCAATGGCGATTTACAAAATAATAAATTCACTCTGTAATATTTCAAGAATTGTTTTCGTAATTTTGGTAAATATATCTGTTAAAATGAGATGTCAGTGTTATTTTCATTTTTGCGTACTTTAGATGACTATTTATCACCACAGCGTGTATCACGCATAGCACTTAACAGAGTGACACAAACTTAAACACGGAGACAGTCTAGAAGAGATACAGGAGATTCCGAAGCCTTCTAGAGGCGGTAATTAAAGCTAATGGCGATGTACAAAACAATAAATTCACTCTATAATATTTCAAGAAATCTTTTCGAAATTTTGGTAAATATAACTGTTAAAATGAGATGTCAGTGTTATTTTCAGTTTTACGTAATTTAGGCGACTATTTATACTTTGCAACATGTATATACATACAAAAACCTAAAGTAATGGTGAAAAAAATTTGAAAGCCTACCAGGTCGCCTAAAGAAATCTTAATAATAATAAAAACTAACAAACAGAAAAAGAAAATCGATGAAAAACAAGAGAATCGAAATAACGTTCAAAAGAGCGACATAATGGTAATATACAGTGCTCTGTGTCTTCCTTTTTTCCTTTTTATTTCAGGACGTAGTCGACATGGATTTCCACTTGCCCCTAACACTTGTCGCAATTATTAATTTTCCTCTTGGTATATTTCCCGATCCCCGCACTGCAGTCCACCTACTCAAGCTCATCAGGTATATCTCGCGCTGCTTTCCGTTGTCTCCTTTTCTCTTTATACGTCTTGTGAGTATTAGTTTCTCCAAGCTCTCCTTCCTCATTACGGGTCCCAGAAACCTCAGCTGACTCTTACTGATGCCAAGTACAAGTTTCTATTTCGTTAGCATTCTCTCTAAAACTTCGTTGTTGCTCACATGTTCAGTCCAAGGTATACTCAGCATCCTTTTGTGGAATCAAATTTCTGCTCATTTGAGTCTCTTCTTCATCTCTGAGGAGATTTTCAAGCATCTACTGCCATATAGAAAAATAGATATCACGTAACAGTCTAGTCCTTTTTTCTTTGTCTTTAACGAAATCTTCTTGTACCTCAATAGTCTGATTAGCATTTGAAATGCGTTCTTTTCCATAGCCATCCTCCTTTGGATCTTACGTTTCATCCTCTGTCAGAATGCATTTTTTTTAATCATCTCACCCCAAGCAAGGCATTCCACTGCCACTATTTCGCATGGGGCTACATAGGGGAAGGTAAATAGAAGGAGTGGTTAGACATAGGGAATGTCAGGAGGAAGGTGACAGACGAGTAAGGATAGCGAGGATGAGGGTTGGGCAGATGGGAAGAGTGTTTGATAGAATGGGAGCAGGTTAGTATGTTAGGAGGTGTCTATTGACCTTACATTTAAACTCCTGGAGATTGTAGCCGTCGGGGAAGCAATCGTTTGGAAGAGAATTCCACAGTCGGGAAGTGCGAGGAAAGAAACTGTTGGAGTAGAAGTTACGGCTGCATTTTATCGGTTTCACTGTAAAAGGGTGGTATCTAGTTGCTAATCTAGTATCTCGTTCAAATTCGTATTTAGGGGGCACCAGTGCTCTAAGTTCATCGGAGCAGAAGTCATGAAAGTATTTATAGAAGAGACACAGGGAAGCCACGTCTCGCCGGTGGGAGAGAGACTGCAGGTGGTCTGCCAAGTCGGTACCTATCACATTACAGACCCTCCTCTGAACCTTATCGAGAAGCCCGAGGAGAATAGCAGGGGCACCCGACCAGATGTGGCAGCAGTATTCAATGCACGGGCGGATGGTAGATTTATATACGTGCAGGATAGATTTAGACGGAAAGCTTCCTCGGTATTTAAATTGCGGTGACTGATTGATTTTAGATTCAACGACTTGTAGTTAAAATTTTGGGGTCCTCTTATTGCTGATGACAATGCATGCATCTAAGTTAACAAGACGGGAAAATTATGCTTCTCATCTTCACAAATCAGAAAGGAACTTCAGAGTGCTAGTTAAATTCGTCAAGCGAAAAGAATATAAATATATATAACGTTAAAATTTTTAAAATCTTTTCAATTGCAACGCGTTGCTTCTTAGAGTGTTTTTGTATTAATGTACTTCATATCTGTCGTATTTCATACTAAAGGCATTTCACCCTGTCATCGGCTACGAAGTTGATACGCGCTGTTATAAAAACGATTTTGGTCATTATTCCTTTTCTCCTTTTTGTATTCTATATATATATATATTGGAATATCTTATTATAGTAAAGCTCTGAATTGTGAAGGAAAGGTATTTTCAGCAGCCAGAAAAATTGCCTTATATACAACATACTGGCATAAAGTATTGATACCCAATACATTTATCTAAACCTGATAAGCGGAAGAACGTCCTTACAAAAAATGTTCATTAAATACATATCTATCTATCTATCTATCTATCTATCTATCTATCTATCTATCTATCTATCTATCTATCTATCTTATCTTCTCTTATCTTATTTTGGCTCGTTCCTGAGTGTTTAGAACGTTCGCGTTCTGACCATTAATCTCACTAAATATGGTGATGTCTTGATGTTATCGGTCTGTACAAAGACGTCCTCGCTTGTGGCACCTCTGGAATGTGCCTGTAAACCGGTCACGTGTTAACCTAAAATTTGTGAATTAATTAGGCTAAATGGATCCCTTTGAGGAGACGTCGATGCAAGTTCCAAACAGCAAGTCATCGAGGTTCTTAGCGTCATGGATATGTTCAGACTAACATTTAGATTGCTGTGTTCACAACGGATAACGCGCTTCCTTCCTGCAATTCTGATTAAAATCTGCTCAGCGTAGATCTAATATAAATCACACATGAGCTCTAGAGATTTTGAACAAACCCAAATGTGTCTGAGCAAGTGTCTGCAACGGAGAAATAGCTTGTTGCCCTGAAAGACGGGTATCTTCGAATCCGAGTAGCCATTATTATTATTATTATTACTATTATTATTATTACTATTATTATAATTATTATTATTATTCTATCTATCTATCTATCTATCTATCTATCTATCTATCTATCTATCTATCTATCTAAAACATTACTCAATAAATCCGGAACTTGATATAATAACAAATTTATATAATGTTTAAAAATTAAAACCCTTTAAATGGCACGGTGCACGATTTTGGCCATGTCGAAGAATTAGTTTACAAATTACAGTTATTAAAGCGAAGCTTGAGTTGCAAATTAAGAAAACACTGGAAAATCTGAATTTCGTAAATGCAACTAATTTCGCTAGAATTCGAAATCGGATGAGAAAATCTAGTTGAATTCACTTACGCGCAAATATATTTCGGAAAGGTATATATCCGTGGTTTCTACCTCCAACTATGGGTTAAATAGTAGGACAGATAGAGTTCTATATCCTTGGTTGGCAACTATTCTATGGCAGAAAACAATGACAAACAAGTGCGTGAAAATATTCTCCCTATTCTTTTGTAACATAATTGCTCAAGCATGTATCACGTATGGCTCTGATATCTACTGTGTTGGTTTCTAAGACATCTTTACTGGTAGTTTACTTTTCTTGAAGAAAAAATTTGGATGTCTCGATGACGTAATTTAAATATATTATAATTTATTTATAATATACCTATAATGAGTGTTATGGTGTAATTAATAACAACTCGTAAATAGAAATCGGAAAGATACATTCAAATTCGAGTGGTGTTCATTACATTAACTTATTCGCAACCACCCTTAGAAATGGTAACAACCCATATATCCTACTCTCAGTTGTGGGTTGAACAGCAGGATTCAGTGGTTCTTATAGTCTTGTTCAGTAATTAAGTCTCGCGCAGAATGAAACAGCAAACTGCTGCTGTAAAATATTTCTACTCAGTCATTAATCGAAAGAAACATAGTCAACGAACATATATCGAGTATGACAATTTGACTGATTTTATATATTGTTTTTCAGCAAAACGTTTAAACAACCAGCTCATTTAAATATTCCGATTCGTACCACAGATTAGCATGTCAGTTTCTTGATCTTAGGCACTTTAAAATGCTTCTTCATGTTGGAAATATTGTTCACCTCATTTCATGAACTCACATATTTGTAACGCAACAAGGTCGAGAATATTGCTTGTTTTTTACAGTTTTTTAAGGACGAGCCCTCCAAATTGATCTGAGAATCATAATGAGATACTTAGAAACATCCATTATCAGATGACTTCTGAGCAGACTGAATTATCTAATTTGAAGCCAGAGTACAAGGAAGCTACGATATGGCAGTGAGATTGTGCCTTAAATCGATAGTCTAGGTAAAACCAGATAACATGAAACGATCTTATTTGTTTTTGTCGTGGGTCAAGAGATATATAGTCAAAGCTCCAGAATATCTCAGTAATACTCAGTATCTCAGTAATACTCAGTGCCTGGGCAATGATAGATTAATGAATGGTGCTGTTCGGTTGGTTCTCCTCCTTGTGTTTTTGCACAATTTAGCAATGTTTAAGGCCCGGTTCAGCACTTATCAGTCAGCCCTATGATCTCCTAGTTCTTGTGACATTACCAGATGACATTTCGTCCAAAACATATTTTAGCATCTCTTCGTAAGATCCCAATGTATTTCGTGGTAACAACGCGCAAATTATTCTCAGATAAAATGTGTTTTATGTGCATAAGCACCGATGAAGTATTCGTGGAAAAATAATATACAAGGCATACTTGGCTATTTCCCCTGATTGGTAATCAATTGATCCAGTATAAATTTCTTTTAAAATTAATAACATTAAAATAACAGCGACGGCTAAATGTAATAATTATAGTGCAGCAATAGCCCAATTATCGCAAGAAATATCCACTTTTTGGTCGGATTTTACTCTTTTAGTGAGCGAACATAAACAGTAGGGGTCATGTATTTTCTAAAGTGGTGAAAAGTAACCAACAATTTTTATAGTCAAATGTAACTTCAAGCAATTCAATAAACGTTTTCCACTGACATCAGTTGCTAAGTCTGGTAACAGAAATATGATACACTGTGTCGTGTTAGAGATTTTCCCCGCCGGAATCATTCTTACAAATCTATTAATCACCATTTTGTCAAGGATTGAATAGTGGTGCCACATCTGGTCTGTTGCTTCTTCCATTTATTTAGAGATTATTGATAAAATACAAAGAATTCTGTGCAATATTATTTGTTCAATGGTATTTAGACATTAGTGACTCCCCTATATCTCTTCTGTATTGACACCGTCACTTTTTCATGAGTTGTTTTTGTGTTTTGTTTTTTTTTATTTTTTGCACATTATATTTACTATTTCATAAATACGTCTAATAATTTTACATGCAAATCTGTTAGATGTGAACCGTAAGTTTTATATAAAGAGTCTCGATTAAGAAAAATAAGCAAAAAAACTCATTGTTGCGAAGCAGAATTATCAGTAAGCAGAAGCATATAAAATTCAAAATAAAACATATTTTTTTAATTTTCCAAGTTACTAAGTTAAAAGAAAATTAATTTAATTTAAAACTTTTTAAGTGTGATTATTTTTTCTGTATTTTTTCTTCCTTCCAGGGTTAAAAATGTTCGAGACAAAATGATAGAAGTTATTTTACAAACATTTAAAAGTTAAATATTAGCTATTTTTGTAATTACTCAATCGGATAAACATTCATCTTTCAAAATATTTCTAAAGAATTTTTTGTAAGACTTGTTTTACAGTAAGAAAGCATGTATAAATTTGTCAGCATAAAAAAAATACAAAATGCATCGAAAGATTTACTTTAAATTTAATCAGCAGTATTGTAACAATGGGAAGCAAAAGCAAAGTTGCATTAAAACCAACCGGATCCAATAAAGAAATATTTGCGGCAACATAAATATTTCTCATTCAAAGAAATACGGAAGGAAACAAGATTTTATTATATATTTTTCTGAAGATTTTCTTTTATTTCTCTTATTAATAATGGATTACCAAGAAATGCTCGAGTAAGTTTATTTGATTGTTATTTTTTTTTTTTGTGGGAGGTATTTTCATTCATCGATCAGGCGCATTCTGTAACCTTAGGCAGAATAGAAAGAAGTCGAATAATACTTGGGAGAAATCAGAGCAATGCAAAAGTAATGCTTTGTGTATACTTTCTTTCAATTGTTTTGTCTTTAACTTTTATTTAGTTATTTGTTTTCAACGAATGCATTTAATGTTAGTGAAAGAGATATAGTGAAAATTTGAGCACATTTGAATGCAGAATTTCAATATTAAAAATAAACTCATCTGAAGAAAGAAAAAAAGGAACTTCGAGAGGAATACCATTTTTTCTTTGATTCTACTTCAATACCGAAAAAGAACAGAAGTCAAATGTCTAAATGTTCACTATTTAAGGTTATGTAAAATCTGCTCGTATATATATATATATTTATTTATTTATTGCTTTAAACAATATTGACGTCATTGTGCAAACCTGAGGTCTCTCTTGGCCAACAATTTTCAAAGGTATTATTTGGCGTTATTATCAATCAGGAGTGTGCTTCTAAGTACGAGGACACATAGATTAAGATTCATCAGCCGAGCCTGTGCAGGCAGAGAGAGCGAATTATTTGCTCCTTGCAACTACTGGCGGGTCTGTGAGTGTTAAATTTTTCTATTTTATCACTCTTATTTACACCCCTATTACATTTTAATTACTTTGATTAAAGTTTACTTTTAGACGAGCTCCTCCTTTCCCCTGTTTTGTAAGTAAACTTTTGTTGTTTTTCCCGTGTCTTGCTTTATTGATAATAACGCCAACGAACACCTTTGAAACTATATATAAATCTGATTGCAAAGATTGTGTAACTTTAACTGAGCAAGTACAGGGCAATTTCAAAGTATCATGAGGTCACCAATATAATGTTTCACTTATCAGACTCAACCTATTTTAGACATCCTAACAGTGTCCTCAAGAAAATTGGAAGTCGGCATGGATCTGTAGTTAAATGGGAAATTGGTTTTCATTAAGCCTGTCAAAGCTTTCTGGCAACTGGATCCCACCCGTTCACAGTCAGGTTAGCCAAATGCAGACGACAATTCTACTCCTGCAGCTTCCGCTCTCGCACTTCTCGCCTGTGGAACTCACTCTCGTATTCTTGCTTTCCTGACGGCTACAACCTCCAGAAATTTAAATGCAAAGTTAATACTCATCTACTAAGCACTGGCCTCTAGCTCTCTCCCCTCCCCTGTATAACCTTCCCTTTCTTTCCACCTATGTATCTGTCATCGCACCTGCTTTCTCAGCTTTCTATTGTTCCTTTCTAACTAGCTTGTACTCCTCACTCTTTTCTAATTAATCTTTTTACATTTATGTAACCCCCTGCACATCAGTGGCGTTTCTGCCTTGTTCGGGGTGAAATGATTAAAAAAAATTTTTTATATATATTTTCCCATATATGTGACACATTATTCCATTGAGTAACCAGCCTATAGTTCCATGTAGTGTACCGCAGGGAGAATCACGGGACTTAAGAATATTTCTTAATGCTTTTTGCCGTTGTCTTTTGTCTATTAAGTCTGCTAATACGACTGAACTACTCTGGTAAATTATATATATATATTATTTTATTAAATTACTTTAATCCGACACGGAAAAGTAGGAAGGTAAATTCCAAGAAACTGATCTTAATTAATATTTAAAATTTTAGTATTAAAAAATGATACAGGAGGAGAGCTTAATGTAATTAAAATTACAGAGCCAATATAAATTAAGATACATTTTCAAAATTCAAAAATGTTGAATGAACATTTCAACATGAAATCCCTAAAAGAGACTTCACGTATCCTCAACAACACAGTCTATATCAAAATGAAGAAAAAAGATTAAAAAGGAGAAATAAAAAGAATAAAAGAATATATATATATATATATATATATATATATATATATATATATATATACTCTCCCTCCTCATCAAATTAATTAAATTATTTACAAATATGATTGTAGTTGCGGTGCCAACTACATAGAGAGAACGACTCAGCACCCGGACATGAGAATTAAGAAACATGTCCCCATTAAGATCAGGAACCACACTTACCAACTTACAGTTCTGCCATTTTCAAGCGCCTCTCAAATAAATAGAACGTGTGCTGCTAATTTTAGTGTTGACTGGTTCACTGTTGTGTCCTGGTCACACTCTTTATTCCATCTCAAGGTGCTGGAGGCTATATATATCGGGTCTCGCAAACCTTCCCTGTGTAAACAGCGTGAATGTTTGATGGGGCTCGGTATTATTAGTCCGTAGCTCTTTCTATTCTTTTTTCTCTCCTGATTTTCCTTCACACAATTTTTTATTTTGATACAAGTTTAAATCTCCCGCAGAGGCCTGAAGACCGGGAGCGAAACCGGTTGCTTTGCTTTTAGATTATATTATAATTTGTAACATTAAGCTATACACTTTCATTAATTTAATTAAACTTAGTACCTATAAAATAAATATGAGAGAGAGACAAGAAAACTCAATATATAATTAAATACTTAATAATCCAAAATTTATATAAGCAATTTAAAGAATTTTTTTTACGATTTCCTCTTTCGGATCGGGCATAAATAAATAAATGTCAATTTCACGCAGAATATTAAAAAGTATTTAAGAAAGAATGTATACATACGCGAAAAAGTGGACGGCAACTAACACACAGAGATTCAAACAAGTAAAAATAAAGAAAGACAAAATTAAAGAGGAAGTGGATAGAAACCCATAGATTAAAAGATTTTAGCTAACAGAAAGTTTTTGGAAAATTCATTTTAAAAATCTTTCAAAAATTTCTTTACAAAATATTTATTAAAAATTATTTTCTCAATTTAAAACTTAAAAAATGAAATTAACATTTAAGCGAACTGAGAAGATTTTAAGGACAATTTTTAACAAGGTAAGTGAACATTATATCTTTTGAACCAGACAAAAAATATAGACATATACAATATGAGCACAAAAACAAAAATTTACAAGAGATTAAGAGGAGAATGAAAGAGAAAAAACAAGCACAAATGAACGCAAAAAGACACTTATCTTACACTTAATCTCAAAAAATAGCTGACACGAACGTTTTAACATAAAAACTGAAAAAAAAGAATATTCCAACAAAGGAATTTGTTTTGTTTTTTTACCTTTTGTCTTTTCTAGATATGCAACTCTTGTTCAGATATTATTAGCATGGTTTACCCCTAAACTGTCGATTCTGAAAAACAACGTAGAAAATTTGCTAAAAGAAGTAACAGCATTGCATTGAGATGTAAAACTAAGTCACCATCTTGTATCGATCACTAATTTCATTGATCACACCATATGAATATTTATTAATTTACACACACGTACACACACACGTGTGTGTGTGTGTGTGTGTGTGTGTGAAATTTTAAATATCCATATGGGTATATGCACATATAAAAATTATTCTGGGGTTAATAAAACAGTGCTGAATGTAATATTAGCAAAGCTATAAATTATATATTAATAAATATGCATATATTCATATCCAATGTTGGTAGCATGATTCCGAGTTTCATGCTCTACGCAAACGTCAGGTGCATATTCCAAACTAACCGTTTAAGAGATTTGAATTTGGGTTTACTCAATGTTATATATAAGTATGTGTGTGTGTGTGTGTGTGTGTGTGTGTGTGTGTGTGTGTGTGTGTGTGTGTGTGCGCGCGCGTGCGTGTATGTGTGCGTTCTGCTGCAACGAGATTATCTACCTGGTGCCTCATCTACATGAATTTCCTATAGTTACTACATTGATAACGAGGTTCCAACTTTTACAGTTGAAAGAGGCAATTATAATTCCTACTTCTACTCAATCAGTTTCCTTTCCCTCACTTTCCGCCTGTAGAATGCCCTTTTGTATTTTGTTTCCTTGAGAGCTGCAACCTCCAAGAGTTTAAAAGTTTTTTCTTTCTCTACTCTCACGTAGCACTCTGCGCACTAATACTGCCATCTTCCTTTTTTTTCTTTCTCTGAAACCCACTGTATCTTGTTCCTCACAATCATACATGTTTCATTTTATTAAAGTTTCTTGATAAATATGAGATACGTTTTTTATTTTGTTTTACTTTATTCAATCATATTGTTGGATTCATATCTTCAACCCGGGTATTTGGGCGATAATATTATTCACATATTATTGCCATAACTCAACAAATATGATCTAATATTGAAATCAATAAAAATTCACCAATAACACTGTTTTATTTACTGCTAACTTTGATCCGAAAACGAAAACAATTTGCATAAAAGCAATTGCAAAAGCAATGTAATTGATTCACTCTCCCAATACAAAAACAAAATAAAAACAAAAACAGGAAAAGTATTTTTTCAAAATGTAGTGTTGTGGTGCAGTGGATAACAACACGGGAGTGGATATAGACACGGGACGAGGGTAGCTGAGTTCAAATTTCAGCTGAATTCCTTGCATTCACTTACGCGCAAATACCATTGGGAAAGGTATTAATCTGTCTCTTCCCTCCAGTTATGGGTTAAATAACAGGACAGATTGGGTTCTATAGCCTTGGTCGGCAACCAGTCTACCACAGAAAGCAACGGAAACCTACTGCGGGATAATCATCTGCCCAGTTAGTCATGTCTCTTTCGAGACATGATCGAGCAAGCATGTATCATGTATGGCACTTAACTGACTGACTGATTTTTCCAAGTAATTGAACATTTTCCTTAAAACATCTAACAAAAATTACCACAGAAACAACATTCAAAGAAAGATATAACCAGAACATGTCTTTTAAAACAGTAAAATACCCAACTATCAAAATACTTATGGAGAAAAGAAGTAAATTATTCCCAGCAAAATCAAATAGAAAATCATTAAATAAGCAGCACCACACAATATTAATAGGAGAAATTGAAAATTATAATTAGAGAAAAATCTAGCAGTACTTACTATTAAAAAACCAACACCGGCGCGACATGGCTTCCCTGTGTCTCTTCTATAAATACTTTCACGGTTTCTGCTCCAGTGAATCACTGGTGCCCCCTAGGTACGAATTTACACGGATTACTAGATTAGCAACTAGATTCCACCCTTTTTCCAGTGAAACCGATAAAATGTAACCGTAATTTATACTCCAACAGTTTCTTTCCTTCGCACTTCCCGACTGCTACAATCGCCATGTACATTTAAACATGTAAGGTCAATAGACACCTCCTAACACACTAACTCGCATCCATTCTTTCAAACACTCTTCCCATCTACCCAACCCTCTGCCTCGGTATCCTTATTCATCTATCGTCCTCCTAATGACATTTCCTATATCTAACCACTCTTTCTCTTTACCTTCCCCTAGATAACTCCTTTCGCAATAGTGGCAGTGGAATGCCTTGCTTGGGGTGAAATGATTAAAAAATAAACGAGAAAAACGAAAAAATGATTAAGTACTACTTATAATAGATACTTATTTTTCCACTAAAACACTAATTAAAACAAAAATAGAAATAAATAA
Organism: Ascarosepion bandense; assembly: GCA_037127315.1. Lineage (NCBI taxonomy): Eukaryota > Metazoa > Mollusca > Cephalopoda > Sepiida > Sepiidae > Ascarosepion > Ascarosepion bandense. The sequence goes on along the minus strand of JBBBDQ010000860.1, from coordinate 2,560,619 downwards.
ATAAAGCATAACGTTCAAATAAATATAAACTTCAAATAAAAAAATAAATATAATATAATCCAAAATCTTATTCTAAAACCAACTTTCTAAAATTAACACTTGTTTCACATCAAAATCAAATGGAAAAATCATAAAAAATAACCCCACAAAATGTGATTTTGTCAGTGAGTTAAATGCCATACGTGATACAGACTTTGGGCGATCATGTCTCGAAAGAGACATGACTGACAAGGCAGAAGATTATATCGCACTAGGTTTCCATTGCCTTATGTGGTAGACCCGTTGCCAACCAAGGCTATAGAACCCAATCTGTCCAGTTATTTAACCCATAACTGGAAGAAATAGACGGATTAATACCTTTTCCAAAAGTATTGTACGTTAGTGAATGCAATGAATTCAACCTATAAATTTGAACTCGGCTCTCCGATTTCTCGTTCTGGGCCGATATCAACTGTATCACAGTTTGTGCATATAGTCAGATAAAAAAATCTTAAAAACAAGAAAAATGAATAAATATGTAAAAGCTGATGCATTGAAACATATAAATAAATACTTAATTTAACGTCTAAGTTAGTAACTGAAAGAAACACACACACGCACGCATGCATGCACACACTAACACACAGATCATGATGAGATATGGAATATAGAAGATGAAGTTTTAAGGGTTTAAACTAATAAACCAGAACTTTTTTCTACCTGTCGTCAATGTAGCCTCCAAGAGAGCAAATCACTTTGCCTTGTTGACTTCACGTTTTGAATTGACATGAAATGGAACTACTATATGGTATCAGTTGTTATTTCAACTGCAAAAAATTTTGTTCACTGGGTCGTGCCAGAACAAATCTAGTCTGAATCCTTCTTGTACATTTGTAAAACTAACATAAATGAAGACTATGAGACTCTTCGGATTTATTCAACCCTGGTATCTACAATAATTTAATCACAAATATTCACCGTCTTCTGTCGCTTTGAACCTTGCCCTTTTCCCAATTCTCTTTATTGTCAGACTTCACATTAATTTTTATTTCCAGTAACCAATTCAATTTTAGTGCAATTATCACCTTGATCGAGACGAAACTATTAAAAATGAAAGGTACTTATGCATATATATTTTTAGAAACAGGAGTTTCATTACTAAGAAACCAGAAAAAAGGAAATGTAATCATGAGGACAATAAATAGCGATTGACATTGCATTTAAATTTTAGAATATTAAAGTTGACTGGAAAGAATTGGAGGCGGGTGTTAGTTCAACAGAAGTGGGGAAAATAAAAACTTTTATCATAAAAGAATGGTTACATGTAGCCAAATCAAATGTAAACTGGTGAGACCTCATCGCCAGTCTTGTACTTTGCTTAAATGCGAAGAGTATAAATACCATAGCGAAAGGGCTGATCTGAACAGTTATCACGAAAGTAAGTAAGTAACTGAAGATCAGGGCAAATAATAGTGCTGATTATCTTTGATTATAAGAAGGAGGTCTCGATCTATAGCAAAAGTTCCCTGACAATATATGGACAGAATGTTCTAATAATCTACGAATACTAGACTTACAGATATGTAAAATATACTCTTTTATATTTTGTTGTCATTCTTAAACATTTACCCGACAGCCATTTAATTATTTTTGCTAGAAAGGCGTATTGGCATGGATAAGATCGCATTTTAAAAAGCTTAGTAGAGTATTGAGAGAAACATGAAAATTACGTTGAAAACAAAGAAATGATTACTGGATGGTTATGTGATATCTGTCTTCTTATATGGCAACAAATGTTAGAAAATCTTTTTCAAAGATGAAGGAATGAGGTGAAGCAACGCAAATATGGTTCTACAGGAGGATGCTGAGGAAAACTATAGAACGAACATTTAACTTACGAGGAGGTTTCTGAGAGAATAGAAACGAAAACAAATTTAGACTCAACTTCTGAAAGAAACAGTCGAAGTTTCTGAGACACGTAATGAGGAAGTAGTTCTTGGAGAATTTGATACTTACAGGGTGGTTACAGGGAAAGGGAGAAAATGGAAAACGGCGCGTGACATATTTGGTGGGCAAATGTTTGGTAGGGTAGAGTTTGGGAGAAATAATATATTAAGAGCCACAAGGGACAGGAAGATGTGCAGTGCTATGAACACTTACGTCCTGAACGGACAAGGCACATAAAGGAATTGGGTATTTTTAACTGTGTATTCTTGATGTTAACTTTAAGGGTACTTTGTTTCTTGTTTTTCATAAAAAAAACATGTTGTTTTTCAAATGCTCTGTTCATGGGATTCTCAGATTCCTTCTATAGATCCATATTTCTGTTGCTTTTAATATTTAATAGATTAATATATTATATTTACAATATTAGAATAAATACACAAATAAAACCCTGGTGAATTTAAAATAATTTTAAGCTGATATGGTAGCTGCCGACAATACTAAAGTTTGTCTTTTGGGTTTTCTTTTACACGGTTCCGTCGGGGAAGGTAAGCGTCAAATATCCCAAGCATTCTTTCCTCATTATGCGCTAAAATTTAACTTGTCTCTTCTTGGTGCTAAGTGTAAGTGTTCTTTTGGTTTCCAATTTTCTTTAAAACCTCGTCAATGCTCACATGTTCTGTCCACGGCTTTCTAAGCATTTTTTTGTAGAAATACATTACTGCCGCTTCAAGTTTCTTCTGGAGCAGTGAAGTGATTGATAATCATTCATATAGGAGAAATATTACTTTGTGTCCATTTTTAATTTATTTATGTATTTATTTATTTATTGCTAACGATATTTTCGTGTTTCTTAAAAGATTGCTTAGAGTTTGTAGGAAAACTTTTGCTGCACTGTGGTAGCATATATTTGTCTCATTATTGAATCTGTCTTGAACACCTTTTAAAAAAAAACTCTGCTTGTATTCAGAGGTAATCAAATCTCTATCCTTTTCTGACTCTCTGTCTTCGGGCGGAGAGGAATGGAGACGAGGCTACACCAAAAGACAGAGTCCTGTTTAGAGAAAAGCACACAAGTGATTGATCCTGGCTTTACGTTTACTTTTTGTTTGGGCTTACAAACTCGGTTAACCTCACATTAAAAATTGGCCTTTGTGTCACATCCCTACTCTTTGGGGATTATCGGATGAATACCGAGTTCATTTAAGCTTATATGTAAACCAATACTAATTGTCTGTATTAAATTTATTTAAATCTAATGAACTATTGTTGTTAAGCCTTTTGATAATAGCTAATCTGCTTTGTCCAGAGAAACTTATTATTGACCCCAAGGTGTCTGACGTCCGACTAGAATATCATCTCTGGGTAAGAACTTTCATAAAGTCCTTAAGTACCAACTGCGACGAAAGTTCTAATAATTTGCACTGTCTCACGAAATACATCTCAGCACATTTTTTTTCGAGTTCTCAGGACCACCTTCCGAGAAAGAGGCTTTAAAACACTGGGCATGGTTTAAATAAAAAAAAGAAATGATATTGCCTTTAGACACTTACTGGAGACAAGTCGTCAGCTCCTGTATAAATTTAATTTACGGATTCTATCTAGCCTTAGTAAAACTAAATAAAGCCTGTTCGCTTTCCTTCAGTATCAGCGAAAAAGTATCGAACTGAAATGATACGAGATGTCTTCATAAACGGCCTTCGGTCTACGGATATCTGACAAACTATACTCGAAAATAACGCCTTTACCTTACATCAGGTTTATGGTCAGACTAGAGTATGAAAATTAGCAAAACAAAATGCTATAAACAACGATACAACTGCAGTAATGTCAGAGACGTTTTTATCTCATTTCCCTTAGCCCAATCGTATGAAAAAGTAGTCTGCCTAAAAATAAAATAACAGCCTTACTTAAACGCACATATTTTACTCTGTTGGAAACATGAGGCATTCAAGGTAAATACGACTTGATAGAAGAGATACATGCCATACAGTAGGAACGCAGAGGCATTCGGCTTAATTTTGTGGGAGTAAAAAAGGGGCTAGAAACAGTAGTCTGTTCAGCATCACAAAGTGCATATGCCTATCAGGTGAAACGATAGAAATCAGGGCTAATAAACGAATACTAAAAGCACTGATTGAACCAAGGGCAGCACAGAAAACTTCCTTAACATAAGCTTGCAGAAGAAAATTCATGGAAACCCAACCCGTGCCTGAACAACGTAGATCTGTTTTGAATAAATATATTCAGAAGAATTCTGCTTATATTCATAGTTTATTAAAGCTTACATTTAAGCCACTGCAAATTGGCTATAGCATTTCCACTACAAACCCAATAGAATATTTTTCAGATTATTCATTGTGAAAAAAAAAATAAAACACAAACGTTGGCAATTAATCACTAATATTGTCCTTAGGATAACGAAAGACGAAAACGAAGTTTTAACGGCTGTATATCAAAGAAATTTTATTCAAGCTCGAGATTTTCAAAATAATCCCACTGTAGCGAATGTTCGAAATCAAACGAAATGGCGCCATTTTGCAAACGAATAAAAATGAAAGAAACAGGTGAAAACATTTGAATACAGCGAATTAAACTTGTTTGAACAACGGTTTCTGGCGTCTGATCAACAAGATAGATGGCAGTGTAGAGTTTTTCTTTGATTTGGTTTCACAAAAGCACAGTCCTTATAAGAATCGCGCCAAAATCATTAAATTGTCAAGAGAAAAGCAAATTTAAAAGTTTGTAGATTTTTTCTTTTGTTCAATTTTTCTAGTTGTGTATTCTGATATTTATTATTGAAGACGCGAGAAATAGACTGCTCGTCTCATTTCGTCACCGCTAAGAGGTTGATAAAACTATAAAGAAACATGATACACCTTCCATATTCTTATCTTTAAAAATTTGGCATATATAAGCTGAATCAAACCTAAGAACTTTTAACGACAGCTTTGATAATAATTATTGCAAGTGGTTCATTTATTGGATCCTTCGTTGTAGGTCTTATGTCGCTTCATGCGTTTACGTATATATATATATATATATATATATATATATATATATATATATATATACACGTCATCTATACTTGAAAAAGTGTGAGAAGCAGTGAACGTTTTATTTAAAGTGTTGATTTATTGTTATTATAAATAATATTATTTATCTTTCGTATAATACATTAAGTGTCCATAATTATATAAATGGATCTCTTCAGGCGAATAAATTTCTGACTTTACATATCGAGATCCGTTTGTTTATATGACGCCTGAAAACACCGTTTATATGTATAGATAAGTGGTCAGACGGTTGATATGTATGCGTGTTCGTTTTCTGTTTTTTTTTTTCACACATTCTTTTTAAATAATTTTCAATTTTGTAAATCGCTCACTTTTCATTGTCCAGAAGTTTTTATAGTAATAGCTCGATGTCGGAATAGAGATAGAGCGTTATTAGGACTAATGTAGAAAGGTTTATCACTTTAGTGAAATGAAATTAGTCATGCTGAGTTCAAACTTTCGTAGATGGCACCGTTATGATGCTCCATTCTTCTATGTTTCATTATCAATATGAGAATGGTAGGATTTCTTTTTATTGTTTAGATGGGTAATTTCATTTTATTGCGCTTTATGTATTTTACGCGCACAATAAATACAACATTATCACATTAACATGAAAATAAAACTACATTTTAAAAAAGGCAGTTAAAAGAATAAATGTTTAAATAATAGGTACCTTACTCAGACAAGATAATTTCTTTAAAATGTAATTAATTATTATATTTCATTTATAACTTACACTCTAACATAAATAAAAAAGGAATAGTAATTTAATAAAATAAATGACCACACATTATTAAATTGCTGTTCTTAATACAATATAGCTAAATACAGCACAATTATTTAATCCTAATTCTGACTTATACTCATAGTTAGTTGTAAAAATCTATTGTTCAATAAAAAGAACTAAAATCCAGCCTCTTGATCAAAAGTATTGTCTACCCTTTTAAAAATCTAAGGTCCCACTCTATATCTGACTTAGTCAAAATTAAAAAGTGACATGTCTAGATCTAAGCCGTCCTGCCCGCTTTCATAACCCAAATATTTAAATTTCCATAGTTACATATTTCTAAATTTTGATTGAACATCTTTGACACACCTAAATGTATCTCCAACCCCTACCACTCCATAATTTTCTAAATGACCATAAATTCATCTTAATAGTTTCAAAAATAATTCGTTTTCACCATTTATTTTAACATATTACCTGAATTGGAACAGTTTGTTCTGAAACATAGACATTTTTGTGTAGTGATATTATGCTTTTATAAACCATCGTAATAACAACATTTTAAATATTAAGCTCTACTCTGTATCAAGCACTTTTTTTATAAAAGTAAATGATTGAACAGTGAGTTTTTAATTTACATGTTCTTTCACTTTTTATATATATTTCTGAATGTTGTCTTCAATTTTATTGTCATATTATTGGTCAAATTGTTTGATGTGGTTATGCGGAGACGAGGGGATAAAACATTATTTGAATGCAATGATTTGGCCGAAATAGTTGTGTGTTCAACACGTGGTGATAGTAGTTGTGAACAAAATATTACATATTTGAGTAAAATGCAGTAAAACATATGGAAGTGGCATGACTGATGGATCGAGAACAATGCACTACAGACATTGTCCGAATCATAGTGAACATGACAATAAACATGAGATGAATAATCCAAACATTATATATATATATATATATATATATATATATATATATATATATATATATATGTGTGTGTGTTTGTGTGTGTGTAGTAAACGCAAGACTCAGTGATTCCCGCTCGTAGAAGACGTCCTCAAGTGGGACATAGACAAATCCTGAACTTTTAAATCTGTATGCCTAAACAGGAATTCACAAGACATAGGAGTATTTCTATATCGATGGCAAGACACTTTCTTTCTCATTATAGGTCAGATTTAGATTAAATTAAATTTGACAGTAAACATTTGCATCAATAAGTGTCCAATCCTTGTTTAAAGGAAGATATTGATTCAATATGTAGAGTAATTTGAATATTAGATAGGGAAGATCAGCCGGTTACTCTAGCTTGGTTTCGACCTTTTCTGTTTCTTCGGGCGATTTGTTTTCAAATCCGAAATGATATCTTAAGCGGCTGATCTTCCCTTACTGATATATATTGCTTTTCCCATCTCTCTATGCCTTTTTAGTCTTAGCCACGCTTCTCTTTTTACTACTCTCACGTTCATCAGGTATATCACGTATTGCTTTCCCCTTTTCTTTTTCTGATTCCGTCTCGTAAGTATCTGATTCTCCAAGCACTCCTTCCTCCCCACATGTCCCAGAAACTTTAACTGTAATAATCCTAGTAGTATGTATCAGTTTCTTTTTCTTTTCCGTCCTCTCCAAAACCTCTTCGTTGCTCACATGTTCAGTCCATGCTATCTTCGGCATCATTCAGCTGAGCCACCTTTCGGTTGCTTCAGGTCTTTCCTTTCATCTTTGATGAAACTGTTCAGCTTCAAGTCTTTCCTTCATCTCTGATGAAATTGTTCAGCAATCGATGTCATACTGAAGTACAGACAAGTAACAATGAAGTAACAATCCAGCAAGCACTTCTTTCTTTTGATCGAACTTTTCCTGCTCCTCAATACTTCTGTTACACGTAATGAGGAAGGATGGTTTGGAGACACTAATACTCACAGAACGGACAAAGGAAAAGAGAAACAAAAGAAACCAGCGCGGGACATTTCATGGGCTTAACCGTTGGAAGTCTTCTGCTTCGTTATAAATACAAACATAACATCAATCTAAGAGCAGCAAACATACCAATTGACTGCGTCGAATTTATTTTCTTTAGATAGAATTGGAGGTCAACTTGTCAACATCATGGCGTCGCACATTTCGATGTACTTTGTTAGATATCTTTCATGCCAATTTCAATATCTGTGGTGACGTTGCCAGTTTTTCTGCAAATTCCAGGTTGTTTTTAACTTTCACAATCGCCATAAACACTCAAAATCCGGGTCTGTATTATAGGCTTCTGATTTTTAAGAGGGCGGTCTCTGCAGCCTGTTATGCAAATCCAAGGCAGGCTTGAGAGAAAACATTAAGACAAAAGCATATAACTTTATATTTTATATAACAAACGAATCAGACAAACTTACTACTTAATCGAAGGGAGAACCCATTATATATATATATATATATATATATATATATATATATATATATATATATATATATTATCCAACATCAATGGCACGAAATCGAGTTTCATGCGTTATGCAATCATGAGATGCATATTTTAAAATAACCGTAAGTTTCTAATTACCAGCAACAGATTTTTGTCAAACAGGAAATATACCAGCAAGAGAATTCTGTTAAACAATGTATTGATATGTAACCTCAAGCTAACAAGTAATTAAATTTTGATATTAAATGATCCATACGGAATTTAAATGATGTAAAACAAAAAGGTTCGCAATTTCAAGATATTTGAATAAAGTTAGTGCACCTTTTGACAGGATTCTAACCCACGTCCCTTGATTATGTCATTATTTTCAATTCGATTTCGATATGCTATCTATTATGCTCTTCTATTACGAGGAATGAACGTATGCTTTTCACGTATTACTTTACGAAATTCTCGTATATTCTGATTTTCCGCTGGTCCTCGCGAAACATTTGCGACAAAATTTGTGCACTATTTGTTGCAACACTTCGTCGCCAAATTGTTGTGTACCTTCACCACCAAATTCTTGTGGATTTCGTTGCTAATTTGTTGTAAAAGGGTGGTGAAACTTCGCCGCAAATTTGTAGGGATCTGTTTGTGATAGAAATTAAGACACGGAACAAGATGGCCGTTTTCAAACAGTGCATTAGTATAACAAGAAACTAGATATTCAAAGGAAGTGTTAATAATAATATAGAAACAAGTAATTCCGAAGGTATTATTACGCTGCCTGACTAGTAGCTCTCGTCAACTGTTCTCGTTAACTGCTGTACTCGACAGCTCGTAACTGCTAACACTTGACTGAACTTGGAAGTCACACATATATTATATATATAGCGAAGAGTTAACTCTTTGTAGGAGTGCAGCATAACAAAACTATCCAGGTTAGTTTGTTCTGCAGTTGGTTGTTTCTAAGTAACGTGGTTTCTGTTATGTGTTACAATTCTTCTTCTTCTTCTATGTGCCCTGTCCCTTCAGGACGTAGGCGATCATGGCTCTCCACGTCTCCCTATCCCTTGTGGCTCTTAGTATGTTTGCTCCTGTTGCTCCTGGCAAACCCCGTTCCGTCATCCACCTGATCAGACCCTGCAAATATGTTATCCGCTGCCTTCCTCTGTTTCTCTTTCCTTCTATCTGACTAGTCAGTATCAAGTTCTCCAGGCTCTCTTTCCTCATTGCATGTCCCAGGAACTTCAGTTGTCTCTTCCTGGTGCTCAGCATCAGTCTCCTTTTTGTTGTCATTCTTTCTAACACCTCCTCGTTGCTTGTATGCTCAGTCCACGATATCCGTAGCATCCTTCTGTAGAACCACATTTCGGCCGCTTCCAGTTTTGTCCTCATTTTCGATGATATTGTCCAGCATTCACTGCCGTATTGAAGAGCTGACATCACGTAGCAGTCTAGCCCATTTTTTTTAGTTTCTATTGAGATTTTCCTGTGTGTTAGTATTTTGCTCATCTTCTGGAACGCGTCCTTTGCCATGCCAATTCGCCTTCGGATCTCCGTGTTGCATTTTCCATGTTCTGTTAGAATCCTAGGATTCTGTTATCCCCCACATGTATTTGGCATTTTGGGTTGTATCTTTTGCTGATTACCATGCACTCACTTTTCTTAAAGTTTATTTGTAGTCCCTTCTTGTCACTCTCCACTGCTACTTTCTGTATGAGGTCTTGTAGTTTCCTTTCCGTGTCCGCAAGCAGCACTGTATCGTCCGCATACCTGATGTTGTTCAGGTTGTGGCCTCCAATAACAAATCCTGGCGTGTCTTCTAGTTCCTCAAAATATTCTCGCTGTTTTAGGTTGAACAAATCCGGTAAAAAGACACATCCTTGTCTTACGCCTTTTTCTATCTTTGTGTATCTACTGAGGTCGTTACCTGTCCGTATGCAGGCCGTTTGCTGCCAGTAGAGTTTCTTGATTATTCTTATGTCTTTCCCGAAAATGTCGAGGCTGCCTAGCATCTCCAACAATTCTTTGTGTCGTATTTTGTCGAATGCTTTCGCGTAGTCAATGAAGCATAGGTACAAGTCTTTCTTCATTTGTAATGCCCTTTGAGAGAGCATCCTAAACATGAGTATGGCGTTCCTTGTTCCAGTGTCTTTGACGAACCCGCACTGTTCCTGCCCTATCTCTAGTCTGATTCTGCTTCTCGCTCTATTCATCAGGATTCTGACGATCAGTTTTGTAATGTAACTCATTAAGCTGATAGTTCTGTGTAGTTCGCACTCGTTTGCACCAGGTTTCTTCGGCAGCGCTATGAATATCATCTTCCATATGTCGTCTGGTATTATTCCGCTGCTATAAATTTCGTTTATTATGTCGGTAATCTTTTCTATGCCATATTTTTCTAAGGCTGTCAGAAGCTCTATCACTATGCCATCTGGGACCAGGTGTTTTGTTTCTGTTTATTTTGGCCATTGCAGCTTCCACTTCGAATTTTAGTATTTCCGGTCCATCCATCTCCTTTTGTATTCTCGGTTGTTCTCTCTTGTCGCAAAAGAGATCCTTTATATATTCTTCCCATCGCTGGAGTATTTCCTCTTTCTCTAATTTGATTGTCCCTTCCTTGGATTATATGCATCCTGTTGAGGAGCAGGTTTTTTGTCCTGTCAGTTCTCTTATCTCTTTATGAATCTCTGCTTTGTTGTTCCTGCTCAGTCTCTCTACTTCTGCGCATTTGTTGTTTAACCATTCCTCTTTGGCTTGTCTGCATTTGTTCCTTATCTCCCTGTGAAGTTTTTTACTCTGCTCCGTGTCTTGGCGTTATTTTTTGTCTCCTTTGCATCATGTGGAGGATCTCTTCGATCATCCACTCATTTTTTCTTCTGTGTCTGATTTCCTTTGGGGTTATGTTGTTTGCTGAGGTCACCATCGCTTCTTTTAGTGAATCCTATTTTGTGTATCCTTTTCCAATTTGTTCTTCATATTTCTTTCTCATGCTGTTATTGTATTCTTTCTGAGGGTGAGATCGTCCTCTAGCGTATCGTATTGCAGCCTTGGTGATATGCTGGGCTTCTTCAGTCTTCGGTGTTTCACTTTTAGTTTGCATATGACTGGGACGTGGTCACTTCCGCAGTCTGCACCTGGGTATGTTTTGCATTGGACTACTCCGTTCCTGAATCTCTTGTTTATAGTTATATAATCTATTTGGTTCTTCGTGTCGCCTCCTGGACTTCTCCATGTCCATAAACGTCGTGGGTGTTTATGGAACCAGGTGTTAGTAATAACCTGGTCATTGGCTGAGCAACATTGGATCCATTTTTCTCCTCTTTCGTTGCAATCTCCTAGTCCGAATTTGACGTTCGTGTCTCCTTCTCTATCTTTATTTGTTCGTAAATATGTAGCGTTAATCAACAATATTCACAAAGATGCTCTTTGCCTAGACGTTGAAGCATCATACACTGAAAAACTTTTACCATAGATCTTGGCAAATGGTTGTATAGAGCTGATAGTTTAGGTATTTCTGAACAGGTTTGACTCAATGCATGTTATCTATATGGATTTCTTCATCTGAAGAGGCTAATCTATCTAAACTTATTTATAAATGGAACTTTGTCTCTGTGTGTATGTGTTTGTGTGTGTCTGTGTATCCGTTACCTATAGACTCCGAAACGGCTGAACCGATTTTCTTGAAAATGTACACAGTTGTACTATAAGCGTCTGCGAGTGTTCTTAGCTAGGTTTTGTGTCGAGGTACTCCCGATGAATATCGAAAATCAATAATCCAAAAAATAGGGTTATAGAAGGATGGTCCGATTTTAATCAAATTTCATACAATCATAGACAAAGACATAAGGAACGATATTCAGAAGTTTCATGGTTGCAGTTCTTGCAATAGTGCAGAAAATTTTATATCGATACCAGAAAATCAAAATTTGACTTACATCCATTCATTTTTCTTTCAGTCTACGGTTTTGCTTTAACTCGAAGCAACTATTGCTTTTTAGTCTTTCGTGCCAACGACCAAAGAGTCTGAGCTCCAGAACAATGGATTAGTTTTAAAGCTTTCATTACATCCGAGCAACAGCGGGTTATACTGCTAGTTAAGAATATGACTCGAGTTATCTAGTTGATGTTTTGGCTTTATAGTAAATTGTGATGTAGAACGAAACTACCTCTACAGCAGCCTAAAATATCATGTATTTATTTTTCGTCTATATTTAAATACTTAGCCTGAGCCATACGCTGATGCATCTGAAGAGTTTTATACTTATTTAATCCATATCCTGAACTTTTATGGTAGGTTCAATGTAGGTGCTATTGTAATATAACAATCTGGCCCCACCCGAGGAAGTGATGCAAGCGATGGTGTTCCCATCGGTGAAGGGGGCGGCGAAGCGACAAGACAGGTGTTTGTGAAATACATCCTGTCGAGGCCTTGAACGGATGTCGTTTTGACCTTATTTCCGACAGCGGCGGAAATGGCTACAGAGGCAAACAGATCAGGTGTCTCTTAGAATTACGTGGGCGTTGCGTGGGCGAGGCAAAAACCGGAAGGAAAGTCCCGGTTCTAGAGGACTATATAAAGACCTCGACACACGGATTCGCCAGTAGCAGAGAACGGCCAGTGGAAGCAGACTACACTCTCGTCAACCCATTCTATGCGCCCTCACCCTTTCCGTTCTCTATTCCACACAGTTCGTCGTCATTAATAAAAATATAACCTTATATTTTTATATATGCGTGTTTGTTGTTTTGTCGTCATACGGCGATATATAACACTATGAGTTCTTTCATTCCAGTTCCAGATCATAGACTCTGAAAATAGTTATAAAGATGCAGGTAAAGTAATGAAGAAGGCGACTGAGAGATATTATAATATTGATTGTTTTTTTCTCTGAAAGTAAGGCTTGAGAGACACTCAAAGAAAAGATTATTGTTGGAAAATTTTTGATCAGTCAATTATATGATGTGGATGAAAGATGTGGTACGATGGCAATACTACATGAAGAAAGAAGACACATAACGAGTGTAGCTTGACTTCAACCGATTAGAATTTTAGTGGCCAGGGTAACGTCTATACGGGAGTCTGTTCCAAAATTAGCAGATTCTGATCTTATAACCAGTCAGCTTAGTGGTCCTTTATTTGCCTTTATATCACAGAATATGCGGCTAATCCTGAGATTCATCTAGTGGTTCTAAACAAAATCTAAGAGTATCTGCGATGTAAATGAATCCGATTTGAGTTCTGTTTCTTCTTAGGGGTAACACTGTGCCATTTTTGTATCTCGTCTTGTAATTCTTTTCTGTACAGACTTAAGATATTCTTATTTGTTTACTAATTATTTTTTTCTGCTTTTATCCAAGTATTCTAATTTTCCTTAATCTAATATATATATATAAATTTGGGTCTATTTCTCTGAGCTGTTATCATCGGCTCTCTGCTTTTAGTTCTTTCTTTCTCCCCGGTTTGACTCTTTTTTTATTTATTTATACTTTTTTTATTTTCTCTGTGTTCTTTTTATTTTCTGTATTACTCACTTTATTTCCTATGTATCTCTCTTTCCTTTTTGTTTTCCCCTCTTTTGATTTCCTTTTTAGTTTTTTCTTTCTTTTCTATCCTCCTTACTTCGTACAAAAGATTTTTAAAAAATAAAGGGGAACTGAGATTATTTAAATTTTCTTTTAAAAAAAAAAATTGTTATCATCATTATTAACTACCTGATGAGACATTGTTTTTCGATGTCGAAACAAAATGCACACTTTTGTAGTAAATTATAATTTGTACATTTTGTAAACTATAACCTAAAAATATATATATGTTCAAATTGACGTTTGAAATGCTGTTAGAAATTTTTTCGTTTAGAAACACGTATTTTTTTGTAAATAACGTCTATTTTTATCTTTGTTTTCCTATTCTGCCATCCTCACGTGCTCTTGTCTGTTGCACTGTTTCTCACACAATCCTTCCTGTAAAAGTATTTGGTTCAAAATCTCTGTTGGTTGCCGATTCAATTGCAAAATAAGTAACTATTTTGGAAGAGTAGAGTTAATTTACTAAACTTCTAGTGAAACTAATTTTGCGCTCTTATGAATGCTTCTGTTTTGTTTTGCTTTTTCTTTTTCAGAGTTATTGTTCAGCCGCTTTAAATCCGTGTCTGAACCAGTAACAGATTTTCCGATTTACACTATGTTAAAACCGACCGCATGAATTTAAGCACACTACTAAATTGGCATCTATGTCTCAAATCATTGCCGGTGAAAGAGTTAAATATAATCGCATCTTCTACTCCAAGAGTTTCGTTTCTCGCACTTTACACTTGCTGAACTTCCTTAAATTTACTTGCTTCCCTGATAGCTTCAATCTCTAAAAAATTATATCAACCGTCAATAGCGATCTTTTATCTCCTTGAATACCATCCATCTTTTATTCTTTATTCTACCCAACTCTATCCAGTCTTTTCTCTCATTCTAACCCTCTAGTGGTTGTATTGCTTGAGACGCTTGAGAATAAACAAGACACATTTGAGGATTAAAATCGGTATTTTTTGACATTTGGGTGCATTTTTAACTGTTTTTTTTTTTTGCACATTTACCTTGAAATTCGTCATAGTAAAAAGATAGGAATTACAATATGACAGACAACTTTAATACAACTGAGAAGAAATGAATCTAGGTCCAAATATAGTCTTAATTTTTCACGTGTTTTGTATACTTCTATTAAATCATTAATAATTAAAGAGGCATATAAATGCGGTCGGAAGAAGAAATCGTAAAACCGAGTTTAAGGTCCAGTCGAACTCGTCATATTCACGGATGCAATTGCCTTGAAGGTAGGTATGAAACCATCTCTTCTTTCTTCTCCCAGTATTGGATAAGATATCAGAACTGGCTTATACCAATAGACTCGGTTGCTAAACAAACTAGAAAAAGTGAAAACACTTAATTGAAATTAGCATAGAGAGAGTTGAAACTCATCAGAATATCATGCACAAGATACACTACTGATGTAACGACTGCAGTGAACGTGAGGTTTCTAAGATCAACCCTAAGGGGTTACGGGCTCATGTTCAGTATTTAATGAAGGATATACAGCAATTTTCAACGTAATGTTATATGAAGTTCAAGGCGTGATTATAAAAATGTGTTTATTTACAGAAACATTATTTTTATATATTTTATCTTTTATATTTATATTACCACACTAATTCTTTGGAAAGAACTTCTTCTTCTACGTGACATGTCCCTTTAGGAAGTAGGCGATCATGACCTTCTACGTCTCCCTATCCCTGGTGACTGTTAGCACGCTTTTTCCTGTAACCTGCATCCACCTACTCAGGCCCATCAATTATGTTACCAGCTGCTTTCCCCTGTCCCTCTTTCCCTCTATCTGACCTGTAAGTATTATATTCTCCAAGTCCTTCTTCCTCATTACATGTCCCAAGAACGTTAGCTGTCTTTTTCTGATGCTCAGTATTAATTTCTTTTTCGTTACCATCCTTTCCGAATCATCATTATTTCTCATATGCTCGATCATTATTATTCACAGCGTCTTTCTATAGAACCAAATTTCAGTTGCATCAAGTTTTTCATTTGTCTTTGATGAGATTGTTCAACATTCGCTGCCATATTGAAGCACATACATCATATAGCCATCCGTTACTCTCTATTTTTTTCTCGCGAAAATTTCCTGCCTCTCAATAGCTTAACCAGCTTCTGGAATGCATTCATCACCAGGCCAATTCGTTTTTCGATCCCAGTGTCGCAATTTCCGTCTTCTGTTAGAATACTTGACAGGTATCTAATTTTTTGTACCTGTTTGACTTTAGTATGTAATTGGAATTTTGGGCTCCTCTATTTGCTGATTACCATGCATTCGGTTTTCGGGTAGTTTATTTGTTGTTCTTTCATTCGATTTTCTTCATCTACCTTTTTAAGAAGGTCTTGTAGTTTTGTTTTCGTGTTTGCTATCAGCACTGTATCATCTGCGTATCTTACGTTGCGCAGATTGTGGTCGCCGATGACGATAAATTATGGAGCTCTTAGGATAGTCTCAATGTACCATTGGAATGGAACCGATGAAAAGACACATCCTTGTCCTACACCCCTTTTTATCATTGTATATCTGTTGAAATTGTCGCCTGTTTGTATGCAGGTGGTTTGCTGCTGGTAGAAGTTCTTGATTACTTTAATGTCTTTCCCAAATATGTCGAGGTTGCTGAGCATATCTATCAATTTGTTGTGGCGTACTTCCTCGAACGCTTTTGCATAGTCTACAAAACATAGGTAGATACCCTTTACCATTTGTATAGACTTTTCTCATAGTATCCTAAGTATAAATATCGCTTTCTTTATCCCAGTGTATTTGAGGAAACCTCGCTGTTCTTGTTCTATCTCTCGCCTGATTCTGCTTCCAGATCTATTCATCAAGTATTCGGATGAAGATTGACGTTATTTGGCTCATTAAGCTGATTGTTCAGTGGAGTACGCATTTGATTGCACTTGGCTTCTTAGGCAGTCCTGTGAAAATTGATCTGCAAAGGTCATCTGCAAAGATCATCTGGTATTACACAACTGTAGTAGATTTTACTTATTGTTTCTGTAATTTTCTCTATGCCAAAACCTTCTAAGGTTGTCAACATCTCTATTATAGTGCAGTCTGATTTAGCTATTTGTTTATATTCAGTTGGGCTTTTGCTTCAGATTTTAATATTTCCGGTCTTGCAGCATCTTTGTTTACTGTCGGTTGTTCTCTATCTCTCGTTGTGGAGATGATCTTTTATATATTCTTCCTATCGCTGGAGTATGTGAGCAATGACGAGATTTTGGAAAAGTGGAAACAAATAGAATATTAATATTGAGCATCAGGAAGAGACAACTAAAGTTTCTTGGACATGCAATGAGTAAGGAGGGCTTGGAAAATCTAATACTAACAGGCTATATAGAGAAAAGCACCGGATAACATATTTGAAAAGCCTGAGAAGGTAAATGACAGAACGGAGTTTGAGTGGGGTTACAAGGGAAAGTGTACGAAGAGCCACCAGGAATAAGGAGAGGTAGAGGACCATGACCGCCTACGTCATGAAAGGACACGGCACATAGAAGAAGGAGGAGAAAAAGAAGATGTTTGCTCCATCTTTGTGTGTTATATATCCTGTTGAGGAGCATGTTCTTAGTCCTTCAGTTTTTTTTATGGCATGTCTCCTTTATTAGGTTTGCTCAGTTTCCTTACTTCTGCAAAGTTGTTGAGCCATTACTATTTATCCTGTCTGCATTTGGTCCTTATTTCCTTGTGTAGTTTGTTGTCTTCAGTGTCATGTATTGGCATAGTTTTAGTGGCCTTTGCATCATGTCAAAGATCTCTTCAGTCATTCATTCATTTTTTCTTCTTCTGCGTCTGATTTCCTTTAGTACAATGTTGTTTTTTGATGTCACTTCATTAAATACATCCTACGTCGAGTGTCTGTTTTCCATTTGTTTTTCGTATTTGTTTCTCAGTGCATTTTTCTGATAGTTGACGTCATTCAGAAGTGTGTTGTATTGCAGTCTGGGTACTGCCCTAGGCTTCATCAGTCTCCGAAGTTTCACCCTTAGTTTGCAAGTGACTGAAATGTGGTCGCTTCCAGAAACAGCATTTGAATAGGTTTTACATTGAACCACTGCGTATCTGAATCTCCTGTTTATGATTATGTAGTCGATTTTTTTTTCGTGTTGCCTCCTGGGCTTCTCAATGTCTATAGTCGTTTTGGATGTTCTTGAAACCAGATGCTGCTTATAACCTGGTAATTCGGCTAACACCAGAGAACCTGTGTTTTTCCTCAAAGGTTTCTTATCCAAAAGTTGCCAGTTTTCTCCCCTTTCTTCTCCTTGATTTCTTTGGCATTCATGTCTCCCATGATGCGTCTAATTTCTTTGTTTGTAATTGAGCCTTGGCATTGTCAGATCTAGAGTAGAATGATTTAGTATTTTCATCAGTGCTTTACGTTGATGATGCATAGACTACTATAATAGTTATGTCGAAACTTCGCCCTTTTAGTTTAACCAGGAGGAATCTTCTGGATAACTAGCAGTATCCCCGAACGCATTTCTTCATTTCTTTGTCCAGTACTAAATATTATTCCCTTTTCATTAACGGTCCACGCCAACGGGTTTCATTCATCGATTTTTCGAGGCGATGATCATATTTGAGAATGATTATGGAGTTGCCTTCTCCTCGGTGATTTATCAAGACACCGCCTCTAGTTAGCTGGTCGTTAACGTTTTTTTCTTTTTTGAGTCTTGTTTTTCGTCCGCTATGAATTACTAAAATTCCGCCTCACTCAAAAGACCGTGCAGTTGGTTAGCCTGTTTAGTTATTGACGTTCAGACCAAAAAATTGTTTTATACATACCTATGTCAATCAAGAGGGTTCGACTTCCCTAGTTTTATTGTTTGCATTTACAGGAACATGCTAGTAGAACAGTGGATGGGGAAAATTGTGTGTATGATGATGTTGCAAGTTATACTAGGTTTGACTGTGCCCTTCCGAGCAGGGAATACAGCTGTAATTTTGAAGGTTCTTCCTGAGTGAATGAAAATTACCAAGTGAGAATTTTATTTTATTTTTTCAGTTTCTTTCCACAGTCAAATTTGGATGGTTAACGTTTGTTTTAACATAAATACAGAACAGTAGAAACTGCAACTAAGGTATGCTCAACATAGGTAAAATATTAACGAAACACAAATGTGCCAGAGAAAGCGTCAGTAACACAGACAGAATAGCTTTCCAAGCAGACAAGTATATAGAGAAATAATTAATTTAAAACAGGTATACTTACAAGCACATGCACACACACACACACACACACACACACATATATATATATATATATATATATATATATATATATATATATATGAGTGAGTATAGAATGAGGAAAGAAAAAAGATAATTTTTTTCAGTCCAAAACATTAATTTAAAACAGTGCTCGATATATGGTGTATAGAGCAGTGAATATTTATTATAAATTATGTTTTAGAACATGTACATAATTTCTTCTATATATGTCCTCTTCCCTACTATAATATGTTTGTTTCAGTGTTTGGAATTTAAACAATTCCTCAGGGAGAATATAAAGGTTTGGAATCATTCTCTGTTTATATTTCGTTCATTGTTGTCGTGGGTGTTGGTTGGGGTTATTGGTAATTAAATGAATGTCTCGTTTTGATCGTTAGGCTTTTGAGGAATTTGGTGTGTAAGTGTGAAATTGTTGATTAATGGTATTATCTGTTGGAATGTATATTTTATCTTTTTATCGGTTGGGTATATCTTTTGGTTAGGATTTCTAAAAGACCGCTGTTGAATGGTCATTTTTATGGTCGGCTATCATTTAAATGGTTGATGTCTGCTGTTAGTGGACGTAATTCATGTGTTTACTTTGATCCTGCGTCTAGGTTTTCATAGACGTGATAGGGGTGGGGTATTTTTTCCTTTCCAATTTAGATTTTTTCGTTAAAAAAAAATATATATATATATATATATACACACACACATACCCCTCTTTTCCTTTTTCTTCTTTCTTTTTCTTTCTCTTCTCCTTCCCTTCCCCTTTTCTTTTTTTCCCCCTTTTTTCTTTTCTTCTTTTTCCTTTTATTCAAGTTTGGAGTATAATTGTCTTTAAGGCGAAGTTATTTCAAGAAATCTAAATTTGTATTTTTTGGGAAGTAAATGCGAAATAGCGTTTTATCAGTTTTTTGTATAAAGTTCTATGTTTAATCTTAATTTTAAGTTTAGAGGGTCGGTTTTTTCTTTTAATTTTTTTTATCTTCTTTTTTCTATAAATTATCGTTTGGAATCTTATTTATTGCCTTCAATTTTTATATATTTTATTTATTTAGGTATTTTTGCGGTCATTTGATCTTATTTTAAGGATTTATTACATCGATTTTTCTGTAGCATTTTTTATCTTTCATAATAATAAAAATATTTATTCAAATTCCCAGTATTTTTGGAGGTGATTGTAGGGTTAGATCTTACGTGTGCTTACAGTTCATTTTTGTGTATGATGTAATTATTCTGAAGTAGTATATTTAATCTTAATTTGAATATATGAATTTTGATTATTTTTCAAGTTTGGAAGTCATTTATTTAATTTTGATTTTTCTAGTACGGAATATTTTTGTATTTAAGTAAGGTTATTGTGTTAAGTAAGGTTATTGGTGTAGGCTTTAGTGATAGACCTTCCTTTAAGCATTTATTGGATCGATTTTTTTCTATAGCATTTTTTATCTTTTATAATGAGGATATCAATCGAACTTTGTATTTCTTAGCATGATTGTCCCTAATGTGCTTGCAGTTTACTGTGGTTTCGTGTCTCTGATTTAAGAGCTTGTTACTATTTATATATTTAAAGCATGGTTCTTTTATATATTTTGCTGTTCTTGCTTTTTTGAGAATTTTCCATTTGACATTAGGTGTTTTATTTTCGTTTTTTAATTTCCAAAAGTGTTTGGAAAGAGATGTCATG